>OY720675.1:178775330-179270618 GCA_963170755.1 Amphimallon solstitiale
AGCTCATCCAGAAAATCTTTATAGTTTACGTGAGGTGGCCTGTAAGTACCGCCAATAACAAATCTATAATTCGCTAATTGAAAGCATAGCCATAATTGTTCAATGACATTACTCGAATCAATCACAGAACATCTCAAATCAGCGGCATAATAAACACATAAATACACATAAATTAAATATAGTTTTTCTAATCTTCCTCACATTATTTTACAGTATTTACTGCATGTTATTTGTAATTTCTAATTTCACACTAGTTTTCGTTTTGACGAACATTAAGTACTTTTAATCCACATAATGTTTCTTACTAAATGAGAAAGTAGACAGACCAGTTCCTAGATACTCGAACTTGATAGCCCGTTCAACTATCAGCTGGAATCTCGCAGAGTTTTTAGAAAATTGTTTTCTAAATGAATATAGAAAAGTGTTATTAGCCAGCACTGTGGCAGGATTTATTAAGGGATGTAGGTCAACCTTTGTTCTTGCAAAAAATGCTATAATATACGCATAAAAGATGATACTAATAGGACACAGAAATATAAACCTTCTATAAATCTTAGAAATAGTTGCTTGCTTCTGTTCGAAAATTTGTGTGGTGATACTGCTGTAACACTAGTTACAAATAGCAGAGTTACTTAAGATTTTATAAACATATTCAAAAATTTAATTCTTTGGATAAGAAGTCACTTTGTCTTTTGTCATAGGTGAATAGGTATAAATTGAATTCTGGCAAATTAAAGACTTGTTGATTTAATTACTATTCAATAAAGTGGTCGGATAGGAGGCGTGTCATAAAACATGGTGAATATATATGAAAAACATGAAATCCGTTATATTTCCGTCTCAAATAAACAGAAATTCTGATATATAGGAATTATCTCAACCGAATGCAGTTAGTTTTAACCAGGACGGGTACAAACTAACGACATGAGAACGACTTCTTCACTCGTTCTTATTAAAAGTCAGAAGCCATGCAGATATCTACGACAAAACAGACGTTGTTGAGGACCGTCCAAGAAAACAAGCCGTGATATTCAATGATAGTCATTTAGTGCAATAAATTTATATGTAAACAATCCAAATGTGAGACCCATAAGAACGTAAGCTATGGAAACCAGGGCTGACAAATAAAGCCCAAAAAAACAAATTACGAACAGCCCAGATGAAAATAATGAGGAGCGTATCCGAGTACACACTGAGAGATGGAATCCAAAACAAGAATATAAGAGACGAATGTCAAGTGTTAGACAGGAATGACAATGTCAAAGGCATTGGAACAAGCATATCGGCGAGATGGAAATTGATGGAGTAGTAAAGATCGCACGAAGCGGAATACCTGGAAAACAAAGACTTTTGTGCAGAACTCCTAAACGCTATAAGGACCTGTAGATACCAATATCAAACAAAAACTAGGTTGGAACATACAGGCCTAAGACAGTATCCTAGAGGAAAAAAACATTGCGTTCTTTTTATTGAAACCTTATAGAGGCCTCTTTAAAAAATGTGAACTTAAACGTAGTTATAGGGGCACTTTCTACCTAGATTTTCACCGAAAACAGAGTTGACTGAAATACTAAAAGATTCAGTATTTAAAAATGTATATATCAATTGCCTCATACATTGAAAATGTTACCTAGGAATCAATTTAAATCTGTTTTTAACGAAAAATATGTAGAAGAATGCTTATAAATTTGCTTAGTGATGTATTCATGAATGAGGGACGTGCTAGTACTTTTCTGATATATTTATACTATATGTACATGAAGTTTTAGTTAATTATTGCAACTATTTTAGCCTCTAATGCTTCACAAACATCACGAGTTTCAAACTATAAAATGAATAAATTATTATTATTATTATTATTAAAAAAATATATGTCTTTGTTTTTAATGACTAATTAATACTGCAAGTTTCTATTTTACCTTCAAGATAATAAAAACACCAAGAGTGTTGAAGCACTAAAATTTGGTACTAATGTATATGATTATTAAAGTAAAATATTTTCTATTTTATATAAGAATGTTTCTGTACATTTCCTGTAACCAAAAATCTTCCCCATCTTGAGCCAAGTTTGAAATTTATAAATACTTGTTTTCCCCGTAATGCAGACCTATTATATGGCTTAGACTTAAATAAGCCTCAGAATATTACTTGTGCCATATAGCATAAATATTGAATATGTAAAATATTTCATAGCTGTTACATCATCTCTACACCACTACAAGGGAAAAATTTTTGAATTAAACCCAATACCAAAGCTATTTCTTTTTAAAGTAATACTCGTTTAAATGCCATCCTATCAGGTCTTTGAACAGCAATAGATTTCTCGAAGGTCGTGTAGGTCAAGTAAAATATCACCATTTAAATTCCATTTATGTTACAGAATACTACTTCAAGAAAACATTCGAAATGTACAACAAATTATGCGTGCTGTTATAATAGTCGTTGACAAGATACACTTGAATAATGGTTACTGTTTCATATCCAATGGCGACAACGACGTTCAAGTATGAATTTTTTGGAATGTTCCTCGTATAATTCCTAACAAATTTATGCAATCAGTTTTAATGAAGGCATAATTTAATAGCGACTGCGATATCAATTTTAACGTCGCGGAAGCATCTAGATAACGTGATACTGTTTGACTCCTTCATTCCTGTATAGCAGGTGCTTCTATGTACGTACATAAATTGATATACGAGGTAATCAATTACAATACAGTAATAAATGAGAAATAATCGTCGTATTTTATAAACTACCTGGAACAAAGGATCAAGCTTATCAACCGTGTTTATGCGTGTCAGGACTTTAATAGCTCTAATTTTTGCCGTGTGTTATCGACAGCCCGAAAAAGAATAGATATATCTTGAATACATTTTATACTAATGAGCATTGTTAGGGATGCTATTAGTTCAAAAATGTCTATAATAGGCATCGTTACTAATGGCTATTCAGCGTGAATAAGAAAAACTGGTGGCGATTACTAATTAAGAACATAAGTTTCTAATTCCGACAGCCGTGAAAATATGAAATGGTATTCATAAAAGAACAGACAGACTTAAATTCAATTAAAATATAGCACTCGTGTCAATTATGAAGTTTAAAAATTAATATAAATTTAAAAATGTAGTATATACATGAATTTACGAGCTGTAATCATTAATATAGTTTAATATACGAGGGAGCGTTCTTAAGTATGCGGAATGTGGGAAATGAAAAAAAATAAAATACTAAATTATTTTTCTTTTTCTATATATATGTTATTCGCAATAGCCGAAATCGGCCACTGTCCGAATGTTTTGCCCACTACGCGTTTTGTGTATTGCAGTTTACCCACGAAGCGATTAAGAAGATTTTTATCGAGCAGTGAGCAAAACGAATTACCCAGAACGCGTTGTGGGTAAACTACGTTACTCAAAAAGCGAAATTATCTTTCGAGCGGCTTTGTTTCGCATTGTGGATCTTTTCGTTTACCCACGTCGCGTTGATGTGTGTTTTGTGTACCGGCAATTGTTTTAAACAAGATGAAGGCTGAATTTGAAGAAAGATTGCGGATCCTAATGTTGGAAAAGAAAGACAGGTCGTTTCTATTATCGGATGAACGTTACTTAGAAATAGTTCAAGAAACCAAAATTGCTCTACAAAAGAAACGGGATGGTCTTGAATTATCGTCAAATGGAATGTATTAGCAATCATTATAGACAAGACTGACCAAGGTTTTTATATTCTCGGTACTAAAAATGGAAAACTAAAACGATTATATAGCCGAAATGAGTTTCAATTGTCACCTTCAGTATTTTTATCATTATCTGAAGTGCCATCAGATTCTTCTGTTAACGTGCGAGAAGAAGCAAAATTATCTTCTGGGTCTAAGCAAGGTTTTATTCGGTGTAATTGTTGGAAAGGGTGCCACACAAAAGCATGTAAGTGCCTTAAATCAAATATTAAATGCAATTCAAAATGCCATAAAAGCACGTCTTGTAAAAATAAGTAACATATTTTTTTGCTTTTTTATTTCTGGTTTTTATATTTCCATATTGTTTTCTGTGTTTTTTTATTTTTATGTGTTTTTTATGTTTATTAACATATTATAATTATGTTATATATTTTAATGTTCCGCTAAAATAAATATTTTTGTTTAATTATTTGTTAATTTATTTACAACGCGTTTTGGGTAAAGTTCTATACCCAGAACGCGACGTGGGTAAACGAAAAGATCCACAATGCGAAACAAAGCCGCTCGAAAGATAATTTCGCTTTTTGAGTAACGTAGTTTACCCACAACGCGTTCTGGGTAATTCGTTTTGCTCACTGCTCGATAGAAATCTTCTTAATCGCTTCGTGGGTAAACTGCAATACACAAAACGCGTAGTGGGCAAAACATTCGGACAGTGGCCGATTGCGGCTATTGCGAATAACATATATATTCACCTGCAATCCTCACAATTCTTTTTAGATTTTTCAATTAGCTTGTGTATACCTCCATGAAAAATGTTTTCTCTGTGCCTGAAAAATACGTCGAAACTGCTTCATTGCTCGTAAATTTCTTCCTACGCAGCTTTTTTTTATTTTAGGAAACAGGAAGGATCACGTGCTAGGTCTGTACTATAGGGTGGGTGATTCAAAATACGGAGCCCACTTTATGCAGGGCAACCAGCGCAACACGACTCTTGTGGGCGGAAGCATTGTCATCGTTAAGGAACACGACACTTTTCGTCAATTTTTCTCTTCTTCTTTTGTTTTAATGATTAACAAGATTCGTCCGGCGTCCTAAAAAAACAGTAGCCATGAGTTTTCCGGCCGACTGTGGCACCTTAATTTTCTTGAGTGGGCGTGCCTTTTTATGGAACTGCATGGAGCCTTGCTTGGGCTCAGGTTCATAAATATAATCCCAAGTTTCAGCCCCAGTAACAATTTGGCTCAATACACTATCCCTGATTTCATTACAGAGGTCCAAAAAGGCACGGAAACATTTGATGTGCTGTTATTTTTGCCGAGACGTGAGCATTCTCGGCACCCATATTGTGCTGACATTAGTCGTGGCAAACTACTATACTCCAGTCATTTCTGCGAGTTGTGTTTTTTTAGGCGAGCAACTTACATTATTAATTTTTTGACTTGTGGGTTACATACTTTTTCCCGTGCAAGAATCCCCGTTAACCAGTGGCATCTCTTCCAGCATGGCTTGGCCACACTTTCCTTGTATTGTAAGGAACTTGATAACGGCGTGATATAGATATTTTCTATAATCTTTTGGGTTATTGTTGTTATTCGGGTAATTTTTATCATCAGTTGAATCATATAAACCTGGCACTTCTTTATGTTGCTGGTAACCTATCAGGTTTTGCTCCATGAGTTTGCTTTTTTTTCTTTCCAGCACTATATTTCTTTTTACCTTTTTTTCTTTTTTTGATATTAATAACTCTTTCACTTCATCCTTGTTTGGGGTTCAACTTAAAATTTTGACTGTTTCTTTTTAGACCATTGACAAAAACATTATTAGCCGTTGATGATCTATTTTATTGCTCTTATTGCTGTAACAAATAAAGAAACTCTTTTCTAGACTTGCAAGTGACAAGTGTTTTTCTTGAATAAGTATAAAGAATTTGGAACGTCATATCGTCTTATTAACTAGAATGCGAGATTGTTAATCCATCAAAGGATTTCACTACTTCCAGGCAATCCTTCACTAGCTCTTCTTTTTTCTAGATGGCTTAGCGTACAGTTCTCCTTGGCATAACAAACTCTCAGTTCTATCATTTATTATTTATATTTAGTTTTATTTTGCTTCTAACTACTATTACTGTTTTTTTCATGTCTCGATCGTTCTATATGGTTTTAGCTTTTTCGTTTTTAATCGTTCTAGACATTTCTGGAAAAGAAATACTGTTTCAAAATTTTAATGTTTGTGTCAGGTGATACAGAATACTACTTCGTAATTCCCGCCCGTATAATTTTGGTGGTTTGAATGGATCAAAAATAAAAGATGAATATAAAAAAATAATATAAAAATGAGAAATATTCCTATTCATAACCTTTCCTTCATCATTTATCTACTTAATTAACCAACAACATCAACAAAAGTTATTTCTAAAAAAATCGTTCGATTAGAGTAAAAGTATTATTCCCGGTCCGAATTAAGGAATTGTTTTTGTATAAGAATTGTTCCAAGTCCTGCACAAAACACTTTTACTTATTCAATAAATCACTACAGAATTTATAATTTGCGAAACATTTGCAAAAAAGAAACCATTTTTCGATAAAAGTAAAAATGTTACTTCCTGTTTAATATTTGAAAATATTCTTCTACAAATATTAATCGAAATAAAGTTCTAATTATTTTTATACCAATAAATCGGTGTTAAATGTGAATTTACGAAATATTCACAAAACTTTGTTTTTCGGTAAGGGTATTTAAAGATCTGAAACAAAGTTGATCAAATTTACATTGTTAAAAAATAAATTGTTAATATAGGACAATGCACACGTTCATACCGCAATTTTTCAGACTGCAGTTTGCTATAGTTGCTTTCCAGAAATTGCGAATCCAACATACAGTGCTGCTATGACTCCTAGAGTTTACTATTTACTCTTCTGTTTGAAATAACGGACATTCTTTTCATAGCGATTTTGAGGGGAAAATATCAGAATATTTTTACAAGTCTATAGCATTATTAATTAATAAAAATCATGCTGAAAAATAAAAATTATAGAATTTGCAATGCTGTCACGCTGAGGACATATAGCACTCAACTCGAATATGATAGGCTTTAGTAATAGCTCGTCCAAAAGGCAAATATGTAGTCGTATAGTCCGTTTCAAGATATAGTGGTTGCTTGAACATGGCAGGTGGTATGCAATAAAAGTAATTTATGTCAGAAACAGGCTACAGTTCCGTATTGTCAATTTTTGATTAAAAATAATAAAAGTGTACGTGTATTATAATGTGAATGTATATTTATATAAGATGTCAACTACGCTATGTGAAATACAAGTATACATTTTGCTAGCAATTCTGTTAATTGTAAGTGGTATTATCGCTGAATTAAATGTTAAAATTATAAATTAATATTAATTCCTTTATTTTCTTAATACCCTTAAGCCGGCACAGATAGCTTCCAGATGATAACTAAATGCTTCATTTTGTGCAATTAGTTTTCGCAGTACTACACCTTGTGTCAGAATAAAAACGAATAATATCGCGCTTAAATTTGGGATAATTTAAAAGATTTCATTGGTTTTTGCTTAAGTAAATTTAATATGAAAAAGTAAGAACGCGGTATCCGCCATATTTTATTACACACCCAAGCCATAATTTCTGAATGTTCTCTAAAATTTTTGTCTTTAGTTTATTATTTTACTGCGTTTAATAACACAATCTGTACGGTTAAGTACATCATGAACATTAGTGATTAGATCTAAGAAAACCCTTAAATTCAGCACCCAAACATCCTCAACCATTGAGATTACAGATGCTTCCAAAAATGGAAGCATCTGTAACTGTAATAAGAAAGTGATGTAAGAGTCATGAATAATGCACGTATATCATTTACGTAAAGTGGAAAGGTTACCTGCTAAGAAAGAAAAAATGGGATGCAATAGTCGATGATATCGTAAAACTATTTTAGTAGATAGGATTCGCCGGTTCTAGATCCACCCTCCATTCAAGTGCTTCGAAACAGATAATATACAGCTCTGATGAGCTTCAAAACCTATATCAACCGTTTAAAGCCAATGGCAAGTTGTATATTACCTGTTTCAAAGCTCTTCGAACAGCGTTGAACTGCAACCCAAGTGCTTCGAAACAGTTAATATACAGCTCTGATGAGCTTTGAAACAGGTAATATACAGCTTACAATGGGCTTTAAACGGTTGATATAGGTTTTGAAGCTCATCAGAGACAGCTCTGATGAGCTTCAAAACCTATACAGATATTACCTATTTCAAAGCACTTGGGTTGCAGTTCAAAGCTATTCTAAGCACTTGGGTGGAGTGTGAATCTAGAACCGGCGAATCCTATCTACTTATTTTTTATCTGTGTTGGAAATAGGGACAGCGAAAGTGTCTGATTATTATCACACTAATTGCTGCAACTAATTTTTCTACATTTATTTTTGTTACAGCTTTATAATAAATATCAAGAGTTGTTTACATTTTATTAAAATTTTACAATCGTACCTGATATGAATATCTGTAATTTACGATGTATGCACACATTGCTTCCATATTCGAAAGAAAATTGCATGAACTGTTTATACGCTGGTGTTTACCGGAATAGGTTATGTCAAATGTCGCTTTCAATTCAAATTTTGAGCAGGTTTTACATATTAATCTAGAAAATGTCACATATTAAAATAAATAATCGAATAGAAGATTATTAAAAATTATTACATTCTCTAGTATATACATATCATTGCAAAATTTCTACTACATTTTTAAGTTATGTGTTCCAGGTTTTGGCGGGATATTTAAATCACTCTCTCTTATTCTATTCATAGTAATATTTTTGTATTTAATTAATAGTATTTAAATATGACATTTGGATTGTGTAGATAATTCAATAGATTTGAATTATGTAATTGTAAGGATAAATTAAATACTATATTCCGTCTTATACATTTTCAAGTCTATATTTAACGTAATATAGAAATCAAAAACGTATATGCACCTAAGATATTTACTTAATAACACTTTTTATGTCTATTTCGTTAACCCAATTATTGAGTATTCAGACTCTTTTACACCTCGTGTTTGGTTTCACAACAATTTGTAACCTTTTATCTAATAACAGTAATTAAGCATGTTTCTAATCATTTTAATTAGATTTGTTTTGAAATTATAAAATTGTTGTTCTCATTTAAATTATACCGTGAAATAAAGGATAGTATTCAGAATGTAGTCAATATATGACATCAGTAACAGTAATACTTATGCCTAAACGGAAATATGGTTTTATAATTAGCTGTATACATAATAAAAAAATGAATTAGAAAATTCAAAGGCTCCTCCTTCTTTCGGCGTGTAGTTTTCGTTAAAAATAATTATAGAGTAACTGTAATTATTAATATTTCAAAAGTTATTCTGGATTATGAATATGAATACTAATTTTAATATAGGGAAGTGAATATTTAACTATGAAATTAATTTTCTTCAATAATCGATACCGCATAATATGTTGTTTCAAAATTCCCACCAAGTACAATCTAATTTATATTATAGAACGCGATTTCAATATTAAAACCATATATGTATAGGTAACTAGAGAAATGTATTTAAAAATCTAACCATCAAGACATGACTAATCAAATATTGTTTCATGGTTTTATCTTTCTTTATGTAATCTATCATATAGACACCATACAATTGACCCGAAGTAAACACATTCGAAGTATAGCAAAGATATTCCTTTTTATAAACTATTTATTTAATTTTGTTTATGTATTTATTTATTGTATAAGGGAAGAGATTTTCGTATTATCTACCTTGCCATAACTAAAACAAATAATGATCACAAATTTTTGCTATAAAGTTGTGTTGTACTGACCATATTTGATTTACATCCAGTGGGATTTGTTGTTTTTATGTGGTTTTAGTAGCTAGGTCTTCAATACAATTTTTCCTGGTAAGTTGAGAATTAAATGTTACTCCCAGAAATTTTGCATGGCCCTTTGAAAAATTTATATCCTACTCCAATGCAAGTTTTGTGAGAAAAAGTAGAATTTGTATCTTCGAGATATTTAATGTTAGTTGTTATTTTGAAACCAATTTTTGATTTGCTCCAAAAATGCTATTGATTTCCCTCTCAGTAGGTTAGTAAAATCCGTAGTAATTCCTCTAAAATATAAGTGATTTGCTGTATAAATGTCTCCTACCATTGACCTGCCCTGCCTAGATGCTTTTTGAAAATCATTTAGTAAGCTTATTTTATTGATTTATATATATTATCCTTCTTGAAGTCAATGTACATATAGGGTGTTCTTCACAGAATTAATATCCATCTGTTAGTCGAGTGGATCAAATCTGTACATAACACTAAATAGTAACACTAATACTGATTTATGTTTCTTTAAAAAAATCTAATCATTTAAACGCATTACAAGTATCTACCTAACCCACTAAACCTTTCTTTATTTATTGATTTTTAATTATTACACATTGCAGTAAGTAATTAGCATAATTCAAATTTATCATACTTAAGTTTGGGCGGATCAAAATGTAAATATTATATTTGCTTAAATATAAACGGTAAGTCAGACTGAAATTGAATCGCTATTCTTGCTGGATATCAACAAAGTAGTTGCCGACCTGTGTTAACTCGGTAAGGTTATGCAGGTGCAGATGCGGAGGAAAGTCTAGTGTAGTGTCGGCGGCACCTGATCTGAGCGCACTCCCCCGACAATGCAGCGAGTGACAGGCGCCCATGGCTGCCACTGTGGACACCACATAAACTGACCCGGCTTGTCTCATAGCTCTGCGGGACATTTAAATGTCAGCCGACCCGTTGACAGACTCACTATTTACCTCCGATTGTGAACTTTTTTACGCCACGGTTCGCAGAATTTATGAATAATTGTTTTCTAGACGCAGTTGTTTTTGCTATGTACGCTCGTTGAGATATAGAATTCTTTTGTTTTGTATATTCTTAACATTGCCGCTTGCGCTATTATAAAACATTTCTTTCGTCACATTATCCGAACAAAAGAATTTATGCATTGCTTGGTTACGATCTTCTTCTCATTGTTATAAGGCACGAATAAAATAGGCAATTTATATACATTTCCACGAAAGTATTGTGTACAGTCAGATAATACGATGCTATTTAAAATATTTTATAATTAAAAACATCATCCTCCTCCTTTTATGCTTTTACCAGCATTATTCTGCATTCTATTTTCTATGCAAGTTTCTTTCTTTGCACACATATTGTTTGGAAAAATTTAAACAAACTTGAATTTTATAGGTAGTATATAATTCCGATATAGTTTCTACGGATACCGATATTTTAATGATGCTGCTATGCTGTGGAGTCTGGAAAAGGAATGGATTGATATGAACGAATGAGGCGGAGCATAGAAAATACGGATATTTATAAATCATACTCGATTCTCTGCGAATTATAATTGTAGAAATGCCTTGATGGCACAACATAAATCAAGTCGGTATTTGAGCTTGCTTGAATTTCTACGCGATATTGTTTTTGAGATACTTCAGCGCGCGTCTAACGTATCTACAAATCACTGTAGATTCATTCTGAGACCTAAGTATTTATGTACTTCAGTTGCCATTTGTATATGGTGTAATGACAATAGACTTTATTCTGAATTTTTCTTTTTCATTTTCTAATTTTCAATCATATTAAAAAGTTATGTAAATTCTAAATATTCCTGCTGTTATAGCAGCTGGATTTATAGATTGTTTATCCTCAAGAAGGCACAAATGAATTTTGCTCAAGGCATCTAAAGCACAACTTTAACCTTAAGGTGGTTTCCGACCAGTCTTGAGTACGCGATTGACATATTCTTTTAAGAACATAACGTTAGAGTAAACAAAATTTAAAGAATTTGAATAGTTTATGGAATATTAGGCAATTATTAACGATAAAGAAAATTCAGTCATAAATATGATAAATATAGATGCATATGTATACAAAAGAATATTAACGTAGGGAGTTCATTGATAAAATATAGGAAACGAATAACAAAATATCAAATTGGAAATGCAAGTGCCATTTTGTAGCTTTTGTCGTCAGTTCCACAAAGTATTGCAGACAACAACCAAAGTTATTACATGGTAGATAACACTAGCTTATGCGTAAATGACACACAAGTGACGAAATATAGAAAATGATTATGTGTAAGTGTATAAATTAAAAATTAAAATGAAAACTGCTATGCGTACAGGGGTTACGTGTAGACACGTGTTTCAAACTCTGAGTTATCTCAACCAACGTGTATGTAGAAATAATATTGTGTCTTATAAATCGTATCTTAATTATACATGTTTATAGTGTTAAGGGGGCTTAAGGAGAGGTGCCGACTAACTGCCGTGAGGTAGGACGTGAGGGCGTGGCGCTATATGCGCTAATGTAAATTCTGAACTTTACAAGGTTTCGTTAAAACAATAGTATTGCTTTTATTTACGAAATATCGAAACAAAATTTAAAACACAAATAAACAAAAGCCCAATGCATGCTCGACTGGAATTAGTTTTTAAATAAAGTTTCTGAAACTGTGTTACGATGTTGTAAATTTTACCAACTTTGAGAGTGAAATGTAGGAGTAAATAACTTGAATTATAAAAAAGTACTCCCAACGATGCCTTAATTAATCCTTTGTATTTAATTTAATGCAAAAACATAATAAGAAAAACAAAAATCTCCGTTTTATATTAATGAATACCTTACATCGGCGGAATTTACATTAGCGCATATGGCGCCACCGCCCACGTCCTACCCCCCCGGCAGTTAATCGGCACGTCTGGGTAAGCCCCCTTAAGCAACAGTAATCAGTCATGTATTTTGCACTGCAATTCTAAACACTAGTATATATTTAGAACAGCATTTGGAATAATTTTTGCATAAAAAAAAAAATTTAAATTTCAACTATATTTCTAATCTTCTAAAAGAGCAGCAAATATTTCGCAAATTATGCATTCTATAGCAATTTACTAAATTTTCGACTTCGAGATTTTTCAGATGTCCACGGTTTGAGGTCCCGTGGTACTAAAAGTATCTCTCTTCGAAATTCTTACCGAAAGTAGCTCTTTTACTCTTATCGAAACTCAGTTTTTTGCAAATATTTCGCAAGTCATGCTTTTTAGATAGGTACATTACAAGTATAGAAGTATTTAGAATTTAATTTTCAATACCTTTTGTATAATAAAATTTCATAATTTGGACCGGAAGTAATACTTTTGCTCTTAGCGAGTAGCACTTGTTTTCGAATGTCTCGCAAAGTATGCATTCTATAGAGATTTATTAAAAGAATAGAAGTACTTAGAATAGGATTTTGAATAGTTTTTGTATAAAAAATCTCTTGAAATTTGAACTTACTCACAAGTTTATTTTTCCAAGAAGATAAAACTATTTGAAACAAATTAGAACAATTTTGTATAATTTGAAACGCTCATACGTATAAGAAAGTCGTGTGGTGGCCACACCTTATTATTATAATTAAAAACCAGCAAATATGTAACTGCTACAGATATATCCAAGATTGTTTGTACCATTTGAAAGTATATACGTATTCAACAAATTGTGGGACCCATTCAAAGGTTATATATATTTTGCTAGTACAATTTGGTACCGGAAATGAATTATTAATACTTATAAATTGCTCCAATTAATTTTTTATAAGAGATGTGAATTATATTTATGTTGAACGTAATTACGAAGTAAATTCAAACAATCGCAATGTTTCTAATAAATCGCTTTCGGTGAAAAGAAATCAGTTAAGAAGTAATATTTTATTTCTGGGAATAGGTATAGTGCACTTCCATTCAAAAGTATTGGTGCATGACTAGTTAAATCCAAATAAACAAACACATAATTACCTTATTTGCAAAAATATTCGTCTAACAGTTTTTATGTAAAAACTCGCAATCACACACTGGACATTTTCTCTTCAATTACTCTGTTTGTTATGGTATAAAATGGCTACATAGACGGTGACCTTCTGGGTGGTCGGATCTTTTTTCACCAATCTAATTATTTTCCACGATGATCACAGTTTGCAAGTCATATACGTACAAGAACAATTTATTTTTTTAGTGCAGACATACTCAGAAATTACGCAAAGTACAAAGTCGCGCGTGTAATTTTAGGCAAGTTAATTGAATGCTAGTTTTTATTTTACTTTTGTGCAGTAATACTGGGTTGAAACGACAAATTGTTTATTCAATATTCTTTATCTTAATTTGTCTTTTTATAAAACGTTCTTTGTACACTTAATAATTTAACCGGTATTTATGACAACCATACATTATTACATTATTTTTTGTGATGCAGGCAATTTAATAATTATAAGAATATATCTTTGTAATTTACGATTTTATTTTAACAAATAAGGGAGTGTATGCTACCTAAAATTGTTTTTAATTTTTATTTATAAGCCAACTTTGTCAAATCAATAACTGAATATACTAATAAAACTTCAACATGTTGTGAAAGTATCATATATATATATATATATATATATATGTATGTATATATAAAACCACAAATTATATAACATCCATGGGTGAAAAAATGTACAAAAGTGTATCATCCTTCAACGACACCTGGGAAATTTATGGAAGAGATCACCTCGCCCAAATAAAGCTGTTACACTCACTTAAAATTAAATTAGTAAAAGCTAAAAATAGAAAAGTGGTTCTTACAAAATGCAAAATTGAAAATCTCACGTTAAACTTTTAAATTTAACATGTCATATATATTTTTAATGACAAAACGTTGCAAGAAAATTTCTCTACAAAACTTGAATTTTTAAACTATCAATTAAGAATTTGCTCCTAAAAGATACAACCAAACTTATTAGAAGCCTCACTAGACGTATCGAACAACTAAAACATGCGCTATCGAATATTCTTCATTCTAAACCACTTAATTTTTTTATGACACACAATGCAAAAGGATAGAAATCATTTTTCAAAAAACAAAAAATAACAAATCAAAAAAATATGTAAACGAAAACATCAAAAGAATCCTCATACATTGTTTAACGATTCTGCCATAGACAACATTGCTTTTGTTAAGAATCTCTCAAATATGGACATGCCGGATTGTGTTTTGAGAGTTGGACCAAATTTGGCAACCCAATCACATCCACAAAATATACCGAATAACAATATCATCGCAAACATTGAATCCTCTATAGAACACTTATACGACGACCAAAAAAACGAAATTAGGCCTAAAGTAAGTAATACTATTCAAAACTCTAAAGAAGGAAATTTTTCGAACACCAAATCAGCTAATACTAATACGATAATTCAGACTAAAGCCATTAAAAGAGCCAAGCAATTCATCAAGGATAACCTTTTAATTACTATTTTAAAACCAGACAAGAGCATTAGCATAGTCGTATGGACACAACACAGTCTGAAAGTAAAATGCTAGAATTACTGAATGATAAAACAACTTACAAAACATTAAAGCCAACCCCACTACCACCTATCAAAAAAGCAAGAACAGCCTCATTAACTCTTGGAAAAAGAAAAATCTAATTTCACCCATAACAGCATTATCATTAAAGATTCATAATTCTCAATGCGCTAAAATATACAGACTTCCGAAATTACATAAAATAAATGTTCCATTAAGACCTATAATTTCATGCAACCAAAGTCCATTTTATAATCTATCGAAATATTTAGCAGATATACTTAAAAATGTCATAAACCAAAATGAATGTTATTTAAAAAAAAACTCTTTCGAATTCAAAGACCTTGTAAACCCTATTAAATTAAAAATAATAAAAAAATCTCGCATCCTTAGATGTAAAATCCATGTACACCAACATCCCCCTAGATCCCAGCTAAAAAGCTGACAATTAACAGATGGAATAAAATGAAACAATTTACTGAGGTACCTTTGAATGAATTTATAAAAGCAATAGAACTAACCCTTTCCACCACCTACTTCTCATTTAAAAGTAATTTTGGCCTTGCTATTGGTGCTCCAATATCTAGTATAATCGTAAAGTTTGTCCTTGAAAACCTAGAAGAAAATATTTTTCCACATTTAGGCAATCCTATCTCATTTTATAAGCGTTATGTAGACGACTGTATCACAGCTTGCCCATTAGACAAAATTGCTCTCACCCACACATACAATTTACAGCAGAAATCGAATAAAACAACATAGTAAACTTTTTAGACATAACATTAATCCACTAACATGAAACTATTAAACAAAGTGGTTCGTCGAAGATAACTGCATCTGACAGGTTTTTAAATGTTCATTCCTCACAACCTATCTTCTTCAAGAAGAATGTTGCAAGTAACCTCATAAATAGAGCAATTAAATTAACAGGTATAGCATATAGAAAAGAAGCTATTAATTAAGCAAAAACATCTTTAAAGAATAATAATTACCCACCAATTTCATCAATAAAATAACAACACAACAAATTCACAAAATGTATAATAACACAAATAATGTCACTAACCCTCAACAAAATAACCACCAAAAAAATATATATCTCTAAAATTTATTAATCAACTTTCTCATAATTTTAACAATATGCTAATGCCATATGATATTAAATAGCCCATGAAAATTTTAACACCTTCAGCCCTTGTACATAAAATTAAAAGACAGTATTCCAATCAAAAATCAAACACCTATCGTTTATAAGATTCATTGTAATGATTGCCAGGGTGTATATGTAGGACAAACCCATCAAATCTAGAGGAACGGATAAAAGCACACAAGTTCGGAAAAATATTTTTTTCTAAATGTCATTCTATTTTATTTATGATATCCCTAAAACTTTATATTTAAATTATTATATTGGTTTTACGTTGAATATGACCAATGTCTGTTAAAGATTATTTAACAATATCTATATGTAAATATTTTATACAACCTTAATTTAATAATGTATTGAAGTTCTATCAATTCGTCAAATGACTAGTATTTTCTTTCTCGTAGATTTATACTGCCTCGATGAAAACAATTTCCTTGATATTATAGTATCTGGAGTCAGTTCCCTTAATACTTGAAGTTTGTAGATTTTCCAAAAAAAGCTGCCTGTTATCGTCTACTGGCAACTGATGTATCCTAAAATAAAATACACTTCTCGTAGACAACCCTCTGGACTGGAAAACAATTCTCTGGACTAGAAACAATATCAGAATCTATTCTTTTCCAACTAGTTCATCAAAATGGTTAAACTTGCATTACTCTCTGGACTGGCACAGTTTTAAAACCTGTTCCTCTTTAAATAGGATCCAAAAAATATATTCACACTGGCTCGTATCAGTATTTTATAACTTATGGGTAAGTTTTCTTTTATATTTTACCACAATTCTTCTCTATATTTTCACACGTTAATGATTAAACAACTTAGCACCCAATTAGTGATTGCTTGTGAACTCTTACTTCCACATTAAGTTGTAAATTATAAATAATTATATATTCGCGTTGAATAATGCAATATTAACACTTTAAGTACATAATATTACAATATGTGTAATTTTCAATGTTATTTAGGTAACACAGAAATTCTACACCCGCACAGAATCAAGAATAAAATTATTCTCCCTTATTTATTTTCAAATTACATTGACGATCCTTTATTTTTCAAATTATCCAATGAAAATTTCCCACATTCTCTTAATATTCAATATATTATTTTTATAATCTTTTAAAACTATATATATCCATTTTAACTTATAGAATTCACATTGTTTAATCCATTTTATATTTAAAAAATCTAATTTCAATACTTTATCCCACATTTTCCATCATATTTTGATGATATACAACAACAAAAAATCTAAATACGTATTTCGGCAACTAAGTTGCCATCTTCTGTAGATATCTGTATAAAACAAAAAAGTGTGTTAAACGTAGTATTTTTGGCTAAGGTGTAACCTTAGAAGATATGCTCTTCACCAAATCACCAGTAGGATAACACTAGTGTTTACCTACTATTGATTTCAGATTTTTAGCCACAGTCTCCGCCCATTATTGGATGATACATTTTGACTTTCCCCCCATTTAAATTCCATATCAGTCAAATTACTTTTTATTAAAATAACAAACAACAAAAACACAAAAACAGCACAGTCACCAACCATAATTCTCAGATCTAAATCTCTTTTCCCTTTGTTTTCTGATATTATGTTTATCGTCTCCATATATTGTGCGTTAAATTTATTCATTAGTTTTTCATTTTACACATGTTTAACTGGTATGAGAATTATTGTGTATTTGTTCGTAAACACTATTAAAGGTCGAAACGTTTAAAGTTTTTTTTTTATTTACCTTTTTGCAAATATAAATAGCAGGCCATTACCCCAAGAAAAAAATATTCAATAATTTGATTTACAAGTATACAGGTTTGGCCTACGATTATCTTGCATGCGGCTTTCGCTACATAATACGAAAGGAGTTGCCAAACCGTACCTACCCAACAGATTATACATACGCGAGCCGACAAGTAGACCTTCAGCGAAACCATATTAAATTCAATCATAAAAATAATTAATCTGAAAAAATTCTTATAATATTAACTTATGATACTTTTTTAAGAATATTACGAATGGGAATATTACCTAAAAATGAAGATAATAACCCCTGCAACATGCACACATGCATTATATTGGAATCTTATGATCGTAATGATCGTATCGGCCTGTCGTTTTTTGCGTCGAACAGTACTTGCCCATATGTGTATAAATACTGGCAACAACGTTCATTTCAATACATGGACTTTTAGCTCGCATGCAAGGTAAAAACAGACCGAACCTGTATATATTGTCTTTTACCATTAGGGTGTCGGATTTTTTCTGCTCTTATCCATGTCTTGCTCCTTTTCGACAAGATGATTTACTGGAACACTATTTGACAGTCTAGCTTTGGAATCAACGAAAGGAGAAGATGTAGAAAATATTCCAACGCGATCCATGAAGGAAAATAAAGATATCAACAGTGCTAAACATGTATCCAGCGTTTCCAGTAGCTGGAAAGACCGGAAAAATAAGAATTGAATTACATAATAGATAAAGAAGATAGGGTAAACTACCCAGTGATTGGCCTTTTCCTATTTAGCGTCCAGTTATTGGCCGTTCCACTAAAACATAAATTAAGTAGAAATATGTCATATTAATCTTGTATCTGTAAAGATCCGCACAATCCGGCAACACTACTTAAATCTGGTGCCAAACGGTTTAGGAATTCTTCCGCCATTTTCACAAATACTTAATGTTGTAGGAGGTAGTGACCCGAACAAGCTGTGTTTACTGGAAACATAGTGTGTTTCGACAAGAGTGTGCTGCCACTTGTAAGTTATTTTTCTAAATATTTATAAGTTTATTATTAAGGAAATGAATTTGCTGACTTTCTAATAATATATTTGATGCAATTCTGATATGATGGAGCATTATAATCTAAAATCCTCTATAAAATCTGGAGGCCAACCACTGAACTTTATGTTGCACGTTTTATTTAGTGATTGGACGCATGGCCAATGACTGAATTTTTTTACTGATCGCACTAAATTGATGTTACGGTTTGCGTTCTATTGCCTAATGTAGGATAATGCTATTATTAGAAAATCTAGTTAATAATTGCATCACATTTAGTTACTGGCCGGGGCCAATAACTAAATTTCATTACAGGACAATCACTAAAACTTACATATTTTTAGTTGAAGACAATGCCAAAAATTGTTCCGGATGAAAAATATTATAAGTAATACACAGAAAACGATGTACAAAAAGCTCTTGAAGAAATTAAAAATGGAAAACCCTTAAGAGTGGTTTCAAGACAATACAAAATTTCGAGAGCTACTTTGCAGTTTAGAAAAAGTCATAATTATGTAAAACAAGCTTTTGGCTCTAACCCAATCCTCTCCATTGAAGAAGAGCAAATTTTGGTCACCTGGATCTTTGAAAATCACACGTGGATTTCCCCGCCGTAAAGAAGATGTCCTAGAATCGGTGAGAGAATTTCTAGAGCAAAGTTCAAGAAAAAAACCATTGGTTAACAATCGAACTATCGAGCTTTTTTTAGAAGGAATCCAGAAGTTTCGGAGCGTACATCAGAAGCTGTGAGAGCAGCAAGTGCAAACATATCAGAGTCAAATATTAAAAAATGGTTTTTGGAAATAGAAGATTACTTGATGTCAAAAGGATTTAGAGAAATATTGGACGATCCAAACAGAATAATGAACGCCTATGAAACGTGCTTTCACCTATGCCCTAAGAACAATAAAGTACTCGCTCCAAAAGAAGCACGAAATGTTTATGAGGTGAAGCATGCTTCTTCTATGAGTGACTATATAGAAAACATTTTATATCCTTATTTAAAGAATATAGACACGAGTTTCCCCGTAATTCTCTTCCTAGTCGGTCACTCATACAAGCCTAGTTCTTTATGTGTAAAACTTCAAATAATTTTAGTGTGTCTGTACCCAAATGTTACACGAATCATGCAGCCCGCGGATGTTGCAGCATTCAAGCCGATAAAAAATGGGTGGAAGAAAGCGGTTGTTTAGTGGAGAAGAACCCATCCGTTGGAAACTCTGACCAAGGAGCATTTCGCTCCTGTTCTAAAAGTCGTTCAGAAGTCAAATCTGCTTTTACTTTCACAAACCAGAAATTATTCAGCGGGTTGTGTTACTCTTGCACTAAAAATTGGGGATATCATAACCATGGAGTAAAATGTAATTCATGCAGACGTGTTTACCATGACTTGTGCATTGAACGGTTAAACGAAAATTTTATTAAGTTGCGTTTTATTTGGAAATCCTAATATATTATATAGAAGCTACCTATTTATGTTATTTTTGTATTGTAGCAAAATAAAGTTCATTCTAAACTAAAAAAGAGACCACTTTATTTTTTCTTGCTTGCTTGCATTCAGTGGCCAATAATTGGACAATTGGGGGGCCAATCGTTGAGTAAGTGCGGCCAATGGCTAGCATTTGGTTTCCACAGACCAGATTAATTAATTCTGAAAAATTTACTAACACATAAGTAAAAGTAACATGTTTTTGAAAAATGTGGATCTATTACCTATCAAAAACGTTAGGTGCATTTCTCATTATGTAGGTTGGTGAAATATAATCAGCCTTTAAATCTAATTATTAGAATGGGAGGCCAATCACTGGGTGGTTTACCCTACATGGCAAATCATAACATTACACAAATCCATTAGTACAATAAATACAAACAAACGAATGTAAATACAATAAATACGTACCGTAAATATTGAGAAATATGTTAAACAAGATATATCTAAAGACAATATCGACTTTTATAAATAAAAGGGAGGTATTTATTTACATGTGAGATGGGCGGCCATATGAAGAAGGTATTCGCACTGGAACGCTCGTACTCGTACTATTTATAGTAAATATTTAATTACTTTATTGGGTTTGTTATGAACCAATTATGCTAAATCATATAAAAGAATGACTTCAAGAAAAAACATTCTATCACTGAATGCATAGAGTACAATATAATAAGCAAAGGAGGAGAAGTAAGAAAGGAATTAAATACACTGTCCAACTCAAAATTAAGTAGAACATGCTGAATAAGTCGTAGTAGCTATACTCAATATAAACCAATTTTACATATACCCGTTGTGTCAATTACCATTAGCCATAGCGAATCAGTTTTTAATACGTAAAACGTCTATATATCGTACATACATGTATACGTATAAACATTACACAGATCCGCTATGGCAAATGTTTCTTGACACAGGCGGTATATTTACAGCAATACGTATGTACCTTTTATGGAAATTATAAAGAAAGATCTAACCAAAATTTGTATCTACATTTAACGTCCTTTTACAAACATGATGCTTTTTATACGTTTTAGTTTAATCAACATAATATTTTATCCTTCTTTTTATTAGTTTTAATTGCACAATTAAACTATTATTATAATATATATCAGATTTTTTTTGAAGGCAATATAATTCTGATGGAGTAGTTTGCTTACACAATTTGACAAGCTAAATGTGGGAGTCGGAATGTGAAAAATGTTCTTTGTGATTAATGGAAGAACTTAAATACTTGTCAAAAGCATGCTAATATTAATATTATGTGACTATTTTTAATGCGCTTCAGCGTATATTATCTTTGCTTTTCAATTTCATGCATGCGGAAGTTATTTAATGTGTAGGAATGATTTTTTAAATTTTTTTCGTTTCGTCTTGTCTTATTATTTTTCTTGAGACTGCTTTTTTTTGTCTGAATATGATAAATATACATGTTGTAGAAGATCCATCAATTTGACTGTGTTCAACAAACACTTTCTCAGTATCTCACTTAATTAAGATGGTATCGATGTGTAGGTGGGACACAAATATACATGTATGTGTATATCAAAGGAAAATCTTCTGAAGATTTTATTAGACATATAGTAGTTAGAGCCACTTTCCAAGATTAATACCCGCACGTCAGTTTTGTATGTAATTACTTCTCTCTACAAAATAATGTTTCATAATTAGAAAAATAAAGATAATTTTAAAATATTTCAATTGAAAATACAGATATACCTTTCAAAAGTAATCTTCAGGCGATTATTAATAGCCTAAACTATATGCTGTGCCCTTACACGAAAAATTTCGATATCTCCGTGGAAAAGCAAAACATATTATCAGAATTACATATTTCTTCCTGCGGTAATATGATTCCAGGTAATTCGTAAAGATATATAATGTCAGGGAATAGCAAAGTAGTGCCGTAGTAATATATACAAAGTTATTCATTATTACAGCAAAGTAAGTTTTATACAGGGTGTCATCCCCGGGGGGGTAGGCCGATTGTGACTTTATGAGAAAAGATATTTTGAAACGGTTTTCTTCCTAAAATAGCCACTCATTAGCAGCATCTTGTAAATTTATTTTGTATTATACAGAATGTTCCATACCTTGGTGGCTAACCATACACTATAGTTTTTTTTAGTAGAACACCCTATATATTATTACATTTTTGTATTCCTCGTAAAAGTCTTAGTCAAAAAGTAAAAATGTAGTATGGACCTCAAGTTGAAAGTTTTCGACTTATTACCATATTTTTGGTAGTCATATTCACAATAAAAGGTCCTAATACGAAGCATATTTAATTTTTTTTCAATTGATAATTTCTTATGCAGAAAGTTGGATTAAAATTGCATGACATATTTTTGCCTAAAAGGCAATTTTTTCAAATGGAACAGCCTGTCGATCTCTTTATTTTTTAATTGCTTATTAAATTTCGCACTAAAAACATGTAAGGCGTTATAACTTTAAAGTGACCATTACTGAGCTATTGACAGTTTTCGATATAATTTTGCCAACTTTAGGTTTTATTTGAATACGGCATGGTGAGCCATGATATTTACTGTGAAATTGATAATCGAATAAATGACAGACATTTACTAAGTTGCTTGTCAGTTGGCAATCACGATTTTAGAAAAAATTTTGCTAAAAATGAGGTTAGAGATATGATTTTTGTATGTATTGGGGCAATGTTAATAAAAATGTTTACTAACTAAAGAGTTTGAATTCTTTATAAAATTGCATTGTAAAAATATGTAATATATCATTATCTTCTTTTTTTCTTTTACTTATGTAATCTTGGTAAGTGTTTCATGTACCTACCTGCATTTATATGAAAATTGATGGATATATTTTATTTAATATACAGCTTATATACTAGCAACATATTTCATACATTATGTAGAATTTAGTATATTAAACAAATTTTAAAACCAAACAAACTAATAACTTGATTATAGTAGGCGCAGAAACAGGAACTGTTCGAATTAGAGATTTTCATTAGAATAATAATAGATGTGTTCAGACCTCCACTTCTGAAGGATTCTAGAACTAGTGCGCATGTCATTTGAAAAAAGGCTTTTCGGACCATGCAGTTCTGGAACTACAAATTCTGAGAACTATTAGTTCAATGTTCGGTCATTCAGAACTCGTAATTCAAAAACCGTTCAGAACAGTTCATACAGTTCTGGATGGTAGATTAGTATTTGAAATTCTGATAAATCCGGAGCATGTGTATCAGCTTCCGCATTTTTTTGGTTATGTTTATCGTATTTATGTTGAACTTCAGCGTTTGGAGTTGTTGTAGGTTAGTATCTAGTTGCTGTTCAAGTACCTATTTATTTTTGGTTTTTATGTTAGTTTGTGTTATTAGAGTATTGGTGTGATTCGGTTCATCAATAATAGCCAAATTAATTTGTAATAGCCAAACAGCTATAAATATGTGATTAAACATTCAAATTTCTTCAAATGGTGGTTTATTGTTTAAGAAATTACTTGAGTTACTACCATGTTCTTAAGTCTAGCAAGTGATTCTTTCTCTAGGAATAAAGTGCATGTAATGGTACAATTATAGAAGCTTGCGAACATATGAAAAATTAATTTATAATTATCACATATTCGTAGACAACTGACATATTTGTTAAACTTAGACAATCTAGTATTTACTATAGTCCGTCTCAATCCTATTATGCAGTACAGGTCTTATGGCAATTGATTTCATGGTTGCCAAATCGTCTCATTGTATAATGTCGTTACAGTTCCGGTTCAATATCTGACATTTTTTGTAATCAAAACATAACCTATACGACTGTTTGTCATTCAATTGATGCATACAAAAAATTAATAGTAATTTGAAACACTAAAAGGGAAGAATGTATGGGAAGATGGATTAGTTAAAATATTTGTAATAATAAGTATAATCCTTTGGGATTGTTCTGTAGAAAATTATTTAAAATCTAACTGAATATAGTAAGCCAGAGTAAATAAATTAATATTTCAAAGAAACACTTAATGTATACAATTTTCTTCGTTACTGAATATTGACATCTTAATCAAATATCCACTGTAAATTCAGACCAAGACAAAGTTAATCACAAATTTATTTTTCATAAAAAGACTTTTCTATTTATAAAAACAACTTAAATAATACATATTTATGAAAAGAATAACAATAACCACACATACACATGTACTTTTTACGCGTAGCGGAGTTCGGTAAAGCAGCCGAGTGCGGAAAAAACATTTTCCGCAAGTCTTAGGTACAATAGTATTTCTACGAGCGTGAAAAAAGTCAAGAGAACTAATCAAAAGTTGAGATATTTTTAACTGTGTATACGTGCTTATATTTTATTTAGAAACACATTTTATTAGATTATTGATAAAGTAAACATAAGGTAAAATATTATTAACAATAATAGTTACATGTCAAAATCTAATACCTAATTATTTATATTATAATTTATTGTAAAAGTACAACTATTTGCATTACTTAAATTTAAGGCAGGTGTTAGTTGCTTGTTGAATGGCTGCAATTTTGGATCAGTTGCTCTTTGCTGTTCTGGGATAATAATGTTTGTGGAGTGTAGTTCATTTTCGAATTCCTGTTCAAAGTTGTGCTGAGTACTTGGGCCTGGCTGTATGTCAGTGGAGGCGATAGAGCTGCTGGTAGTGGCTGATTGCGGTCTGAATATCTTGCTTGCAATACACTTTTTATTTTCCAGGGATTCATCCAGATATCCTTGGGCGACTTTTGTTGACTGCCACCCGACATGACGTTTAAGATTCGTTATCCCTACTCCAGCATCTGCAAGGGCCGTGGCAGAAGAGCGCCTATAGCAGTGTCCAGTGTAGGCTTCTGGATCCGGAAGTCTTAAATATGCGGCTACATCCGACGGTATTTTCCCAAATTTGTTTATACCAACACACTGGATACTGCATTCTCCGTTGTGATGCTGGACAAAAAATCTCTTGTGAGGAGTATGTTTCGGTCTAAGCAATGTATATTTTCTGACACACTTTAAGTTCCTCTCCCCAGTAATTACAAAACTTCTACTTGTGTGCGTTTTATTGTCGAGTATTTTAACTAAAATCATGGAGCTTTCCTCTTTCACGTTTTCAATTAATAAAGAAAAGAAGAAAAGCAATTACCTTGAAATATCTGCTTATGTCGATATTTCTCATGAGCTTGAGCATGGTTTTCAGCATTGAATATTTTGACCAGAGTGTGGACGGTTGACAGGATGCAGATAATTCAGAAAAATACACTAAATAAATATCTTCTTTATCAAAACTTGTAATGCTTTTCCTTAAGCTCCATTTGCAAAAGATCTCCTATTCTTTTTCATATCCTCTCTTTGATTTTTCTGGTAATAAGTCCGTTTTCACATTTTCTGCTGCCAGAAAAATTTCATCGGGAACTCCCTCGCTTGTATTCTCATCGATTCCCTCGAGACAAATATTTATTTTAATGAGGATTCACTTATTCACGAGCAAAATGTTTTAGAAATGCACTGACAGTTTTCTGACAATAAACAAACAAAAATGAAAGTAAATAACTGGTTAGTTACACATGGTAACTAAAGCATTTCGCAACCACCATAATATACCGGCTTATTATTAATTTGACATATTGAGGTGAAAAATTATTTCCACACGGTGCCAAAAATTATTTCCGCACGGTGCGGAAAAATTAATTTTCCACACTAAAATGTGTGTGTGTTACCAACAGCCTCTTCCGATGGAAACAAATAAGACGTTTTCCCACAGAACAAGTCCAGGCCCAATATAAGTGTACATGTTTTATTCCTATCTTATCCCGTTCTTCCAGAATAAATTAAAATCCCAAAACATTCGTAAAAGTACAAATTTCGCGTAATAACCTTTTAAGACAATTTTGATACGAATCATAGGCTCCGCCCACAACCCAATCAGAATATTCGTGAAGTTAGAGAAATTTCGCGTAATAACTTTTTGAGACAATTTTGATACGAATCATAGGCTCCGCCCACACCAATCAGAATATTCGTGAAGTTAGAGAAATTTCGCGTAATAACTTTTTGAGACAATTTTGATACGAATCACAGGCTCCGCCCACGGCCAATTGAAAACGCTTAAATATCTAATACACGTAGAAGACGTAACCCTATTTGAGCCCCAAGGGAAATTACCGTGAAATAAATACTTCTTTGTTCGCCACCTGCGTCACGGGGGTTCCCAATTTAAAACGTAAACACATTTGGAAACCTATATAAGCTGAGGCAAATGCCTACATGATATCGAGTCCCATCTCGGTCACCCGCCTGCCAGCATCAACTCCTGGACCAGCAGATAACAGGCCACCGATACCGAGCGGACTTTCCAGAAAGCCATCCAACGGAATTGTATTTACTGCTTACGTAATACAAGGGACCAAAAAGGCACTTCCAGGTCATTTGGAAGTACACGGCGAAACGTGTACAGGTGACCACACGGACCAAGAATCCACGAAGAATTCTTGAGGAATTCTTTATTTCGGACGCCTTCTTCGTCGGAATCCAAGTTCACCGACGTCCGAGAATATCTCCACGTGGTGGAATACAGCCGACGTATCGCCTAGTATCGACCGAAGAAGTTATAGGAGGATCCTACTACTGTGTACGTAGTAGCGGCCGTTTAGTTATTTATAGTGCGCTTATTTCGCGTAAAGATACCAAACTTACGGTCCCTCTTTAGTGTTCGCCCATAGTATTAACTTCAGTGCACCAGGACAAGCTACAGCTGCTTACGCTGTAGCAATTAACCGTAAGTGCAGTGAAAAACCTATTAAGCCCGCGTTTTTATTTAACATTGTTGGTTGAATGCCAGCACCTCCACCAAAACATTTAAATTCAGTGTGCGCCTTTGTTAATGAATTATCATATTAACTTCACGTGGATTCATTAACAACATTGCTATTGCTAAAGTGTTAATAGTAAATTCCACGCGTTAGTGAAACATAACCTTCAAATATCCAACCGATATCTACCCGTATACATTATATTTGTTTATAGCAATATTATTATCCAAGTTCGTTATTACTGGTACTCATATGCAGCGTTTGTTTAACTTTTATTCCAGTAATAATCATTTTATTTAACATTGTTGGTTGAATTCCAGCGCCTCCACCAAATTATTTAAACTCAGTGCGCGCCGTTATTAATGTATAATATTAATAAATTCACGGTGGTTCATTAACTATATTGTTGTATTCGGAGACTTAACCTTAAATTCACGCGCGAGTGAAACCCTAACCTCCAAATACCTAACCTATATTTATCCCTATGTACATTATTTGTTTATAACATTATTAATATTCAAACGTATCGTTATTAGTACCTATATTCAGTGTGTGTTTGACTTTTTTAACGGATAACTTTATTTTTATTATTGGTTAATGCCAACTCCTCCATCATTATTAAGCAGTGTGTGTCTTGTTGCTATTTCATAATATTTAGTTGTTTCAAAGTGTACAACAACTATTACTCAGTGTGCCCGTTTGTATTTAAACCTCGACTGTTAACATTTATTCGCGACACGACTTGTTTTGGTTATAGTGTCGTTTATTAACACAGGTCGTTATTAACATCGGGTATAATTACGTATCATTAAGCTTTGAATTATTAAAATATTATAACGTTGTGGAAAATTATTGTTTTAATTAATAACATAACCCTACTTTACCCTAAATTCAATTAATACCTCCTGGAGGAGTCTTTTGCCGCGGCCCCTTTGTTTGTTTGTTTGTTTTACAAATTCCCAGGATTAAGGGGAGGTATTATTGTGGCGCCCAGCAACGTGGGACTACGAACACAGGATTGTGTCCGCGGATCCACCACCGACCCATCCACCTAAGCAACAGAGACACCAGGTTTCAAGATGCCTAAGAGGACAGCACGAAAAACCAGACAATCAAGTGACAGCGTGGAATTGGATGGTCCTAGCCCAAGACAATCGCCTTCGCTACGGACAACCACCCCCGGTGCCGCTGATCCAGCCCTGCAGCTTGAGATCATGTTGCATGAACTCAGGAACATAGGTAGAAGGATGACGGCTATGGAGGAAGCGGCTAAGGCCACCAGCACATCCAACACCGCCTCAACGTCCAGGGTCGCATCACGTACCGAGGATCAAGAGGCTTGTACCTCAATTAATTATTTATTAGGTGATGAGGATGGCCAGGACCCGAAGGCTGCCATCGACTTCCAGGACCAGGAGGTCATCACCGCCGTCCAGGAAGAGGAGGCATCGACCGCAGCTGTCCAAACCCAGGATGAAGTCATCAGAGTCAGCAACCAAGGGAACGGAACGGTATCCAAGACGGAGGGTGTTCACCACCAAAGGCACTGCTGCAGTCCGTGCAGTGTCGTCACGAACGTACCTACACCACCAAGGGTGTACAGTGGACACCTAGTTGAGGATCCAACCACGTTCCTAGCAAGACTAACCTCCCACCTGCAGACAGCCCGTCTTGAGGTGCCGGAGGATATAGATGACGCAGTCCGCCCGTTCCTGACAGGAGAAGCAGCCAACTGGTTCAAGAAGAACGAAGGAGGCTTTGATACTCTGGGGGAATTTGACCACCGGTTCCGACGGGAGTTTATGAGCCCACAAAGAAGGAAGGCTCTCCAACAGGCATGTGAAACAAGGCAACGCTGGGATGAAGATCCAGCAACATTCATCACAAGAATGAAACGTTTGTGCCTGAGACTAAACCCAAATTGGCCGGAACAGGACTTAGTGAACCACATCATTATGCAGATGACGCAGCAGTATTGCGTTCAAATAACGCAAGTGGGACCAAAGACATTAAAGGACCTACATGATACCTGCGAAAAGTGGTCAACAGTCTTCGAGCAGTTTAAAGGTAAGACAACAACAGTACCTTTAAAGAAAGAAGTTACAGCTCCCCCAGCGGTACCAAAGAGGGAACCAGTTGCCGAGATATCGTTGCCCAGATGTTGGTTCTGCACTGGCAGACACTTCAACCGGGACTGCCCCAACCAGCCACAGAGTTTTGCGGCTAAGCACCCAGCACCCACTAAGCAGTCGGGGGAAGAGCAGAGGGCCGCTCCAAAGCCAGCAGCGGAACGGCCCTAATTACCACGACACCCACAAACCAAACGGCATCCATCCAGTTACGGATTGATGGTCGCCCAGTAACAGCCCGAATTGACAGTGCCGCAAGTAAGAACCTGGCCAGACCCGAATGGATGTTTGGGTCAACCACCACGACAGCCGCCGTGGAATTTACAATGGCAATTAAAGGTAAAACTTTCGTCACTAATAAACTTGGACTGTTAAAGGCAACTGCGGGGCAAGAGTACGAATTCCAATGCGAAGCCCTGGAGGTGGAATGTCTCCAGGCAGGAATCATACTTGGGCACCCGTGGCTAACGGAGAACCATGCGGTCCTGGACTACCTGAGAGGATGTGTCCATGTTGGAGTTAAACGACGGCATACGATCTACTTCGATAAAACGCCACCACGAACTACTTCAACAACGATGAATCTTGAAGATATTCCCGTTGACGTCCAGGATTGGACGAACCCACAAAGGGAGAAATTCAAGAACATCATCAACAATTTCCAGGACCTGTTCATGGAAGGTGGACGAATACAAACCACCACCACCACCAAACACACAATACGCCTGAAGGATAATGTGCCAGTGAGGGTGCCCACGTATAAGTACACCCCGCAGAAGAAGAAGGTCATCGCCACCCAGGTTGAGGAGATGCTTGCGGCCGGAGTTATCAGACCTAGCCACAGTGAGTATAACTCTCCGATAGTTATAGTGACGAAAAAGAATGGGGAGCCCCGGTTCTGCGTCGACTACCGCCGCCTTAACGACAAGACGGAAAATGAAGCCAGTCCACTACCACCCATTCAGGAATCACTAAAGGACCTAGGGACGGCGAAGATTTTCACCACACTAGATCTGCGCAATGGATATTGGCAGATCGAATTAGAAGAGGCATCCAAGCGACTGACCGCCTTCACGACACCAGAGGGCGCTGCCTATGAATTTCAAGTGATGCCCTTCGGCCTAAAGGGGGCCCCGACCACCTTCCAGAAGCTAATGGCCCAGGATGTCCTGGTAGGCTATCTGCAGAACTTCGCACTAGCCTACCTGGACGACATCATCATATACTCTGACAATATGGAGGAACATCTACGACACCTGAGTTTGGTGTTGGAAAGAATTCAGCAACACGGCCTAAGACTAAATATGAAGAAATGCCGGTTTGCCAGTCCCTCCTTAGAGTATCTGGGCCATATGGTCACCAAAGAAGGGAATGAGCCCCAAACGATCCATATCGAAGCAATCCAGTCCCATGAAATACCCAAGACGAGGAAGGCCCTTCGCCGTTTCCTAGGCATAGTGAACTGGTTAAGAGATTACATACCAGATGCATCAAGAACGATGGCACCCCTTACAGATCTCTTGACCACCAACACCACTTACCGATGGACTAAGCCTGCCGAGGAAGCTTTCTTGGCAATTAAAGAAGCGGTAACAAGGCCCCTCTTCCTGCACCGCCCGGACTTTAGGCTGCCGTTCATTTTGCAGACAGATGCCAGCAGCATAGGCGCATCTGCTGTACTATATCAAGAGGAGGAGGACCAAAGAAGAATCGTAAGCTATGCCAGCCTACGATTCAACAAGACAGAAGTAAGGTACCATATTAACGAGCAAGAGTGTCTGGCCGTTATATGGGCCATCAGAAAATATCGGCCATACCTAGAAGACCGACCATTCCGACTCCGGACCGATAGTAAGGCACTCACATGGTTACATAGCTTTAAAGAAACCAGATCGAAGCTAATGAGATGGTCACTCCTCCTCCAGGAATTTTCATATGAAGTCCAACACATCCCAGGACGAGAAAATGAACTTCCTGATGTACTCTCCCGCCATCCCAGTGACGAAACCACTCCACTGGAACTAGACGAAGTGGAAAGATTAGTGCCAGACACGCAGCAACCAGTAACCCGGGCTAGTGGAGAGTTTGTATGTTTGTTACAGGAGAGGGACCCCTTATACCATGTGATACAAGATGCACAGCAAGATGACCCAGCTATGAGGGAGTTAATCGAACAACTCCGTCCAAACCAACCCGGAGAAAACCATCCCGATTTTATATATCTCGATGGCTTCATAAGATATCGAGAGGGAACCCACCAGCCAATCTTGGTCCCAGAGACAGCCAGAGCCCAGGTACTGCATCAGTACCATGACGATCCAACGGCAGGACACCCAGGAACCGAAGAGACCTATGGAGCAATCACCAATCGCTTCCATTGGCCAGGAATCCGATCAGAAGTGATGGATTACGTCCGGGGATGTAGGCTATGTAATGCGTTCAAAAGGGGACCCCTACAAGCCAAGGCTCCTCTCCGACCTCATGCCCCGAGACGCCCCTTCGAAGTCCTGTCCGTCGACATCGTGGGACCACTGACCACATCAAGAAAAGGCAATAGGTTTGGTGTGGTCATAATGGATCTCCACACCAGATGGACCGAGGTACGAGCGGTACCAACTACCAGCAACCATGCCGTAATCGACGCTTTGGAGGAAGTGTTCCTGAGATTCGGCTACCCAATGGCTATCCTAACGGATAATGGCCCACAATTCACGTCCGTCGCCTGGGATGCTGCCTTACGTAAATGGCAATGCATCCATTGGACTACCCCAATCTACCACCCACGGGCGAATCCAGTAGAAAGGCGAAACCAGGAATTAAAGAAGGGCCTACGTCTCCAGTTAGAAGGGCAAACGCCAGAGAGATGGGATGAGAAACTCAACACGGTACTCTTTAATTTAAGATGCCGAAAGAACGCTGCGACGGGCTATTCCCCGGCAAAGGCATTGTTTGGATTCGAACTACGGAGACCTGGTGAATGGCGAGACCCACACAATGTCCCGCCAGAAACTGGGCCGCAGCGAATCCAAAATATACATACTAATGAACGAAGGTACCGTGACAGGTACATAGAGCAAAATGCACCCATGCCAATTCAACCACGCATTGGTCAATTGGTCATGGTACGCACCCACCTCCCACCAGGACAGCCATTCGGCGCAAAATGGGCAGGACCATACCCAGTCCGGGAAGCAGCCGGACCAACAGCCGTCTGGGTGGAACGACCTGGCGCACAATGGACAAAATATCATATTGACCAAGTCCGTATAGCAAGACGCCCAAACCAGGGTCAACCACTCCAGCCGGCTGAACTTGATGATCACCAGCCACGTGATCATCCACCACCAGGAGCACCAGGACCCAGCCAACGTAAAATTCCAGGAGCAACGGGACTTTAGAGCGGCCCACCAGGAGCAACGGGACACATTGGGAATCGAAATTAAAATGTATTTTGCTAATTATGACATATTTTTTTTTTGGGGCCTGGAATGTCGTGTGGAACAACGTCTTTTTCGGGGGGGGTCAATTGTTACCAACAGCCTCTTCCGATGGAAACAAATAAGACGTTTTCCCACAGAACAAGTCCAGGCCCAATATAAGTGTACATGTTTTATTCCTATCTTATCCCGTTCTTCCAGAATAAATTAAAATCCCAAAACATTCGTAAAAGTACAAATTTCGCGTAATAACCTTTTAAGACAATTTTGATACGAATCATAGGCTCCGCCCACAACCCAATCAGAATATTCGTGAAGTTAGAGAAATTTCGCGTAATAACTTTTTGAGACAATTTTGATACGAATCATAGGCTCCGCCCACACCAATCAGAATATTCGTGAAGTTAGAGAAATTTCGCGTAATAACTTTTTGAGACAATTTTGATACGAATCACAGGCTCCGCCCACGGCCAATTGAAAACGCTTAAATATCTAATACACGTAGAAGACGTAACCCTATTTGAGCCCCAAGGGAAATTACCGTGAAATAAATACTTCTTTGTTCGCCACCTGCGTCACGGGGGTTCCCAATTTAAAACGTAAACACATTTGGAAACCTATATAAGCTGAGGCAAATGCCTACATGATATCGAGTCCCATCTCGGTCACCCGCCTGCCAGCATCAACTCCTGGACCAGCAGATAACAGGCCACCGATACCGAGCGGACTTTCCAGAAAGCCATCCAACGGAATTGTATTTACTGCTTACGTAATACAAGGGACCAAAAAGGCACTTCCAGGTCATTTGGAAGTACACGGCGAAACGTGTACAGGTGACCACACGGACCAAGAATCCACGAAGAATTCTTGAGGAATTCTTTATTTCGGACTCCTTCTTCGTCGGAATCCAAGTTCACCGACGTCCGAGAATATCTCCACGTGGTGGAATACAGCCGACGTATCGCCTAGTATCGACCGAAGAAGTTATAGGAGGATCCTACTACTGTGTACGTAGTAGCGGCCGTTTAGTTATTTATAGTGCGCTTATTTCGCGTAAAGATACCAAACTTACGGTCCCTCTTTAGTGTTCGCCCATAGTATTAACTTCAGTGCACCAGGACAAGCTACAGCTGCTTACGCTGTAGCAATTAACCGTAAGTGCAGTGAAAAACCTATTAAGCCCGCGTTTTTATTTAACATTGTTGGTTGAATGCCAGCACCTCCACCAAAACATTTAAATTCAGTGTGCGCCTTTGTTAATGAATTATCATATTAACTTCACGTGGATTCATTAACAACATTGCTATTGCTAAAGTGTTAATAGTAAATTCCACGCGTTAGTGAAACATAACCTTCAAATATCCAACCGATATCTACCCGTATACATTATATTTGTTTATAGCAATATTATTATCCAAGTTCGTTATTACTGGTACTCATATGCAGCGTTTGTTTAACTTTTATTCCAGTAATAATCATTTTATTTAACATTGTTGGTTGAATTCCAGCGCCTCCACCAAATTATTTAAACTCAGTGCGCGCCGTTATTAATGTATAATATTAATAAATTCACGGTGGTTCATTAACTATATTGTTGTATTCGGAGACTTAACCTTAAATTCACGCGCGAGTGAAACCCTAACCTCCAAATACCTAACCTATATTTATCCCTATGTACATTATTTGTTTATAACATTATTAATATTCAAACGTATCGTTATTAGTACCTATATTCAGTGTGTGTTTGACTTTTTTAACGGATAACTTTATTTTTATTATTGGTTAATGCCAACTCCTCCATCATTATTAAGCAGTGTGTGTCTTGTTGCTATTTCATAATATTTAGTTGTTTCAAAGTGTACAACAACTATTACTCAGTGTGCCCGTTTGTATTTAAACCTCGACTGTTAACATTTATTCGCGACACGACTTGTTTTGGTTATAGTGTCGTTTATTAACACAGGTCGTTATTAACATCGGGTATAATTACGTATCATTAAGCTTTGAATTATTAAAATATTATAACGTTGTGGAAAATTATTGTTTTAATTAATAACATAACCCTACTTTACCCTAAATTCAATTAATACCTCCTGGAGGAGTCTTTTGCCGCGGCCCCTTTGTTTGTTTGTTTGTTTTACAAATTCCCAGGATTAAGGGGAGGTATTATGTGGAAAATTCAATTTTCCGTCCGCTCGTAGAAAAAAATGTTTTCATTTTATACATAATGTTGGAAATATTGCACCCCTACTCCTACTTTCTTTTCTAATACTAAATGCTATAGTTTATTAATGTTGTTGCCTTTCTTGCATTACTATTCCCAATACCTATTACTTGCGGTTTATGAAATATTTTGTATTTGTTCGCGAATTTGCTTTATTCAGAAGTATCATAAAACTTACATTTACCAGTACTAGTAAGTTAACTAAAAATGTTGGGCTTGCTTAGTAACAACAAGCCATTTGATGGACCCTAAAATAAGCACCATTAATATATAAGACTTCTCTATTTGATATTTCTCCGTTATTTTAAATAGAGCATCCTGTATATTAGTGCACCATGTAATAATGTTAAAATTTCCTTTCAATTGATCCTATTTCAAAACCTCCTGGTTTTTGAGTTATATTTTATTCATAATTTTCATTCGAATATTTCTAATAGATATCCTCATTAACCCTCTATGCCAAATGTCACTGTAATATAATTAATAAAATCTTGTTCTTCTTCTTATTAACAATTGTAAAACTATTTTTTGGTTAAGTTGGAAACTAAAATTTAAAATTGGGGTAGAATTGCAGAGAAAAATAATCATAGTAAGTGTTCAAAATGGCGACCGTTTTGTCCAGTACATTTTCCTATTCCTTGTAGAAATACTTCATTTGCCCAACGTAGCGTATCGATATAAATAGAATTGAAAGCGTGTTCATCCTTAGTTTCACATTTTCGCCATGTGTGGGCTTGTGCAAATAATATTTTAAAGGTATATTCATAAAAAAAATTCAACATGGTGACATCTGCAAATCTAGTTGGCCAACTGATTAGCCCATCTCCTTCTATTCATCTGTTTGGCTAGTGCTCATTTAAAAAGTTTCTCATCACAAGTATATTATGTGCAGGAGTACCATTGAGACCACAGATTTTCTGTAATTTAGGAATACCCTTTGCAAAAGTTGCAGAAAACAGTGTTGTATTTTATACTGTTATGGTTGCCATCAAAAGAAATGTGTACGGAATCTAGTAATTCTACCCCACACGTTTAGTGACTATTGTCGTTGACTAAAAGTTGTTCTTATAAATTTTACATATTGTGTAGCATAATAATGGAAGTTGCATCCATTTTAACATCATTCTTCGTAAAATTCGCATTATCAGTAAAAACAATAATTTGAAAAAAGTAGCAGTTCAGTAGCTGTTCATTCTAAAAGCCCATTCACAAAAATATTCTCCTATTATTCAATACGGGCTCTTGTTAAATTGTGCAATGGTAAAAAGGGGAGACCTTTTTATTTGAACCAAGCCTGTATTCATTATTTTATACTGACGTTAGGGATACAGAGTTAATTAATTTATTAACAATGAATCAAAATTTTGAATAAATCATCATACCTCGAAAACCAAGAGGTTTAGAAACAGGAGCACTGGAATCAACATATAGTAAATTTGAATACTAATTACACAGTGTTCTAATATATAGGATTTCATTTAAAATAACGAAGAAATAGCAAATAGAAGACTTTGTAGTTTGTTACTAATTTTAAGACAGGCTCTATAAGTTATCAATTATGTTTATGTACTTTCAGATACCGCCAAATGTATTGTTATTAGTAAGCTTGTCCAATTTTACTTTCTTATACGTAGTATAAGGAAGTATTGTGATGATGAAAATTTTCGACCTCGAGATTTTTGCAGATGTCCACGTTTTGAGGTCCCCTGATACCAAAAAAGTGGTTTTTAAAAAATGTCTGTGTGTCTGTGTGTCTGTGTGTGTGTGTGTGTGTCTGTGTGTGTGTGACCACGATAGCGGTCAAACCGCTGTAGATATCAATTCCAAATTTTGTATTTACGAATATAATCTCCCTCTTGAGAACTGATTAGATTTTGAGCAAAATCGGCAGACCGGAAGTAGTAGTTTACTTCAGTGAAAAAATCGAATTTTGCAAATATTTCGTCAATTACTAAGTTTAAACAAATTTATAAAGAATTCAAATGTACTCAAAATTAAATTTTAGAAAAATTGTATTAATAAAGTTTTTGGAAATTCCTACCGGAAGTAGGTCTTTTACTCTTATCGAAAATCAGTTTTTTGCCAATATTTTGCAAGTCATGCTTTTTAGACATGTACGCTACGAATATAAAAGTATTTAGAACTTAATTTCCAATATCTTTTGTATAAAAAAAATTTCAAAATTCGGACCGGAAGTATCACTTTTACTCTTACCGAATAACGATTTTTTGCAAATATGTCGTAAATTATGCATTCTATATATATTTATTAAGAGTACAAAAGTATTTAGAATTGGATTTGCAATATTTTTTGTATACATGAAATTTCAAAATTCGGACCGGAAGTAGCACTTTTATTCTTAGCGAGTAGCACTTTTCTTCGAATATCTTGCAAAGTATGCATTCTATAGCGATTTATTAAGAGAATGAAATAACTTAGAATAGGAGTTTGGATAAGTTTTGTATAAAAAAATTCTTAAAATTGTATAGTTTGAAACGCTCATACGTATAAGAAAGTCGTGTGGTGGCCACACCTCATTTTTTTTAGTTGAATTGGTGGTACTGAAAATCTCTACGTATATACGTATTTCAAATGCTAGCTGCAAATATCAGAGAGTATTGTGCAGATTACATATAAACTAAAAGGCGCTAAAAATCCAGAAACTAAAATGCATGTAGAAAAACAAATACCTATACGAGGTAGACGTTATAAATTCTCGGCCTGATATACAAAAAAGAAACTTGGAACAATATAAGAATTTTTATTTTTCAATGTAGTCTTCCCTAACTTCTATACATTTATTACAACGATTAATTAATAATTCGATACCCTTGTAAAAATAATCTGAAGTTTTTCCGTCAGTTTCTGGAGGGGCTTGTAAGTATAAACTTCCAACGCCCACATTCTGTTTTTTAATTCAAAGATATAGTTTTTTATTACTCTTGTGGCAGAATTTCTTGTTCTAAATGTAATTGCTTCACCATTCCCTATGAATTTTTCTTCACAAGTTTTCTTTATCTATATATGTATCTTACTTGCTCGCTTCTTCGGTTCATGAATATCGCTAGAATTTGGAACAATATTATCTTTGGAACTTATAAAAATCCTCGATTAGTATTCACCTAAAAGAACGTAATGTGTCATGGGAAACAAAAAAAAGGACTACATTACATGCATATTGTCACATTCTTCATTTCTTCAATTTCCTTCTAATCTAAGCTATTGTATCAATTGATTTTATAGAAACTGGTTTATAATAAATATTACTACCTCATAATTCCAGAATGGAGAATAACATCCTCCATAAGAGTATATCAGCTAGAAAATTTGTTTTTAAAGAAGTGATATGTAATTCAATTTCAACTTGAATTTTTTTATTCTATTAAGACACGCATATGTCTATAAAGAAAAACAATAAATTATTAATTGCAACTAATATACTTTTTTAAGACAATTCACAAATAAATATAAAATATTTTAGTATAATAATAATATTAATACTCACGCAATTATTAGTTGTCATTTAACAATCGAAAACTAAGTTGCATTTGCTTCTCAACAAGAAAACTGAAATTTATTGTGAGCACTATTTACGAATCCACCTAACAAACCCTATATAAGGTTTAGAAGTCGGATTACTATTATCAGTTATATGAGGAAAAAAAGGTTAATTGGAATAAAAGAAAAACGAGATCATTAATATTAACCTTATTTACTTTCTATGAAATACCAAAGTCGTATAAATTGGATAAGTTTTCTGATGTAAACAAATTAATGACGTTTGTTGACCTTAAATGGGAGCTAATATCGTAGCACTAATCAATAATTGAGCTCAAATTTTGTTGAAGATGAAAGACGATATTCGACGTGAACAAAACTTTAATTATTTCATTTTATTTAACACAGTAAGAAATCCTTTATTTTTCAAAGAAAAAACCAAATGTTGAACAAAAACAGCAAAGATAGAAATCCAAACATATTGTCAGAAACACGTACATCGAATAATAGTAATAATCATATTAGCTTCCTAATAGTTTTTTTTTAGATATTTACTAATTTTATTATACAGTTTTTCATTTTCTGTATTTCTTCTACCGGGCGGACCATAAGTTACGACGGATTAAACTAGCTATTAACATCCTTTTAAATTAGTTTCTTCTTTCGATTTTTTTCTGGAGTCGTATGCAAAATTAAGAAGTTTCATCAAGTACAAGTTTACAACTGCAAAGCGAACGAAAACCATAGAGATTTATTTTGGAAGTAATCAGTCAGACGCAGCGTGTACATACCGTAGTCGACAAATTTTAATTTCTGATACGAAAGTAGAAAGAGGAAAAGAGCAAGGACGAACTAAAGTAAAGATAAAGCGAGGCTGCCAAGTACACTCGGAAAACATTCGCTATCAAATGTAAGGATCTCCCGACACTGCGTCGGTTCTCCCACCACTGTTGGCAAGCAGGCATCGCTGCATATTATAAGGTCATCGTCTGCATGGGATAGATAGGTAGTATTGCTGTAAACCGAAATTAAAATTTGTCGACTACGGTATATCAAGGTAGGAGAAGTGGTCTCGAGGTCAATAATTTGTCATTTAGTCCAAAGTTTTTGACAACAGTGAGCCGTAAGTGATCTTCCACTAATTAGTAGACTACATTTTACTAGGACAGACGACAAATATTGAACGTGTGCGAGAAAGCGTTTACGAAGAACCAACAATTTCTACTCAAAGAAGGTCTAGCCAATTGGATATAACACGCACGAAACTGGAGTAAATTTTGCATGCGGATTGCATCTGTTCCCGTACAAAGTCCTACGCAAAAATTAGCTTAGGATTTTCGATTTCAACAATTAACTAGGCAAGTAGATTTATTCACAATCTTTCATGTCTGATTAGGTACTCTTTTAGTTTTGTTAACAAACAAAAATGCATGATTTGAAGTATTGAAAAATCAAGGATTATTAGATATTGCACTCTGACAAATGCACATGTTTGGTGTGATGTCATTCCAAAAGGAATTGTGAGTCCGATTTCTTTCGACAACGCATGTGTTTATGCGATTACAATCGATGGACAACGGTATCGGGACTTGTTTGAAAACTGCATACGTCGAAAATAGAGCTCACATGTGGTTTTAGCAGGACTGAGCGTCTTTCCATACTGTTGAACTCACTGTGTAAAATTTTCGGACATGAATAATTGCATGGGAATCTGTCATTATCTGGCCTCACAGTCGCCAGACTTAACGGTTCCGGTTTTCTTTTTGTGAAGGTTTTTAATAGAGAGGGTGAATGTGAATAAACCTCGGACTATCCAGGAACTGAAAGAGAATACCAGAACTGCAATAAGAGCCTTGCAGCCAGGGAAACTTACAAGTCATAAAACATGGTACAGAAAGGACTCGTCTTTATGGACGTAATCTTTCATACCTAATGGAGATATTTTTCCAATTCCGAAAAAATAATAAAACGGAATGAAACTAATTATCAAAAAATAAGTTATGACTGGTTTAAACCATATCATTATTCAAGGCCTAATCGGTATGCATTTTGATAATGTAGCGACGATCATGTGTATTATGAAGCATTAATGCGAATCCCCTCTTTTGTAAAACATGATGAACTCAAAAATCTGAAAGTGTTGCTGCTTTCAAATTTCATCTGCACTCGGCAGCACACAAAATGCTTTTTATTTTGTGTGTGTCTTATTGGAACCCCTAATGATAACCCTGCAATTAAAAGCTGTTAACTAAATAAGATGCTAACAACATATCAAGCGATTTAGATCGGTTATCACTTTCCATTGTGGTGTTAGCTAAAAACACATACTAGTTCATTAATGACGTCAAGAAAATTGGCAAATCTTTGATTTGAGTTAACCAGGCCTATACTTCTGGGTAGCAGTAACACCGCTTGAATGGTCCAGCTACTGGCCTCTCTGATTATTTAAAAATATCTATATTTATTCCATGCTTTGATTTTTGTAAGAACTCAGTCGCAAACCGTTTATCTGATAAAAAAGACCCCGGCATTTGCATTGCAATCATTACACCTGTACCTTATGAACACAGAACAGGAATTAAAAATCACAAGTAAATTGCTTTAAAAACCTCGAAGAATTAAAACAAAAGGCATTCGACCACAAATTAGGAGCTAATGATTTGTCAAGTACCACGATACCAATGAATGGAAAGACAATCAGCACTCTGAGGCATGTGAAGACACAATATACAAGAATCATTATACATGATCATCTCAATGGCGTTTACATGTTCACTGCGAACAGAAAATTGGTAAAAAGCCATAATTTTTTCAAAGAAAAAGTATTGTCGCGATATTCAAAAGATAGAAGAAAATTCTGCTTGGCTTAATGTTTCAGATTTCATTTGTTTAAGTTCATGCATGTAGGTAATATTTCAGATTGTTTTTATATTAAAGGGCACCACGTGGGAAATGTTGGAAAAAGTCGATTATATTTTTGCCGAGTTCAAGAACTTATCCGTATGGGTCCCTACGTTTGTTTAAATTAGCTAGAGAAACTTAAAGCGCGTTGAATAATTGTCAAAAATTGATAACGTTCTCCATTAAGTTTCGATTATATGTGAAACCGAATATCTGTGATATACGAAATGTTAATTTTGTCATTCTGAATTGTTTTAGAGATAATTACAATATTCTATTGAAAAAGGGTGCTGTCACCCGAAACATGTATATATACATCGCCCACTAAACAAGCTGTCTGGTATACAATTAATAGGTCAAAAAAGAATTAATTCATATATATATATATATATATATATATATATGTATTGAAAAATTGAAAATCTTCTTGGTAGTAGTGGCATACAATGAATTAAAAGTAATAACAATATGACAACTGGTTGTCAATTAGAAAACAATGACAAATATAAAATGTAAATCAAAATGTATGAATGAAAATGTAATCAATAAGCATAGGACAGTCGATATTACTTATATAGTCACATCAAAAGGCTTGGGGTCTACCACAAACTGTTCAGTCAATCCAATATACAAATAACAACGACGCAACTATGTAAAGAAAAATTAAGAGTAGAACTGTTGATAAAGAATTGTAATACATTTTATATATATATATATATATATATATGTGTAAATTTGAATTTTAATTATTTTTAAAATTCTGTTTTTCTCAGCGTAGAAATATCTAAATTGATTTTTCTGCTTCGCGCTGAGTAAATTAATTAGGAAATTTTATCACAAAAATTTGCCCACGATGAGATTTGAACTCATGACCTTCTTAATGTCGATAAGATGCGCTACCAACTGCGCCACGAGGGCCTTGAGTTCATATCTACTTTAAACGTCTTGATCTCTTCAAGTAACAGTTGGAAATATACATCTTTATCCGGCAGTTCGGAACGAATGTGTAAATTTGAATTTTAATTATTTTTAAAATTCTGTTTTTCTCAGCGTAGAAATATCTAAATTGATTTTTCTGCTTCGCGCTGAGTAAATTAATTAGGAAATTTTATCACAAAAATTTGCCCACGATGAGATTTGAACTCATGACCTTCTTAATGTCGATAAGATGCGCTACCAACTGCGCCACGAGGGCCTTGAGTTCATATCTACTTTAAACGTCTTGATCTCTTCAAGTAACAGTTGGAAATATACATCTTTATCCGGCAGTTCGGAACGAATGTGTAAATTTGAATTTTAATTATTTTTAAAATTCTGTTTTTCTCAGCGTAGAAATATCTAAATTGATTTTTCTGCTTCGCGCTGAGTAAATTAATTAGGAAATTTTATCACAAAAATTTGCCCACGATGAGATTTGAACTCATGACCTTCTTAATGTCGATAAGATGCGCTACCAACTGCGCCACGAGGGCCTTGAGTTCATATCTACTTTAAACGTCTTGATCTCTTCAAGTAACAGTTGGAAATATACATCTTTATCCGGCAGTTCGGAACGAATGTGTAAATTTGAATTTTAATTATTTTTAAAATTCTGTTTTTCTCAGCGTAGAAATATCTAAATTGATTTTTCTGCTTCGCGCTGAGTAAATTAATTAGGAAATTTTATCACAAAAATTTCGTTCCGAACTGCCGGATAAAGATGTATATTTCCAACTGTTACTTGAAGAGATCAAGACGTTTAAAGTAGATATGAACTCAAGGCCCTCGTGGCGCAGTTGGTAGCGCATCTTATCGACATTAAGAAGGTCATGAGTTCAAATCTCATCGTGGGCAAATTTTTGTGATAAAATTTCCTAATTAATTTACTCAGCGCGAAGCAGAAAAATCAATTTAGATATTTCTACGCTGAGAAAAACAGAATTTTAAAAATAATTAAAATTCAAATTTACACATTCGTTCCGAACTGCCGGATAAAGATGTATATTTCCAACTGTTACTTGAAGAGATCAAGACGTTTAAAGTAGATATGAACTCAAGGCCCTCGTGGCGCAGTTGGTAGCGCATCTTATCGACATTAAGAAGGTCATGAGTTCAAATCTCATCGTGGGCAAATTTTTGTGATAAAATTTCCTAATTAATTTACTCAGCGCGAAGCAGAAAAATCAATTTAGATATTTCTACGCTGAGAAAAACAGAATTTTAAAAATAATTAAAATTCAAATTTACACATTCGTTCCGAACTGCCGGATAAAGATGTATATTTCCAACTGTTACTTGAAGAGATCAAGACGTTTAAAGTAGATATGAACTCAAGGCCCTCGTGGCGCAGTTGGTAGCGCATCTTATCGACATTAAGAAGGTCATGAGTTCAAATCTCATCGTGGGCAAATTTTTGTGATAAAATTTCCTAATTAATTTACTCAGCGCGAAGCAGAAAAATCAATTTAGATATTTCTACGCTGAGAAAAACAGAATTTTAAAAATAATTAAAATTCAAATTTACACATTCGTTCCGAACTGCCGGATAAAGATGTATATTTCCAACTGTTACTTGAAGAGATCAAGACGTTTAAAGTAGATATGAACTCAAGGCCCTCGTGGCGCAGTTGGTAGCGCATCTTATCGACATTAAGAAGGTCATGAGTTCAAATCTCATCGTGGGCAAATTTTTGTGATAAAATTTCCTAATTAATTTACTCAGCGCGAAGCAGAAAAATCAATTTAGATATTTCTACGCTGAGAAAAACAGAATTTTAAAAATAATTAAAATTCAAATTTACACATTCGTTCCGAACTGCCGGATAAAGATGTATATTTCCAACTGTTACTTGAAGAGATCAAGACGTTTAAAGTAGATATGAACTCAAGGCCCTCGTGGCGCAGTTGGTAGCGCATCTTATCGACATTAAGAAGGTCATGAGTTCAAATCTCATCGTGGGCAAATTTTTGTGATAAAATTTCCTAATTAATTTACTCAGCGCGAAGCAGAAAAATCAATTTAGATATTTCTACGCTGAGAAAAACAGAATTTTAAAAATAATTAAAATTCAAATTTACACATTCGTTCCGAACTGCCGGATAAAGATGTATATTTCCAACTGTTACTTGAAGAGATCAAGACGTTTAAAGTAGATATGAACTCAAGGCCCTCGTGGCGCAGTTGGTAGCGCATCTTATCGACATTAAGAAGGTCATGAGTTCAAATCTCATCGTGGGCAAATTTTTGTGATAAAATTTCCTAATTAATTTACTCAGCGCGAAGCAGAAAAATCAATTTAGATATTTCTACGCTGAGAAAAACAGAATTTTAAAAATAATTAAAATTCAAATTTACACATTCGTTCCGAACTGCCGGATAAAGATGTATATTTCCAACTGTTACTTGAAGAGATCAAGACGTTTAAAGTAGATATGAACTCAAGGCCCTCGTGGCGCAGTTGGTAGCGCATCTTATCGACATTAAGAAGGTCATGAGTTCAAATCTCATCGTGGGCAAATTTTTGTGATAAAATTTCCTAATTAATTTACTCAGCGCGAAGCAGAAAAATCAATTTAGATATATATATATATATATATATATATATATATATATATAAATGCGTTCTTTTCGTAGCCGTTTGATAAAACAGTTTCCTTTCGTGGTTTAGCGGCTGTAAAATGAACTCAAAAAAAAGACACAATAAGAATTAAAACGTTTCGATAATATAAATATTATCTTTGTCAATTATTTAACACAAACTAACTAAATCAAACATTAAAACACCAATAACTATTAATAAAACTGTAACATATACTTGACAAATATTTTTTTGACAAATATATTGGCGGCAAATATATGGTACAGAATAAACAATATTGGTGTATCCTAGACGACCCAGAATACGTAAATGAAGCAGACACAATACAATATATTAAATTATTGAATGGTATGCTATTGCCAAATTATTAATTTCTGTTCGGTCATTTACTGCATTATCATGTTTCTTAATTTGTATGAGTTCTAGAAAGTTTCTAATTTTGTTGTTATGTTCTTTACATAAAATTGTTGTTTCATCAAATTTAAACTTATGTTTTGTAATGTTCATATGTTTTTTTAAAGCCGTAATGTTTTTTGCGTATTTGTGTCCATTTAGTCTTTCCGATAAAATTAGAAACTTACTAGAACTCATACAAATTAAGAAACATGATAATGCAGTAAATGACCGAACAGAAATTAATAATTTGGCAATAGCATACCATTCAATAATTTAATATATTGTATTGAGTCTGCTTCATTTACGTATTCTGGGTCGTCTAGGATAGACCAATATTGTTTATTCTGTACCATATATTTGCCGCCAATATATTTGTCAAGTAAATGTTACAGTTTTATTAATAGTTATTGGTGTTTTAATGTTTGATTTAGTTAATTTGTGTTAAATAATTGACAAAGATAATATTTATATTATCGAAACGTTTTAATTCTTATTGTGTTTTTTTTTGAGTTCATTTTACAGCCGCTAAACCACGAAAGGAAACTGTATATATAAACTCTTTCAGGTTTCCGCGGGTAGTAGTATGTGTTGTCACTGAATTCCGGGTTTTCTTCCGCGTTTCCACTGCTTGGTCTTTGGAAAGACCGATGCTGGTTTCTTGACGACGTTTCGACAAAATCACACTTGCCATCTTCAGGTCTGCGATAACTGTCTGCTTCTGCTTCTTGTTATTCGTAAACTGACGTTTTCGGGATTCGGATGGTGGTTATATACCTCGTTAGCGTTTCGGTTGGTTGCCCTTGGACGAGTGTGTGCATGGTTCCGTGTCGTTGGGCTCGTGTTTGGAGTGTGACGGTTGGTTTGCGATGTAGAAGTATTAGTTTGGTGTTCTTTGTTGGTATCTGTTCTTGTTAGTGCTGGTTTCCATGCTGTTGGTAATCTCTGGGTATCATCTCGTGAATTCAGATTGTTCGGATGTTTTTCAATTTCGATGGCTTCCCTGATGATTCTGGTTTTAGTATGTTCGATGTTCGCTAATAGCTTGGTGTTACTGAAGTCTATCGTGTGGGATGTTTCTTTTACATGTTGAGCCAGAGATGAAGTTTTCTCGTCTTTTCTTACGGAATTTTTGTGTTCGTCTCTTCTTGCGTTTACCCTTCTGTTCGTTTGTCCAATGTAAGTTTTTTCACAGTTGAGGCACGGAATTTCATAAACTCCTTGATTTTCTAAAGGTATTTTTGTTTTAGGGTTTCGAAGGACTGTGCTGATTTTTCTGTCTGCTTTGAATGTTGTTTCAATGTTGTGTCTTCGTAGGATTTTGGATATTCTATCGGTGGTGCCTTTCACATAGGGTAAGTAGGTTTTGGCAGTTGGTGTTTCTTTTTCCTCTTGTGGTGTTGCTGGTTTCGGCTTGGATGCTCTTTTGATAGCAGATTCACTGAAACCATTCTGCTGGAGTGCCTTGTGGAGTTTGTCCATTTCTTGGGTGATGTTATCTTCGTCTGCTAATCTCTGCGATCTTGTCACTAGGGTTTTCACTACTGATTGTAACTGAGCTGGGTGGTGGTGAGACTGAGCGTTCAGATATCTGTCTGTATGGGTAGATTTTCGGTATACCGTGTGACTTAAGTTCCCATTTTCTTTCTTCTTGACCAACACGTCGAGGAATGGTAATTCGTTGTTCGATTCTATTTCCATCGTAAATTTTATTTTTGGATGGGTTTTGTTTAAATGTTCCAGGAAGATGTCGAGGTGGTCCTTTCCATGTGTCCAGATCACGAAAGTGCCATCGACGTAGCGTAGCCAGAGTTTGGGTTTGTGGGTGGCCGTCTTTAGTGCTGTTTTTTCTAAGTTTTCCATAAAAAGGTTTGCTATTACTGGTGATAGTGGAGAACCCATTGGGGCGCCTTCTATTTGTCTATAGCGCTGATCTTCGTAGATAAAGTATGTGTTCGTCAGACAGTGTTTCACCAAGTTCATTATGTGCACTGGGGGTTGGTATATTCGTTCGATGGTCTCTAGAGCTTCGGCAACTGGTATATTGGTAAACAGTGATACTACTTTACTTCGAAAAACTAAGAACAAGACGAAGCAAACTGCTTTGTGACCTGATTTTTCTACAACGTTGCCGAGAGGAAAACATAGTGCCACAGACATTGAAACTGAAGTTCAACAGAAACACCAGACAAACCAGGAACATTCTGAAGAAAGCAAGTATGGCGCTACTGAGGGAATCCATCCACGAGACTAGAAAAATGTTGGATGATACCAACAAACAATTACTGCAACTACATCTGAACCTCAGCAACATTATCCACCCGATAATTTGGAGAATACTGGACCATCTCAGTGAATTCCGTTCCGAGACAAATACCTATTGGACAAAAGCAAAACAAATAAAGAAGTTCAACCACCTGCAAGCAGAACAAAAACCCATAGACACCAGAGTAGAGAACAAATCACTCAAAGTAGTATACAACTTATCCACCCATGGATTGGACGCAGCATCCCACAATGTTTTGGCTAAAGGATTTAACTACGCAATAGCTCCTGCCCGCATACCAGTAGAAGAAATAATTTGTGGAGTAGAAGCAACTATAGCTGGGATAGACAAGAATACGGCCGAGACTATCCGCCAAGATGTATCGCAAATATTAAGGACAGCCAAACCACCAAAGAAAAACCTATCACATGAAGAATTCCTGGCATTGAAACAACTAAGGGAAAACGAAACCATTATTATTCTACCAGCCGATAAAGGAAATGCAACTGTGGTAATGAACACAACCGACTACGACGCCAAAATAAGAACCCTCTTGGAGGATCCAGTATACCAACCAATCTCCACGGATCCAACAACATACCTGGAGAAAACAACCAAAACTAAAATCAAGGAGAGTCCCATCGACAAGGAAATCCAGACAGCACTCATTCCAAGGGAGAAGTCATCAAGATGCCCCAAATTCTACGGCTTACCTAAAGTCCACAAGGAAGGTGCACCCCTAAGACCCATAGTCAGCTCCATTGAATCACCTGTTCAACAATTGGCTAGATACCTAGCCCAACAACTACAACCTCATGTCGAAGAAGCCGAATCTTACGTCAAGAACGCAAGCCACTTCATCGATCTATTGAGACAAGAAAAAGTAGAACCAGAATGGTTATTAGTAAGCTTCGAAGTAGTATCACTGTTTACCAATATACCAGTTGCCGAAGCTCTAGAGACCATCGAACGAATATACCAACCCCCAGTGCACATAATGAACTTGGTGAAACACTGTCTGACGAACACATACTTTATCTACGAAGATCAGCGCTATAGACAAATAGAAGGCGCCCCAATGGGTTCTCCACTATCACCAGTAATAGCAAACCTTTTTATGGAAAACTTAGAAAAAACAGCACTAAGGACGGCCACCCACAAACCCAAACTCTGGCTACGCTACGTCGATGACACTTTCGTGATCTGGACACATGGAAAAGACCACCTCGACATCTTCCTGGAACATTTAAACAAAACCCATCCAAAAATAAAATTTACGATGGAAATAGAATCGAACAACGAATTACCATTCCTCGACGTTTTGGTCAAGAAGAAAGAAAATGGGAACTTAAGTCACACGGTATACCGAAAATCTACCCATACAGACAGATATCTGAACGCTCAGTCTCACCACCACCCAGCTCAGTTACAATCAGTAGTGAAAACCCTAGTGACAAGATCGCAGAGATTAGCAGACGAAGATAACATCACCCAAGAAATGGACAAACTCCACAAGGCACTCCAGCAGAATGGTTTCAGTGAATCTGCTATCAAAAGAGCATCCAAGCCGAAACCAGCAACACCACAAGAGGAAAAAGAAACACCAACTGCCAAAACCTACTTACCCTATATGAAAGGCACCACCGATAGAATATCCAAAATCCTACGAAGACACAACATTGAAACAACATTCAAAGCAGACAGAAAAATCAGCACAGTCCTTCGAAACCCTAAAACAAAAATACCTTTAGAAAACCAAGGAGTTTATGAAATTCCGTGCCTCAACTGTGAAAAAACTTACATTGGACAAACGAACAGAAGGGTAAACGCAAGAAGAGGCGAACACAAAAATTCCGTAAGAAAAGACGAGAAAACTTCATCTCTGGCTCAACATGTAAAAGAAACATCCCACACGATAGACTTCAGTAACACCAAGCTATTAGCGAACATCGAACATACTAAAACCAGAATCATCAGGGAAGCCATCGAAATTGAAAAACATCCGAACAATCTGAATTCACGAGATGATACCCAGAGATTACCAACAGCATGGAAACCAGCACTAACAAGAACAGATACCAACAAAGAACACCAAACTAATACTTCTACATCGCAAACCAGCCGTCACACTCCAAACACGAGCCCAACGACACGGAACCATGCACACACTCGTCCAAGGGCAACCAACCGAAACGCTAACGAAGTATATAACCACCATCCGAATCCCGAAAACGTCAGTTTACAAATAACAAGAAGCAGAAGCAGACAGTTATCGCAGACCTGAAGATGGCAAGTGTGATTTTGTCGAAACGTCGTCAAGAAACCAGCATCGGTCTTTCCAAAGACCAAGCAGTGGAAACGCGGAAGAAAACCCGGAATCCAGTGACAACATATATATATATATATATTATACTAGTGGAGGGGGAAATTGCATAACTATAACACTACCTCAACGTTATTATCTCAAACTTATTCAAATAGGAGTGTTGGAAATGTAATCACAACACCTCACTTACCTAGACATTCAGATTACTTTAATAAATTTCTTAAAATTCAAATTCTTTATCATAACTTGTTCCTTGTATAATTTTCCTTTTTAAAGAATTATCAAGAAAAATGTAATATAATATTTTTATTTGCTGTTAAACTTTTATTTTATAATATTTATCCCAAACACTAGCTCAGTTATTAGTTTATAAACAATAATCTTTTTAATTACATCAATTAACTTTTAATGCTTACTTGTCACTAACTTCAAATGAATCGTACAGATCATATAGTTTCCTATACGTTAATAATTTAGTACCATTTGTATGCTGTTAAATTCGCATATTAATATTCTTTTCAAATATACCAAATAAAAGAAATATATCAGAGACTATTTATTTAATGCACATAATAAATATAATTCTGATGATGGTAATCTTTATATAATACCACAATAACATATATGGAAATGTAGTAAGCCTGTCTAACCAACCAATTGGAATTTTATGTAAATAATATCCTATGAAAATAACTGATATAAATGCAATCAGGTAAGTAATAAATTTTACTACTATTTAAAATCTGTATAGTACTCGTTTATAATCAAGCACTCACATATTCTTATTGAGTGTTTATTTGCAGATACTTTTATACGTAATGATAATAGTTTTACAAACAATGAGATATTTTATGAGTTCTATAAAATCAAATATGATGTCTAAAATTAATGTTGTCAAGTAGAGATTCAAATTATTTGTGATTTATAATCACATACAGAAAATCATATAATTATTTATGTGTTTACTAAGTTATAATAAGATATAATGCATAAGAAATTACTTGAATACAAATTATTTCAAATTCTTATAAGACCTGTCAAAAATATACACTGGTATTCTTTCTTGAACTTTAAAAAGATTTTCTTTATAGCTCTAATTCAACATATCCTGGCTACGATGATGATATTCCCACTTTTTGATATCTTTCTGAAATACTCGGACCTTGGACTGCTATTATGATGCACCTCGGATTATTTCTCTCCTGTACTGGAATACCTGGATTGAACTGCCATCCTGATGCTCCTCAGATTCTCTTTCACCTGGAATACTCGGGTTCAAACTGCTATCTTGACGTACTCGGATTCTTCTTATCAAGGACACGATCGGAATTATTCTATCCTCTGGATTTAATTTAAGAAAAACAGAACCTGGAATAATCGGATTCAAACTGCTATCTTGAAGTACTCGGATTCTTCTTATCTTGGACTGAAATACTGGTTCTAATACTGGAACTCAATCGACTCTCCTATATAATAATTCTCTGGCTGATTATGACTATTCTTCTTGGATTTTCATCAATATGGTAAGTTTTTAATAATATTTTTGTATCAATATGCCTGCTTTACAAATTTTTAAAACTCTCATCCCTTATTTAATTTATAGTAATATAATACCTTTCTTCTTATATTCTTCTTACACCCTTTCAGTATATTAGTATGATAATAATTTGTAATATTCTAGAAATTATTTAATTCTCCTAAAAAAAATATCAGCTTTCTTCTCCACTTAAACTTAATCACTTCTATTACACTTTTATGCTATAATTGATAACTTTACTATGTATTATCGGAGAAAACTTAGTCTTCCCGAAAAATACAGCCGCTGCTTTCTAAATTTTTTTAGAATGTTTTTCTTTCAACTCCTCATTTCCTTGAGGATAATTAATTAATTCAATTCATCCAATGACCTTTTTCCACACATTATATTTATCCAACAGAGGTTTTAAAATATGATTGAATGTTTTAAATACTTTTTAAAATTCCGATAACTTACTATTTTAACTCTCTACTTAATTTTTGAATACATTTTATATGCTTCAGCAAATTAATACTCATTTCTATTACTTTATTTCTTTAAATGTCAAAATCTGACAGTTCCAAAATTTGAATTTAATCGCGCAAACTATTCATCATTTTATTGCATTTATATTTCAAAATTCATCACTAATTATCATTTCTTATCAATAGTGTTAATCAAACAAGCTTTTACAAAATAATATTTCATATACAAATATATCAAGTAATATTTAAATCTCTACTTTCAGAACTGGTGAAAATCAATGCAACAATGTATCCTGATTGACAACCACCTATGCAAGATGCATGAAGAAAACATGTGTACTATACATTTTAACATTACTTTTACTTTAAGTATAACTCAAATATTCTATCAACAAAATATTTTAAATTCTATTTAATAAATATTTCAAAAGCAAATTCTTAAGAGGCTACATCAGTCCCACTATGCGGTCCGTTCTTGCTGAATAATTTCTTACAGTTATTATTAATTTAAATTAAAAATGGTTTTTATAAAAAAGAATGGAAAAGCAATAAAGAATGTGGGAATGTTATTCTCGAAAATTGTAGTTAAAAAACACATTTTTTACTTTTAAATGAAAATAGTTGCGGCAATGTAATTTACATTGCCAAAAAGTGCATTTTTTTCTAGGATTTTTGGCATGTTCTAATTTTTTTTTTATTGTAACATTTCTTTATAAAATGCTTCTAAAGCTTTTATTAAAAAATACACCGTGCGCTGGCGCCCCATGCGGTGAGTCGATACACTAGAATGGATTAAGGGGAGGTGCTATTTGATAAAAATTGCCGAACGCCGTATGTACGGTTATATTACGGGTATATTTGCCGAGTTTAGAATGCTTGTGCCTTTTACAGGAGACACGTACACCAGCGATTGAACCGATGGGATGCCTGGTCAACTGCAAAGCAAATAAACTTGAGATATTTGTCTCCCGCATTTAAATTTATTGTATGAAAATATTCATGGGTCTACATTATTCCAAATTTTCTTTACTTTTTCTCAGTATTCTTCTGGATTGTATTTATTTAGTTGTATTAAGACTCGCGTTTTATGTAATTTGTAATTATTTTAATGATATTTGCCAGAATTAATTAGATATTACGTTTTATTCTGCAATAGATATATAGATTTATTATTACTATGATTATTAATTATTTAAGTTGTACTTCTTATTATTTCTTACCATGATTTGTATTTACTTTACATGTTGAGGTTTTTTAATAATTTGAGCAATGTGTTAGAGAAAACTAAAGTCTGACGTATTGCAACAACAGGGCCGGTGTTTCTTCCTAAATGTGAAAATATTTATATTCTCTAAGTAGCGCATGTTTTAAATTATTAAAAATTATATTTTTCACAATCGACAGTGATATTGTTAATTAGCAAAATTAAATTATAAAATTTGACCGTCGGTAAGAATGGAATATAGAGTTTTGCCGGATTCTTGGAAGTCATCATTGATTTGAAGCAAATTTTAATACAACAATTTACAACCGATTGTTATTGATATTGTTTTTTTTATTAATATCTTACATTTTTAATTTTTAGAAAAGCGTCTAGGAACTTTTTATTTATAAACAACCACTATGTGGCATACAAAACGTCAACGCACTACTTTCCGCACTACCTAGGAGGTAGAATGCAAAGCGCGTTTCTGTTCTCATGATATCCCCAGTAGGCCTAAAACATGTTTTTTTTTAGAAAAAAGATGTTCACAAAAACATAGAAAACGTAAAGGAATAAGCAAGTAGCCAAGTAGTCCCCTGCAAACTATTCAAGGCCATTATTTAAAATATGATGTTCCGTTTGCAGGTGCAATAAAAGGAATGTTTAATTTCTCGACATCCGCGTTTTTGCCTAAACGTGTGACAATCAGTACTAATTGTCCAATTTAACGCCCCTACCTAATTTGTCGATTTCTCAAAATGCGGGGATCAATAATTTCAGGTAGTAAATCATTAAAATAACATTTCTCTAAATTAGTTACCATTTCTGTCCAGAGTTCTTCAACTCTGTGTATTATCTCATGCCAAACACCTCTCGGAGTCCAGACTATGAAATAACATAAATCTTTCTTATATCTTCTGTCTAAGAAAGACTTATGTTATTTCATAGTCTGGACTCCGAAGTACGTTTGGCATTAGATAATACAGAGAGATAAAGAACTCTGGACAGAAATGGTAATTAAGTTCTTCATCTCTGTGAATTATCTCATGTTAAACACCCTTCGGGGTTCGAACTATGAAATAACATAAATCTCTCTTAGATATAACATATAAGAAAGGTTTATGTTATAAGACATAGTATTAGGTAAATGGAAGATGAGAGATGTAACACTAGAAGAACTCTTATTCGCAGATGATATGGTGTTGATTGCTGAATTGGAAGACAAATTACAACAAAATATAGATTTTTATCAAAAGGAACTCAGGAAAGTAAACAAGGAAATAAACATCGAAAAAAGAAAAACCATGTTAATGTCTCCAAAGAAAAAACGGCATGAAATTAAAATCGAAGAACAGGAGCTAGAACAGGTCACAAGTTTTAAATACTTAGGTACAGTCATAAAAGACACGGGAAAAATTGATGAAGAAACAGAGAGTTGGAAAAGCAAGGCGACTCTATAGCACCCTGAAAAGAACATTTTTTGGCAAGAAAGGCTTACCACGGGAAATACAAACCACAGGTACACAGAAAAGTGGTCAGGTCATCAATAATATATGGCAGTGAATCCTGGACCTTACAAAACCGAGCAAAAGTAAAGTAATAGCTACTAAGATGAGTTTCCTGAGAAGGATAAAAGGAATCACAAGAAGAGATTGAGTAAGGAATGAGTTAGTATTGACCGATTTAAAGACAAAATCCATAGATTTATGTGATTGGAGGAAGGCAATTGATTGGGTTGGCTGGGTCACCTACATAGGATGAATGTAAATAGGTTAGCAAAAAAAGTCTATGAAACCAGAGTACACAAAAAAGTACAAGCTAGGACAACCACGACTAAAATGGGAAGAACAAGTACGACAAGAGGCTCACAAGCGAGGGATTCATTGGAGTGAGACTAGATGATTGGCGCAAGATAGAAATGATTGGAAAAACAGAATACGAGAAAGAACATGAGTATTTAATATATAAGTGTTATACAATAATTGTATGTATTTGTATCAGTTTTACACCTAAAAGTAATTGGACATAATTGATTAAATAAATAAATCTTTCTTAGAGTTATGTTTAACTATGCCTGTATTTTGTACATGTAATGATGCCTAGGTTTCAAACGTAATTCAGAGTTCCGAATTTCTAAACATGCAATTAACTTTTTCCCTTGTTTCAAATGACGTCACTTCGCGAGCCTTGAATGGACAATTTACATCAATAACCGCGCTTTAATTAGCAATTATTCTGTCCTGAGATGCCGCTAAAAATCTATATATAGGATGAATAAAAACACCATAATCGACTTTTAGGTGTACCGAAATTTCAAAAGCATTTACAACATGCTTTTCTTGTTCATTACCGTATAGTGTCGCAAAGGTTCCTGTAAATTCCTGGTATAATAAAGCCTTTAACAGTATTGGCTGTACATGTGGTTTTATTCAATTTAATTACCTTACCAAAATTTGATGCCGTTAATCTTTTTACCCTCATTTCTTCCCACAGTTTATTATCTTTTTGCCCTATCGTTAAATTTTTATAATTAATTTTTATACATAATTCAATTTTGGTAATTGATAATATCAGTGAACTTATCAGAATTGATATGGCAGCGGTATCCTAGTAGAACTTCGAAAAACGACAAGCTTAGACGTTTACTAAAAAGGAGGTAATGTACCTGCCTAGAAAGCATGACTTGCGAGATATTCCCAAAAAACTGATTTTCGATAAAAGTAAAAGACCTACTTCCGGTCGGAATTTCGAAAAACTTTATTCATACAATTTTTCTTAAATTTAAGTTTGAGTACATTTGAATTCTTTATAAATTTGTTTAAACTTAGTAATTGACGAAATATTTGCAAAATTCGATTTTTTCACTGAAGTAAACTACTACTTCCGGTCTGGCGATTTTGCTCAAAATCTAATCAGTTCTCAAGAGGGAGATTATATTCGTAAATACAAAATTTGGAATTGATATCTGTAGCGGTTTGACCGCTATCGTGATCACAGACAGACACACAGGCAGACACACTGACACACACAGAGACCTTTTTTAAAAACCACTTTTTTGGTATCTGGGGACCTCAAAACGTGGACATCTACAAAAATCTCGAGGTCGAAAATTTTCATCATCACAATACTTCCTTATACTACGTACAAGAAAGTAAAAAAATGAGGTGTGGCCACCACACGACTTCCTTATACGTATGAGCGTTTCAAACTATACAATTTTAAGAATTTTTTTATACAAAACTTATTCAAAATGCTATTCTAAGTACTTTCATTCTCTGAATAAATCGCTATAGAATGCATACTTTGCAAGATATTCGAAAAAAAAGTGCTACTCGCTAAGAGTAAAAGTGCCACTTCCGGTCCGAATTTTGAAATTTCATGTATACAAAAAATATTGAAAATTCAACTCTAAATACTTTTGTACTCTTAATAATTATATATAGAATGCATAATTTACGATATATTTTTTATTTTTATACAAAAGATATTTAAAATTATAATTTAAATACTTTTATACTATGTACGTGCCTAGAAAGCATGACTTGCGAGATATTCGCAAAAAACTGATTTTCGATAAGAGTTTACTCTTATCGAAAATCAGTTTTTCTACTTCCGGTTGGAATTTCTTTTTTAAGATAATTTGTCTCAAATTTAATTTTGAGTACATTTCAATTCTTTATAAATTTGTTTAAACTTAGTAATTGAGGAATATTGGCAAATTCGAATTTTTCACTGAAGTAAACTGCTACTTCCGGTCTACCGATTTTACTAAAAAACTAATCAGATCTCAAGAGGGAGATTATACACGTAAATACAAAATTTGAAATTGATATCTACAGCGGTTTGACCGGTATCGTGGTCACACACAGACAGGCGGACAGACACAGACATTTTTTAAAAACCACTTTTTCGGTATCAGGGGACTTCAAAACGTGGACATCTGCAAAAATCTCGAGGTTGAAAATTTTCATCATCACAATACTTCCTTATACTACGTATAAGAAAGTAAAAACAGGCACAGAATTGTTTTTGTAATATTTTAGACGGCATTGCTCATATTTTTACGATTAAAAAAACTTCAACGTCTAAAGTAAATACGGCGAGAAATAATAACTATAAGTAACAAGTAAAATTACATAATAATAATAATATTATAATATATCCAGACCAAGAATAATAAGACAAAATAAAGCCTATATCTGAATAAAACATTCATTGATTCATTCATTCATTCACCTGACAAATAAAAGAAGATTTTTTCTAAAAAATCAATATGAATGTTATCAAGCAAGCTATGAATCATAAATAAGTGGCACATTTAAAATATATTTGCTTCCCTATTTCTTTTATAAACTCCTTTAATATATCCTCTTATATTAATGTAATAAAAAAGTGGAATATAATGTCTGTTTATTTGATGTTCAGCTTATTGCAGTTGACCAGGTATACCTTCCATATGGCTGGTTTTAGACATTACAAAACTGTGAATAGAAAACGTTCGAATTGTGCACCCCTCCAAAATTTTCTTACGTTACGATTGCCCCACCACACAAACGTTTGTGTGTCTCGTTTTACCTCCCCCTTCACACCGCAAAAACCGTAGATGGTCACCGAGCTGCTGCTGTAGGCTCTTAATCATCACTAAAAATATCTGTATATCGTATTGTTGGTTAGTACTGGTAAACTACCACAATATACGTACTATATAATACATGTCAGCTATATATTATCAAAAATGAAAATATGCCGACGATGATCATAAAAAAAATAAACTAACTACGTATAAAAGCATTAATGCATGTATACGCATAATACTTAACGGATTTTTTACATTCATTTAAATTTCCATAAAACCAGGTGATATCAGCCAATTATGCTTAAAGCAAAGCACTGAGCAGACATATATCTACCCTTAATAATATATCCTGTTATTAAAATGCAAAGGTGGTAGATAAACAAAGAAGATATGACATTAATATCTAGTGAAATTCTAAAACGTAAATTATTGAAATTACCTACTACAAGGTAAAAGGGACCGACAAAAGTGGTTGATTTTTAATCGCAAATGATTACATGAGCTATAAATGTGGACTATTATCCTGATTTTGCCATTTGGTTTTTCTTTTGATTGCAATATCATATAATGGGTGGTGGTTGTAAAGAAGACATTTTACATTTCTTCTTAATTTGCAAAAGTTATAAAACATGTTACAAAGCTATAAGAAAACCCATATAAGAGCTTATAATGATAGAGAAATTTTACGAGTTTGTTGGTCAATAAGCTCAAATCACCACTACTATACTATATGGCTTAAACTAACAAATACAAAATGAATGCTTTATTCTGTTTATACTTAAGATAATAATGTCGACAATCATTAGCTTTCATTAATAGTACACAACATAAAAACTGTATTTAAACAGGCAGTATTGAGGACGTAATTTATAAAAAACAATTTAATGAAATATGCACCTGCTTTAATTAACATAAGTAATATTTCTGTCAAATGGAAAGGCTTCAACATGGTCTTTATACTAATTTAGATTTAAGTGATTTTACATTAGCCATTATAGTTTTAAATAAAGGAGATATTTAAATAATATTCAGGATATCAATTTCCGACATATACGTGAACCTTTTTGGAAATAGAAGGTGTACTGGATATACTTAATAACTTAATGTGGACGACGTATCGGAAGTATATGAAGAACTAATTTTATTAAAATTAATTCAAAGTTTGGACGTGATGGTTATTCGAGGGGATGTGATTTTTTATTTTAAATAAAGCATCTTTTATTTATTATCATAGTTGGCTTATTGAAAAAGCACTGATTAAATTATAGTCATCCTTAGCTAGGAATCTTTTAAATACCTCGCATAATGCTTCCGTAGATCATGCTGATGCGAATTTTAAATAGACGCCCTACAAATAAATAAACCAATATCTTGCCTGTTGGCTTTTCATGCCTCGATGAAGACTGTATGTCTTATCAAAAACTATCGAATAAAGTGTTAAGAAATAGTCTTGGCATTGTTTATTTTTTCGACAGGCGAATAAGCGATTAATGGAAAGGTACTTTTTAAGCCGGCGCCACACATGCGGTATTCGGCGAATCCCGAATAACGAACATTCGGTATTCGGCAAGGGCCTACTAGTGTGGATCGAGGGATTTCGGCGAATGTTTGGTGTTCGGCGAATATTCGAATAACACCGAATGTTTCCCATAGAATGTCGGTAAATTGAAAAGAGTCAAAGGAAACGAATATTCGTCATATTGCAAACATAGTCAGTTCCAGACATTCGCCTTTGTTTGTGAGAGGGTTTAGGTGTGAAAGCAAAGTGAGTGTGATCTGTCGCTTTTGATTTTTTGAAACCATGGAGTGGTCGAATGACCTTGTGTTGGAATTTTTGGACTTGTTTCAACAAGAAGATGTAATCTGGAATGCATGTCACAAGATGCATAAAAATCGAAATGCCGTTTACGATGCATGGAGACGCATCCGCGAGCAAATGAGTACTGATTGTTCAGTCGAAGAACTAAAAAAGAAAAAAGATTCACTAATGGCATCGTTCAGAACCTGCCTCCACAAAATGAGAACTACCACTCACAGTGGTACAGGAGTGGACGACGTATATAGACCGCAATGGTTTGCTTTTAAAAAGATGGCAAGTTTTTTAAGAGAAAAAGACAAGCCTAGAAAAACAATAAATTCAGAGGTAAGTAATTTGTCTTTATTCACTTGTTTCTTGAACACAAAAATTGCAACTATACACTAAAGTGACCACATTTTCCTGTTTATTTAGCAATATTGGTTTTGCCAAACTAGTGTCCCATGAGTTACAAAATAATTTGCAAATTCAGTTCTAATGTTTTTTGCTTCGATACCTGGTTTTCTGGCAACCTTATGCTGAGGTAAAAACGAAGACATATCGTCTTCGTTTTGACGCCACGTTCAAGGTACAATATTTCCTCCTTCTTCAGCATCAAAAGTTCCTGGTGGTGTATAACTTGTTGATGATGTTTTGCTTTTTCGTAAAAAATTATGGAGAACAGCACACGTCATTGCAATCAGTGAAGCCTTGTCTGGTTGGAGTAACAGTGGTTTACGCAACACACGAAATACAGATGCCATTATGCCGAATGCATTTTCTACGACACGACGTGCACGCGAGAGTCTATAATTGAATATTCTTTCTACACTACCTTTCTCATAAACTCCTGCATAAGGTTTCATTTGTCTATTACTCAAAGCAAATGCTTCATCACCTAGGAAGACATAAGGTAGACGCTTAGTGCGTCCTCTTAGCAATTCATTCGGAGGTAAATTTAGTTCATTTTTCTCAATTTTTTTAAATAATTCTGTATTTCTGAATACTGCACCATCACTAAGTCTACCTTGACATCTACAGTCCACAAAAATAAAACAGTAGTTGGCATCAACAACACCCATTAACACCACACTGAAAAAGTTCTTATAATTAAAGAACTCAGTTCCGCTATTAATTGGCGATTGTATGACGATATGTTTCCCATCTAAAGAGCCAAGACAAAGCGGAAAATTCCATAATTTGTCATAATCTTGTGCAATTGTTTTCCACTCTTCTTGATTCGTTGGAATCTGAAAAAAATAGTACTTATATCAAACTAACGACAAAATCAATATAGCAAAAAGAGTTATCAAGTAATTATTTTGTAGGTAATTGAACCAGAATCGGGTACACAAGACGAAATACATGTGGATAACGAAACTGACGACCACACCATAACTGAAGAATTGCTGCTACTAATAATACAACAACTACTACGGCTATGCGCACATCTTTGAAAAAAGATCAACAAATAGTCGAGATGAAACATTATTACACAACAGAATGGATGAGGCCTATTCTATCCTTACATCAGGCGCGCAAAACAGAAACACCAAGAAAGATGAACTAGATTTATATGGAGAGTTGGTGACAGCGAAACTTCGCAAACTAGATGAGCCTAGTAGAGACATAATGATGCATCGCATAGATAATCTTTTTTTCGACATGAAAATGCGATCCCGTGATAAAAACTATCAAACACAAACACTGACTGGTTACCAAAGTTCTTCAACACCTTGCTCTTCTAGATCATCGTCTGTGGCTACTCCCCTGCAAGGGTCATTACCGCATCAAGCTTCTCCCTACACGCAATCTTGTCATTACACTGAATTATCTCCTCTGTCCCAATCTACTAGTTATGAACAGACTGAGAACTACACTCAAGATGGTACTGAAGAGTGTGCCAATGATAATGTGAGACACTTCTATGAATCCTTTGAGTAAACACATTTTCTAATAATTGGTATTATGTAACAAATCTATAAACACTTTCAAAAAACAGCAAAATGATATTTCATTACCTTTATTGAATTTCCCACTTCCTCTATCAAGGCACGACATACTTCTGGAATGATGTTCGAGATAAGCTGAGGTGAAATTTTAAATAAATAATGCAGACTTTTAAAACTGTCACCCGTTGCTAAAAATCGCAACGTCAATGCTAAACGTTCTTTCGCAGGAATTGCTTTTCTCCATTTTGTGTCTTTTTTCGAAATATAAGTACCTGTTTTTTGTAGTAGATATTCAAAGTCTTGAGTTGACAACCTACAAAAATTTTCAAATAAACCAGACGGTTCTTTTAACAAATCATTCATAAGGTGTGTTCCACCGTATCTGCAAAGTGATACACTCATTAAATAGATGTGTCTAGGCACCAAAATATTGATAACTTACTTTAATCGACTTTGATTTAATGATACCATCCACCACCTCCTCTGTCTGGTTTTTTTTTTTCTTTTTTAGCAACATATACGAGCTAGCCATAACAACAAACGCAGCCGCTGAAATTTGAAGATCGTCCATTGCCTATACTCTTTATTAGCTACTATTTCGCTACTGTCTACTATTGCAATTTCACAACACAGACAATATTAACCCAAAAAAAGGTTGCGCGAATATTCGTCGTGGTTCGATACAAGACACACATTTGCAAACTAAACAAATGTGTGTAGACCTGTATTTGATATTTGGCAAATAGTTCGCCAAATGTCGAATGTTCGGTATTTGACGAATGCCGCATGTGTGGCGCCGGCTTTAGATTTAATTATACAATGAAAAAAATTATTGTAGAAAAGTCGTTGAGCTTCTGTGTGTACATAGCAATAATAATGATAATAATAATAAACAATCTTTACTGTCGAATTGATTAAAGACTAATAACAGGGAAAAAATGAATAATATTACAACACTAAACAAGACCATTGAAAAAAAAAGTTATAAGTAAGATAAACAAATAAGTATTAAATTCAGTTAATGAATTAGCAAAAGAATAAAGAACAGTGAGGAGTAGACATATTCACTATAGTGTATATCATACTTATGGAAGTCTTCCTCATCTAGTTCTTTCTAGCATTATTATCCAGTTTCCAATACTACAATTGGCTCAGATGTGACTAATACTATTACTGTTCATTATTATGCTACTCGAGCGAGCTTAGTACATATCCTTCTCGTATTTCATCATTTCCCCAGGTTCTCTTTGTTTTTACATGCTAATAAAATCCACCGTATTATATCCTGATCATTCGTATTACTTGTCTTTCTTCTCATTGTTTTTGCTATCCATTGTAACGTCTGTACTACCTACAATGTATTTTTGATGTTTTTTTCAGCAAGTATTTTCTTTCATCTATCTACTTACTTTTCAGTCTGTGCTCTCCATTATTAGGTCCCATTATTGAAGAAATAGTTCTGTTTTTCTCATATAGAAAAAGAAGGGCAAGCAGTGGCAAAGGAATATGTCGGGGTAGTGTATTTTTGATTATCATTACTGTTTGTCTGCTGTTCCTTTTTTTTGTATTTGTAGTTCCGGCATTTCGTTTGTTTCTGGCAAACAAAGGCGAAAAACTAGATAGATAAAGATATTTACAACGACAAACAAGAAAAAGGGAATTTAGACTATTTGTAAACAATGAAAGATATTTATTTCTGCGATTGTGGCATGGTATATATACATATAAATATAATAAACTAGTGTAATTACTGTTTCGTAAATCCGAAAACAGAATGTATGGGTAGGTATCAAGAAAACACTATATTGTGGCTTATAACGTTTCGGAAAAATTTATTTCCTTCATAAGATAATTACCACACAATGAACCAACGAACTCAATATCTATACTCATAAGTTCTAATCAACTAGCATTTTGACAATCACTAATTGCTAAAACGTCTGTCAATAATCGATGGGTGAACATCTTCCAACAATCATCTGGAACACCATCAGTTATCAGTCATTATTGTGGACCTAATGTGCAACTTCAGAGCTAACGACCAAACCGAAAAGTCTATAACACAATAATATTACATGGAAGTAAATTGTGAATACTTCTAGAAAAACACAATTGTGAGCTAGAAGCAGCCGAGATGTATTATATGAGAAAAATAATCTGTCAGACTAAACATGACAAAATGGAAAACGAGGAGATATGAAATATTACCAAGCCGCAATCAATAATACTAATATTAGAAATTAGACAACTAAACTGGCTTGTAATGAGGATCGAATCCAATAGACACACAAGAACAATTTGAGAAATAGTTAAAAGTATGAAAAGAAAAAGGGCTATCTAGAGGAAGACCTGGTGGAATAGAATGGAGAATAGGTATAGCAGAAAAATTGAAGAAGCACAATCCGCCACACTAGATATAGGTATATCTGTGAAGAAGAAGAAATGTTTTACTTCTAGTTTTGGGTCCAATAGAAGAACAGACAACATTCATAATAATCTTAATAAAACCGTATTTTCTATATTATATTTTCTCGATATAATTATCGTAAATATCTCTACATTAAATAGTAAAGTCGTTTTGCAATTACTTTTATTGTTAATGGAGTGCTATATCTATTTACTTTACGTTGATAGTAATGATTTTTCTTGGGATATGCTTGACTTTCAACATTCTTTCTCTAAATATTTGCCAAAATAGTATATTAATATTTAAATTAGTTTCATTTTTTTTTATAAAATAATATACTACAACGAAGCCGCCGAAGATGCAATTGTGTATCACGGATAATTGCATACGTTGCAAGTTTCTTCTAAGTAAAATATTACTTGTCATCAACTACTCAATTTATTATTCTTAATTAATACGTACAACACTCAAGATGCACTACTATGCATTACTTATATAAATTTAATTAACTTGTGATAGGTAGTAATTATAAAATTAAGTTCTGAAGGATACAAATGAAATTACTTAAGTTAACATACAATTTCTGTATAGTATAGTATAATATATATGATAGTTCAATTTTATTTCGAACAGTGTACTCCATCACTAAAATTAATATTAATTTAATTAAATATTTTCATTTTAAGTTATTACATATTCTATGAAACCGTTTAGTGGTTTATTGTTGCATACTATAATAAATGCATCTATAATAAATATAATTTTGTTCTGTTGTTGCTGACATTTACACGAAATAAAATTCCAATAACGTAATTATAAATACGAAGAGCAAAACTGTTAAAATGCATTGAAGTAGGTATTGAGCTTTTTCATATTCAGTTTAGGCAGTTAATTATTAAAATTTTTATTATAATTATCAAATCTTCTAATTGTAATATCGGAAGAGTATCATTAAAACTATAGCTGACTGTGTTTGATGAAAGTTATTTGAGAAACGGTGATGAAGCATTCTCAAAGTGTTACATCTTTGAACATACATTCAAGAAGCTATCTTACCGCGCATTCTTTCTTTTTATGTCCGTCCAAGGTACAATTACATTTTTAATGGTCCACATTCTTTTGCTATTCTAAAGCTTTGCCGCCTACAAAATGTTGTTCCGTCTATGCGCTCATAAATTTCAAAGTTCGAAGAAATGCGGTACGAGAGAAAATATGTACTATAAATGTGATTGTTCTAATAAGAACCTCTTAATATAAATCGAAGTAATATTATAAATTTTATTCACAGGTTTAAATTAACAATTTATCATTTGATTTTAAAAATAAATTCAACAGTGTTTGAGTAATGATAAAACACACAAACATTACTCAATTACTTTAAAATAAATTTAAAACCATTCTTCTATTTCATGACTTCTGAATGAATTACTGGAATGTACGAGTATGTATATTATATGTTATGGTAAAAGTAGATATTGCGGCAAATGTACACATTTTCCGGTAAATGTGCACATTTGCCTCCTCGTTTGGGTAATGTGCATTCATCTAACATTTACAATTTCAAAGAAGGGAAATGTACATTGAATTCACAATGACCATGTCGTTTTGGTAAATGTGAGCATACAAAATACGAAATCGCAAGTGCTAGTAATGTGGTGCGCATGCGCACTTGTAGTGGTACGCGAACTACCGTTTCGGCTAATTCAGTAGGCGCTGCTATTTCACGTTACACATTTCGTGCAAGTGCTCTACCTATAATGTTAATGTTATTATGTTTATGTACCCTACAATAACTACATTACAAATTAATGCCATAGTACTGAAGATTTCTGGATATAATTTAAGATATTTAGAGAAATAAGACTCAAGTAAGTTAAAATTATCATAATTATAGATTTAAAATTTTAATTTTTCTACAAAAAAAATATTTTTTTAGTTAGAATTTTTGGAAAACAATGGAACAAAAAGAAAAATTTAAAAACCAACTAGAACAGATTGTATCACAAAAAAACAAAAATAATATTTATTTAAACCAACATCAGTATGAAAAAATATTATTGGAAGTAAGGGCAGCAAAATTAATAGAAAAGAATAAAAGTGATGTAGATTACCGCCGGCTGAAAAGATACGATATAATAGTGGTAGGGAAGGAAGAAAAATTAATAAGTCCATTAAAAGAAGGGGGTAGCATAAAATATTTTGCAAGAATTGAAGAAACTTATGGAATTATACACGATGCTCATTTAGCAACTGGCCATGGTGGCCGAAACAGATTAGTGAAAGAAATTAATAACAAATACAACAATATTACTACTGAAGCAGTTATGTTGTATTTATCTTTATGTGAAGCATGTCTAAAAAAGGCAAAGGGCAAGAAAAAAGGAATTGTGATAAAACCAATTTTGACGAGTGAAATGAATTCTAGGTGTCAAGTGGATCTTATAGATTTACAGACACAACCAGATAATGAATTTAAATTTATTTTAAATTATCAAGATCATTTAACCAAATTTGTTGTGCTGCGCCCACTAAAAACAAAAACTGCGTCAGAAGTAGCAAAACAACTTATGGACATTTTCACTCTTTTGGGAGCCCCATCCATTCTCCAATGTGATAATGGTAGGGAGTTTGCAAATAAAATTATCCAAGAATTAGTAAATATGTGGGATGGTGTGAAAATAATACACGGGAAGCCTCGCCATTCCCAAAGCCAGGGCTCGATAGAGCGAGCGAATCAAGATGTTCAAAATATGCTTACAACCTGGCTTATCACTAACCAAACAACCAAGTGGTCAGAAGGTTTAAAATATGTTCAACTGATGAAAAATAGAGCTTTTCATGAGGGTATAAAGCAAACTCCCTATGAAGCTTTATTCGGAACTAGAATGAAATTGGGTTTGAAAACATCAAATTTACCTATGGAATCTGTTGAACAGCTGGAAACAGAAGAAGAATTAGAGCAATTACTAGAAGGAGTACACACAGCCAATTCACCACATAGCAAAGTCGCAGAAAACGATGAATTTTCCATTGAAACGTTAGACATAATTTTGGATGATGGTTTATTATGCAACCAAATTGAAGATAAAGATGGAAGTTTTGAGTTAAATTCTGTTTTAAACGAGAAGAAAATTTTAATTGATAATGCTCGAAAGAAAGCAAGGGAAAATTTAGAAAATCAAGCTATCAAAATGTGTAGTCTTTCGAAAGAAAAATTTCCTGCTGCTGTGATTGGTGACAATGTTAGAGTTTCCATTCCAGACGTTGATCGTGGTAAAACGGATCCAAAAAATTTGATTTGCGTAGTTTTGTCTAGAGATAACGATAAAAATTTATATAAATTTGGAAGTAAACAGGGAGTTTTAAAACAATCTTATTCTAGGCATGAATTCGCCATTTGCGAACAAAAGTTTATATCATACGAAGATGTTCCTCAAGATGTTGAGAAATCGGTAAGAGAAATTATAGGAATGCAGTCCCTTACTGGTGGACAAGGTTTTAAAAGATGCATCTGTAAAGGAACATGTTCCTCAAAAAAATGCAGTTGTAAAAATGCTGGAATATTATGTAATTCCAAGTGCCACAATAGCAATTCTTGCCCAAATAAATAAAACTTTTTTCATTATGAAATTTCTATATGTTCCTTTATAGTTTTATAAAATTTAACTGTTATAATAAAGAAAAGTATGTTATTATTATTATTTGTTTGATTCCCATCGTATTGGTCCTGAAATTATGTTAATTAAATAAATATTTTTTTACTGCAACAACATTTTTAATTTATTTGTATTCCAACTTTTCTTAAAACATGAAGGTAAGAGTATACATTTACCAAAACGTGAAGGCAAGAGTACACATTTTACGGTAAAAGTGTACATTTCCCAAGAGTGTACATTTACCGTAACATATACATACTTCCATAAACTAAGAGCCATTTAATATTAAAAATTAAATTTTATGATAAGTTAATCAAAATTTGCAAGATGTATTACATGTGTAACAATCTATTTTTCTATGTAGTGTCAACCTCATTCAATGCACTTTTAGTACCTATAAACCAGTTATCTTATATCACTGCGAAAACAGCTAACTTCATTATTTCCATACTATAGTCGGATAGAACCTCCTTCATTGAAGTAAATACATGATAATAGGATGGCGCACATGACTGTCGACGTTCGCTTGACTTGAGTCGCTCGACACAGTTTTAACCTTTAAATGCATGATTTTTTGTTTAAAAATAAAGAAATTAAAAACTTAAAGACTTGACAAAACTGATACAGGGACTAATGTCACATATTTATTGTCCTTTCAGACAACAGATGAAACATCTACACTTTCAATTGTTGCAACAAATTCATAACTTGTTCCACGATTAGCATTTCTCAAAGATGATTCTGTGGGCAATTTACATTTAGGTACCCTATTTTCTAGTATAGTGCCCAGGGAATAAATTCCATCCTTTGCGAAATTTACCATTAGAGGCAATGATGTATAATAGTTATCATGATAGTCTGTAATTTTTTTGTCGTGGAATAAGTCTAGCTAAACGTAAAACCAAATTAGATGTTACTCCAAAGTCAGGTTCGTCAACTAGCACATCAAATTTGAAATTTATGCTGGCCAAGAATACCAGCATAAATTTCAAATTTATAGGCAAATCCTGAAATGCCTGACATAACAAAGAATTTGCATCCCCATTTGTGGGACTTTATTGGCATATACAGGGTGTTCCTAAATATCATGTACATAAGGAAGGGGGTAACTATTTGGTTTATTTTGTGCCTAAAATTTCATATAAACATAGGTCTGCAAACGCTTCGTTACCAATATGCAGGGTGTTGAAATTTCAAGAATTTTTCATTTTTTACTGTATAGCTCCTGCAGTTTTTGAGATATTTTGTTCAAATTTGGAAGGTAGGTTACGCTATAAGGCCTGCATCATTAGCCATGCCAAATGATTATGTAAATCTACAGGGTAATAATTTTTTCGGGGTCATACCCTCTTTTCTCACCCTGAACTTTTTTGCGATGCGCCACTGCTAGATTCTAAAATACGCAATAAATTTTCTGTCTTGTTTAGAAACTTTTTGATCTCTTATATTTTTTTCTTATCTCTGACCGTTATCGAGAAAAAAAATAGAAAACAATTTTCTGTAATTCGCCAGAGAAAATTAAATTTTTTAAAATGGTCTAGCAGGCTCTGGCTTTATTCAGATAATCACTTGAGTTTATTAATTTGACAATTGACATTAGAAATCGTAAAAAAACTGCAGGAGCTATACAGTAAAAAGTGAAAAATTCTTGAAATTTCAACACCCTGCATATTGGTAACGAAGCGTTTGCAGACCTATGTTTATATGAAATTTTAGGCACAAAATAAACCAAATAGTTACCCCCTTCCTTATGTACATGATATTTAGGAACACCCTGTATAGTGTGACCTTGTTTTGGTGAAACACATTTGCTCGTCTAAGTAGAGATTTTGCTCCAAGGCAACCGAAGAAAATTTATTGTTCAGAATATTAACAATAGCTCTCATTTTGTGAAGTGTATCATATCCTGGCTGATCACGGGATACAAAAGAGTAGTTATTATTGAAGAGTATGAACCTTCTTATGATCTCCAATTTGTTGACTGACATCACTTCAGCTACTGGTGCATCTTAGTTCATCACTCCAGAATGACCTCGTATTGGGCATATTTGCCACTGAAGTATATATTATTTTGCCAAAAAACTGCTTTATGTCATTTTCGGTAAAGGAATGTGGCCTCTGAGTTTTAAACAGCGTAGACATAGGATTCTTCTACAAGTTTTGTTACCAATTCACTTGAGAAAAAGTAGTTGAACTGGAACGGCCGCTCCAAAGCTAAAATTTCTTCAGAAACTTCTATGTCTCCATAGAAACGGAGCTGATCATCATTCAAAATCAAAGACTTATATTTCCAAAGTATATCCTTTTTTACGGGTGTTTTACTTCGTTTTAATGCCAAGAATGAATAGAGAGGCAAGTTATCTTCTTCGTTCTCTGACTCTTCTTAAATACCACTTCTACTCCCACTTCTTCCAACGGCTTCCACTTGTAATTCATCATCTCTTTTGGGCAAAAAACGGTCGTCATCACTATCTGCATTTCTAAAATTAGTGTCGTCATCACTTAGACCGGTAAAATGTTCCCAATACTGTTCCAGATCATTTTCTGTTACAATCTTTTTCCTGTTCATACTGAAATAATAAGTAAAAGCAATGAACTCAATTGTATAGCGTTGCCGATGAGGCACAGAATCAAGAAAACGAATGATACCTCGAATGCATGGTGTCGGCAACAAAACAAAACACGATTTTTTTTAGCAATAATATACCAATATCCCAGATTACACAACCTGATAAAAGAATACATACCTTTCAGACGTAGAAAGACGATTTTTCTGAAATGAAGCAGTTTTCTCAACCAAACTATAATCAATAGTAAAATCAATATAAACACATTGCTCGCCGGTTGTCTGCAGACTGGAACAGAGAGTGTTCTCTGTAATGGTACGAATTGAAACATCATTCAATATTTAACTTAAAGTTGGGGACAGTCTCGTCTAGATGGCGGTACTTAAATTAATAGTCAAGGCAAAGTGTATCTGCTATCGCTGCGCAATATAAGGCCGTCACATAACGAGATTTTTCTGATTCTGGTAACCTCAAAATATCGATCCTTATATGGCGCCATCTATCTAAAGCACTGTAAACTGCTTGGTAATCGCTGACCATTTTTAAAACCACGTGATAAAAATATGCATTATGATTGGATTATATAAAATATACTGTTATTGACTGACATTTGACTGATTTGACATTTATTTTGTCTATTCCATATTCTTTTCTACTTTAATTTTTCTAATACTACAAATATTCAGTCGTTTCATTTAGTGTGTGCTACATATTTACTATAATATATTTTGTAAGTTACGTCAAGTTCCAATGGAAAACTATATATCCAGTGTTTTCACGAAAAAAAAACGTGCCTCCTTTGGGTCATTTAGTTCTTACCAAAGCAGTACTTCGGAAAATGATAATTGATTATTCGAAATGTAGTATAAGGAAAATTGTTGGTAAATAGCTATAATTTTTTGCATTTTTAGGTTAATACATATCTTAATATTTGTAGATGTATACAATTCTAATGGAAAAATTCCTGGGCTAAAGTAAAACAGGTTTGCTGGAAGTTATTTGGTCACTAATATTAACAATAAGTCTGAATATGTGAACTCTAAGATATTTGAAGGCTGATTTAGTACAATTATAAAAGGGATACAAGTGGGTTTATTATAAATATTTCAACAATGCCAATTTTTGTTCTGTAATTATACGTGCACCTGTTGTAATAAAATGTAAGATAATGATGCTATAGTAATTTTAAAATGCTATAATTATTACCAATCATGCGCCTTGTTATCATGGTAAGGTTGAGAAGTGCCATCAAGAAACTGATTAGTGTTAATGTAAAATAATATAATAATATAAAGCAAATTTTGGTCTGTCTTGAAATGTGTGCCTAGAAATACTAACGGATTTGGTGTAGGCAGCACTAAAGAGTGCATCACTGTAAGTAACTAAATTAGCTAATTTTAATAGTGTCATAATGGATAAAAGTACATCAAATATGTACCGAAATACACACAATAAAGAGTTTAGTGAATATTACTTTTTTAACCAGTGTTACTTGGAAATATTCTATATTTCTTTTAATAAGTGCACATGCATGTAGGTATATCAGTTTATTGTAATATTTGAGTATAGTGTACAACAAAGTTATTTTGTGTGAACAAGATCATTTACGAGCCAAGCGAGTGAAGCGAGCGCGGCGAGTACAGACGAGTTCGGTAAAGGTACTTTACTGACGTGGTGCATACAAAATTTTATCGCCAACCGTGAAAATTGTTAATTTAAGAAATAAAGATATGACTTATGACAGTTTATGACAGCGACAAACGATTTAGGTTTAAAGTCATCAGTCATGGCTACGCTGACAGATATTAGCAGCAGGTAAAGTGCTTTATTGTACAGTACGATAAAGTATTTGTTTACCTCCGTAAAACGATATGGTAACGCATCGCTTTACTGACGGTTGGCGATAAACAATATTATATTTTATAAATCAGTACTGCATAAGAAAATAGTTGTTTGTTTTCTTAATTTTAATTAAAGATTCGTGTACTTGATGGACTTTTATTATTGTATAGAATATTGAAGTAAATTACAGTTATCAGATAGTTCATATACCGTATGTGTCAATTTTCATTAGGTATATGGATTCAATGTTTACATGCGATTTATACGTATACAAATAATATGTGGCAACGTGTGTCACCCCTACTATCCGTCACCAATCCCGACAACAATCGACATCACAACGACTTTCTGCGATCTTCCCACTTCTACATTAAATGTTTAGCTGCGAACACGTTCCGATCTAGTCTGCAATAAAAGCAGTCATCATCAAATGGCCGCCGCGATCTAGTAGTTTATTATTATTTTCAGAATCCTTTCTTATTTACCTTATTTTTAATTTTATTAGAATTACGCTTTTGTTTGTGACATGCAGCGTGAACGCAGCTTAATAATTCTCTGCATTTACTGAAAGGAAAAAGAAAAATCCTTCAATGCGTAAATATTATTTTTGAGCGCAGAAACACCCTAGTCAATAGTCCAACAGCTACTGCTAACTTGAGCTTGTATCGGTCTCGCGCTCGCATTGAAGAGGAAAGGTGGGGTGCCATGTTGTCACGTATTGCATGAATTAATCGCCTATGGCTAATGAAAATTGACACGTGCTGTATAAAACTCTTCCCATGATATTACTTACTATGTAAAGTGATTATGATAAGTTCTTTTTTCTAATTATATAATTCGAAGAAAGTAGTAATCAACATTATTACTTAATATTATCAAGGCTTTGAATTTAAAAGATTGCCTTTGGATACATAAGAAACATCAAAATTGAATTTCGCGGAATAGCCGACTTAGTTGGAGAAAGTACCGTTTGATATCTCAGATTTGGTTTCATATCATATACAAAAGATGCCTATATATTTATAGAGTATAGGTAATTTGTGGTCTGAGAAATGTCAATAATAAATAGCCATGACCGCCATCTACCAACAAATGTTTGTAGCCTATTATAAAGGAGAACGGGTAGTTCGTGCAACAAATTGTTATTTGTTCTAGCATGAGTTTGAATGGTATAGTCAGCAGTGTGCTGCCGAACAGCAACAAAATGTATATAAAGGTTAATAGAGTTTCACAATAGTGATTGTTTTCCCTTTAGGCAAAAAATAAACGAAGATAAAACTGCTTTTATTCCAGAAGACAGAAGCCATGATTCTACAGTCTGACCTAACTGTTTTGAAGTTGTCGCTGTCAAAGAGCCTGTCGCTATTGCATAAAATTATGTTATGTTTCAAGATTGTAGTGAGAAACCATTGCTCTTAACCAGTCACTAACTTGACTTGACTAAATTAAATTAAAATTACATTTCTGAGCGACGGAACTTTTTTAGTTTTGTGATCAACTGTTTTAGAATTCCCCATCTTTTCACACTCTTTTTCACTTGCATTGAGAAGATTTTGCGATTTTCTTCCTTTTTTATTAAAAGTAGTATTTTACTATTGTTCATTAAGATTAGATCTTTTCTATTTGCCTATTCGATCAATACCATTCTCTATTTGTTTTCCAGAAGACCTCGTGCCTGTCTCCTCTTATTATTAATCTCTCTATATGTTTTTTCATTCATTTTTAATATTTTACAAAATATGTTGAAGATCTGCTTTGTTTTTAGTGGGTGAAAAGTAACAGGAGAGAGCTGCCCATCACTTCATGCGTCCCCACGCATACTTAACCTTCGCATGACCAACCTTTTTTTCTGGCGTAGACGACCAAGCAGTGTCAAAATTGACCCCATTTATTTTATAGCTAAAATTTATTCAAATAAGAAACTTTTGATGGTTTATGTTTTTAGAATGTTTTATTAATAATATTACAAAATTACATAAAATAATAATCAACAAAAAAAAAATTCTTCGAAATGGAAAATGAAAAATTCTAATCAAAAAATTATGGGTGAATCAGTTTTTAATCCTACAGTTATTGCATATTATGGTTTTTTTGGTGACAGAATGCACTTGGCACACAAAATATCTGCAATTGTCGCATCTATAATAGTCGATGTTTTTCGATCTGAAGTAGGGCTACACATTTTGCACCTGCCACGCTTGGGTTGAATTTGCCTCACAGTTTGCTCTTCATCAGATGCTTGGACTTCGCATCCTGCAGTTTCGTCAGTTTCAAGCGCCATATTGATTGCTATTTGGACATGTTTGTGTAATCCTTGAAGCGATCGTAATTTTATGAGAGGTGTAACTAACTCAAGGCCTAATTTTTGGAGAAACAGCCTCCTTCTGAATGACTTTCCTATTTCGTAGTCACGGTATTTATCAACATACAGCACAAAAGCATTTATTCCTGCAATGTCAATAAAATTGAAAAATAAAACTAACGGCCATCGTTTTGTATTACGATGGCAGGAATATTCCTTGACCATTTTATCTAGGGTATCAACCGCCCCCTTTTGGTCATTGTAGTCGAGAATAACTTGAGGTTTATAAGCTGTCTGTTCACCTGACACATTCAATTCATAATGTTGTGTGCTTAGCAACAGAACACTTCTGTTCTTTTTTGGTACATAAGAAACTAGAATTGCATCTTTAGTGTACAGAATTTCACTAGAATGTTCTGGACGAGTTTTTGAGGGAATAAATTCTTTCGGTATCTCTTTGCGATTTTTCCTTATTGTTCCTGTTAGAGTTTTGTTCTGGTCCAGAAGCTCCTGTGATAGCTGCAGCGATGTAAAGAAATTATCCGTGGTTACGCCATATCCGTTGCCCAATCCATTTACTAAATCTAAAACGACTCTTTTACCTAAAAAAAAAAAAAATTATTATACAATATTAGCGGCTTGTAAGTATATTTATGTTTATACCCTGCTCTTTTTCTGGTGTGTTGTTTGTCATTCCTGTGTACACTTGTAGATTCCAGCAATATGAATTTGTTGAATCGCACAGGGCCCAAACTTTGACACCATACTTATCAGGTTTTGATTTGATATATACTCTGAACGGACACCTTCCTCTAAAAGATACTAGCTGCTCATCGATACAAACTCCAGCATTAGGAGTGTAAGACTTCTTGCAGTTTGAAGCAAAAGTGTCATGAATATAACGAATAGCTGCCAATTTATCAACTTCACGTCTCTCTGGTCGGGTTGCTAAATCGTCAAACCGTATGAATCTAAGTAAAGATTTCATTCTGTTGCGAGACATTGTGGCACAAAAAATTGGTCTTTGAAACGATGGATATTTAGTACTCCATAATTCTAATATTGGCTCGTGATTTGCTTTGAAGGAGCCAGCAAGAATAAGTAACCCAAAGAAAGCATTTATTTCTACCTTGTCAGCGGGCTTCCAATCGTCTCCTAAAATTGTGTAAGCCCTTCTATTTGTTTCTTGAATGACGACATCCACAGTTTCATCAGACATGAATAGATGGAAAGCTTCTGCTGCTGTTGTGAAGTTCTCACCGTAGGCAGTCCTGCCAGGCTTTTCGCAAAGGATATTTCTAGAGGGTCGTCTACTCAATCTAGGTTTGATTTTGCTCCATATTGTACCATCTCTCGCTTGCAAGGTATCACTTGTGTTACCATCATCCTCAGCTGAATCACTTGAATTTGAACTTTCATCATCCGACGGAATATCTTCCAACACTTGATTTTCGTTTTCAGACACATTTTCGTCGTCAATATCATCGAAAAAGTCGCTTTCGTTAGCTATAGCCTCTAACTCTGGCGTGGTAAGATATTTTCGGGCCATCACAAAACTGTTACTGACCGAGACAAACTTACAAATTTAATGCACAGCAATTGAGGTTATGTTTGATGACACATTTAGCGCGCGGATTTTAAAAATAATCTTAAATTATAATTGTAGAAAAATGGTGCGTCGATGACCAAGAGGGGTCATTTTAGACCCCAAGGTGTCAAAACATTTTTTTTGACAAATTTAGTTGCTCGATCAAGATAAAAATCAAACACATAAGAAAACTCGCCAAAAAAGTCGATTAAAAAAATAATGGTAACATTAGTACAAATATTGCAAAAAATTTCGATGAACAACGGTGTCTGGGGTCAAAATTGACCCCCCTTGGTCTTCCGAAGGTTAAACTTGTTTTTCCTATGTTAGCGTGTAACAGGTAAATATATTGAAGCAATCAGATTCTTTTTGATAATCCATTTATTGATTGCTCGAACCCTGGCTTTATTTGTATTCTGATATCAGTACTAGGTTTAGCTTTTTCTTTGTAGATATTTTTTTTAAATTATCATAAATAATGGTGATATCTTAACGTATGATATTAGTGTAACAGCATAAATTTTAAAATTTATACGTGGATTCTAACAGCGGTTTACTCCTTGCTTTATAACCTTTCACTTATTTGGTCTATTTTGGGATAGGGTAAAGAAATTAAACACAATATCTATGTCTTAATAATAACAATGAATATATTTGAGTATTTATAATAATTAACATTAAACTAATTTTGTCTCAGTGATTCTTATTTAAGATTGTTTTAAATGCGATATTATTTATTTTAAAGAATGAAATTGAATTGATAATGATTTAATGTATGTTCACTATGTATTTGTTTTTCTTTAAAAGAATTTTCCCGTGTAAATTAAACACAATGCAAGGCACTACTTCGCCAAAGCAAACATTTGCACGTACTACCTCTATGGTTGACCCAACATCATTAAACATGCTTCTAATTAATAATGAAGGGCAAAAATTTTCAAAACAAAGTGAACATTCATTCAATAAAAACAATTAAGATAAAACTTCTATGTTATAATTCATAAAAATTCTTAATACAACATATTTTTTTTTCTAATTTAATTTTCTCTTATCCTAATTAATTTATCTAATCACCCTTACCACCATTTACAAAATGTAAGGTTCACAGCAACATGTGCATGAGTAGATCCATGTCTATTTTACTTACCCCCATTTATTCAATTAATTTCTTCTTAGGTTTTCCCTATTAATTTTGACTTTATTTTTCGAAAAACTTGCTCATGTATACCTCACTCTGTTTTATTTGCTTTTTTCTGATAGTTATCTCTGCCATGATCTCTTCTTCAGTAACTTGCATTTTTCCGTCAATAATTTTTCTTATTTTGCTTTGTATAGACACTGTAATCAACTGAAACATACTCCATCTTTGGCAATTTAAATTCTAACTACATTAATAATAAAGTTAGACGATAACTTGGTGCAACCTGTATACATATATCTGACAAATCATCTTTTGATATTTGCGTATTTCCAAAAAGATAAGATATAATCTGCAGCAGGTATGGTTAAATGTTGTAGTTGTCTATTGTTGGAATAGTTAATGGTTCCTTTGTAAATTAAATATTTACGGCAACAGTGTAATGCAAATTCAGTCAATTGTACTTATGTACACATGAGTATGTTTGAAGTGGAAAATAATATTCTGTTATACTAACATTAACCTATATGATTACGTGTCCCTCGTACGGTACTCGAACCCTATATTTCAGTAAATGGAGATAAAATAACATAGATCAGTAAGTCGTAAACCCGTTTTCGGTTTGATTTTAAGGCGCGCGCTCCACATAAAAACGATCACATCCCCGGGCTACCAGAAGAGTGGGCGAATGCCAGACTTATATCTCTATAATTGCAACGCTAATCTCGAAACAAAACACAGGTTCTTGTATCATTTATCATGCTGCAAAAGAAACAGCGCCGATTGTTAGATAAAACAAGGTCGGGAATTTACGAGGGAAAGGATACGAGCAACATACTTGCATGTGCCTATGTTTGTGTATGCGTTAGTTTGACAATTATGATATCATATCCGTTATATTGATTGTTGGTATCATATTTATATATCTCCACTTTCTATAGGTCTATACGTATTTTTTATACGATATTCATTGGTGTTGAAGTACGCTGTCAGTGACAGGAATTTGTTTAACCCTGTAGGTATATACTTCTTTTTTTTATCAAAATGTCTATCATTGCTTTCACGTGTGCATATTCATAGCCGTTGCAAAATTTGATAAAATTGATTGTATTAATAGAGGAACTCTCTAATTAAATTAAAATATTATGTAACTTAAAAATGTCCACATTTATTTCTTACAGTCTAAGACTAGCTTCTACCTTCAGCTAGAATGTAAGTATAAACAGTTTATTTAAGCACCTATAATTTGAACTTGAGCAATCATTGAATCACTATAATATAAAATGTTAGATTGATGTTATTTAATAAAAAAAGTTATAACTGCTTTTTGCATAATGATTACTTTTCCAATTAAACTGATCCAGATTATTTGTTTCCACAGCACGCTGCCGACAATCATGTCATGAGTAGAATGTAACGTAAAGTGTAAAGCATCAACATATACATGAAGCAATCCACAGTTTTCGTATGCCCAGCGTACCTCTAACATGACATTTTTTATATCTACTAAAATGTATAAAGATATCGTGCTTATAAGAATTTCTCATTTTCAAGATCCGTATAAAAAATGAAGTGTGGACCCCACACGACAGTTATTTCGAATTATGTTTTACATACCCTTTTCTACTCCCGTCTTTAAAATATCATTTTTCATATATTTTCACGACGCTAGGTCATCTTTTAAATACATCTTCACAAACTGTGACTTCGTGTGCTTTTGTTACGGGGTGCACTAAACAATGTGTCCTGTAGTCACAGGTTGAAGTTAGTTCTAGATATTTTAATTCCAAAAATCACTTGAAATTCAATCAAGTTGGTTCATTAATCTGTCAAAATAAAACGACGTAACGCGATGACAGAAATTTTTTTATATTATTTTGATTATTCGCTGTCGTAAAAAAGGTATAGTATAACTCGCGTTTTTAAACTCGACAGTCTCTCGTTTTATTAAACACTCGCTCCGCTACTCTTCGCTCGTGATTAATAAAACTCGTGAGTAAAATAAGGATTATAAAACTTGATACTTAATATATTATTATCCTTTTAATAAAAATGCCTAAAGGTGTTTCTCGCGATCTACAATTTTTAATTTATTTATGCAAAAAAATGTCAAAATTTAGCAAGAAATACTCTTATGCTCTTAATAAATCTCTATGGAATGTATAAATTGCAATATATTGACAAAAAGCTGCTTTTATTTTCTTATACGAGTATTATGACTTTCGAGGTAGAAATGTTTGCAAATACCTACGTTCAAAGACCCCTGATACCGAAAAAATGGTTTTTGAAAATTTTCGCTCTCCCTTACTCTCTTTTTCTTTCTCTCTGTGTGAACGTGCATATCAGTGACTACCATAATGGACGAAATCGTAAAGCTATACCAAACCTTGTATTTAAGAGTATATGTAATAAGATTTGATAAGATTTTCAGAAAAATTGGTAGTACCTTACTTGGTGAAAATGTGAAAATGTTATATTTTATATCTTTAGTCAATTACAAAGATTAGACAAATTTCGAACGAATACAAGAGTACTCAGACATGAAGTCATACCGAAAGTACTTTTACTTCTATCAATTTTTTTCAAATATCTTGCAAATTATGCTTTCTATAAATCGTAAAGCTATACCAAACCTTGTATTTAAGAGTATATGTAATAAGATTTGATAAGATTTTCAGAAAAATTGGTAGTACCTTACTTGGTGAAAATGTGAAATGTTATATTTTATATCTTTAGTCAATTACTAAGATTAGACAAATTTCGAACGAATACAAGAGTACTCAGACATGAAGTCATACCGAAAGTACTTTTACTTCTATAAATTTTTTTCAAATATCTTGCAAATTATGCTTTATATACAGACTTATTTGTACAAAAGTGTTTAAAGTTGCATTTGGAATAATTTTTATATAAAAAATATCTTAATTATCTCCCGAAGTAACACTTTTACTCACATATTTATTTTATGTATTAAGAAAATAAAAGTATTTGAAACTTAATTTCGAACAACTTTTGTGTAAAGAATTCGGAACGTATTGCAGTGACCTTGAGTTTGGTGGTAGATTATAAATAAGTATAATCAAGATCACTTCAAGATTTTATTTAAATTAATTTTTATTTTATTTATTTTTATCATGTGTATATAAATATTCACTATGTCAATAATTTGCCAAAATTTACTTTTTATTTAAGTAAAATAATAAAAGAATGTTAGTATAAATTTTATAAAAGTCATAATATTAAAATAAGCATTAAATGTTACGTGAAAAATAACGAGAAAGTGTTTTCCCGCACGAAGAATACTGTGACCGGGAGAGATCGACCGTATGGCCGGCGAAAACAATATCCTGCGCTAGATGCATAGATGAATCATGAACGTGTAAACAAGTTGATATTTACATGTTTGTTTACCTTTTTCAAAGATTGTTAATGCGCTGCTTTCCTGAGTGGTGCAGCACTGCAGCTATGTATTTCTGGAAGTGGAAACGTATCATACCGAACTGAACCGGACGTTTTTGTGAAGAAAAATATCTATATAAGACTGGGACCGTGAAGAAAACGGCAGAGTTGCTTGGTGTAAACCGCACTCAAAAGAAGAAAAGGAGTAGGTGGAAACCTCTTCTTCCTCTTAAATCTTCTTTTAAAAGATTATTCTTGAATCTGAACTTAGAATATTTTTAAGTTTTTTCAATACTTATAAAAATTTTCAACAAGATTTAAAACTTGTAATATTTTTCGTAATAGTCATGCTGCACAATTTACATTGAGATTTGTAATTATTTTAGAAATAATTATTTATGTACGGGACAATGTTATTTTAATTCGAACTTTGAATTTATTTAATTTTATTTATTTTTCTGAAATGTTTTGTTTTGTATGTAGGGTTACTACGCCATGCATTATGATAAAACATTTTAGTGATTGTAATGATTAGGTTGAATAGCGTAATAATTTTATTTTATGTATATACAGAATAATTGAACAGTGATCTGTATTCGAAAATATGGACGAATTTGAAATAATGTATGAAGAATTAAGGTGATTTGATAATGTTTGTTATAAATGTGTATAGTGTTGTACAAAAATTTTTTTTTTTTTTTGGGTGGTGTTTTGTATTGGAATCTCAAAGAAGGTAAAGTTTTATTTTAATGTATATATTTTTCTTGTATGTATATCAAGTATATTTTGTAGTACTTGTGTGTTCGATGTTAACGTGTTGGGTAATACATCAGGGATGTGTGAAATGAATTAAGTTGTTATTTAATTCATAGCATGGAGTCCTGGTGAATCCTTAAGACACGAATTAGTCTTGGTGGTACTGTGTTGGGAGCGAGAAAAGGCGCCAGGCAGAACTAATCAGGGCTGAGTTAATTAATTGAATACACAAATACTTTTATTTTATTTCATTTTTATTTATTTAATTTTAAAATTTATATATATACCTTAAGGGGTGAGTACATTGTGGTGTATGTTCGGGTTGTGTCCGACGAGTTAAAAAGACATACTCGTAGGGTGGAACTTTGGGGTACCTACCGGTGTGAATTTGCTTTCTGATGGCACTGTGTTGGGAGCGAGAAAAGGCGCCAGGCAGGACTAATTAGGGCAAAGCCATTCCCTTAATGTTTATATTTTGTTCGTAAATGATAAATCGTGTAAATTTTTGGTTATTCATATTCCAGTACAATTCATCATGTGTAATAAAATTTTATTTTTATTAAAGATGTTGATTGTTTACATGTATCTATGGCAAATATAAATCATGATAATCACGTTCACATTTTAAAACATAAGATTTTCTCGACGTTATGCTTTTACTTATTTTAATTTCTTTATTATATTGACTTGTTGATTATGATATGTGCAGTTTTAAATGATGTTTGAAATATTAATTTTTTTTGTTTGTAAATATATATATATATATATCTGTGTAATTTGAAATTTCTAATTCATTAATATTTATTTTAATAAATTAGATGATAAGATTTATTTTGCATTTTATTTTCTTTACCTCACCTGGAGATAATTAAAGAGCATTCAAAATCAATTGGAGAATTTATTTATATTTTCTGCCCCTGAGAGAATTTTTTTTTAACCATTTTAAACTGACCTAGTTAAATGTAAAATTGCTTAACCTACTACTTAGCAGAAAATTTGTTGTATCCTAGTCTAGCATAAGGCCTAGCACTAGGATGCGTGCTTGATTCTTAACTACTCATTGATTGAATAATTTAAATTTATTTTATATAAACCTCAATTTGTAAGAGTCACAGCATATATATGACGCAAGCCAACGTGGGGCCATGATACATTCACATTTATATATATAATAATTTATTAACAATTTCCATATTATATATTGTGCTGAGTAATAATATGAGTGATTGGCACTGTATATTTTTGAATAAGTTTGAAGGATTATTTAATTTTACTAATTTTTCTTTATGACTGTTAAATTAAAATATTTAAACTAAAAAAGACCAGTTGTGTATACTTAAAATGTTATTTATTATAGTAAAGATGTGTGCAGTCAATTATGAAAACATTACTTGAAGGAGTCGTAGTAGATCAGGTTCTTGGTTGCAGTAATTTTCATTGGATTCTGAAAATAGAGATTTAAAAATTATTATTTATGTAAAAATGTAGTTTGTTATCTTGTAAAACTTGTCTAATTAACAATAACGTAAAGAAAAGTAATTTAGTGTTGAATGTTGAAGTATGAAGGAAACAACTTAGTAAATAATTTCGCGGGTAAAGTTTGAATAAGCGGATCTGTCAAAATTGACATTTACATAAAATTTTGTTAGTAATGTTTTGTGAAGTACAAAGTCTTAGTAATTCATTATTATAAATTAATAGAGATTTAATATAGAAGGTCTACTGAAATTTGGAAAGCACTGAAACGTATCAATAAAGTTTTATAATACCATTTTGAACAAGAATTATGAGAAAAGGAATTTAATTGGATGAAATTAAAAAACGAAAATATTGTCTTGGTGACGAAAAACAAACAACGGGGATTGAAAAGATTTTTCAAGCAAGGTGCGTGTAATTTTCGGAAAATCACGATTTTTATTCCGAAAATTGTACTTTAAATTCACGAAAACCGCAAAAGTTGGTGAGAAAAGTGTTTATTTCAGCATAGATAATATTTATTTGTTGGTAGAATAAAAAACAATATTGTAAAGAAGCACAAAATAATAGAATAATTCTATTATTATCGAAATTAAAGATATCCTATATGGTAAAAGAAGACATTTACGAAGGAAAGAAAATATTTAAATAGTACTTAACAAATATTAACCAAGTCCGAGCGGAATATCAAATTCGACAGTTGTACGTGAGACCAAAGAGGGATTCCAGTTATCAAAGTCCAGTTTATTTTATAAAACGAGAAGTTCCTACCAGGTAGAAATACAGGTGTCGTTCCAGTTATATTTTAAATTAATTAAAAGGATCCGGTGAGCCATATATTTCCGAAGAGGTCCAGTTCCAGTGTTTAGTTGAGTTAAAAGTACAGCTGCATTAATAAATCCCGAAGAGGAAGTTCCAGATCCAGGATTAGACGAGGATATACAAGAAGTCATACTAGGAGAGATCCAGAGGGTCATCCGAGGCACAGAACGAGTCCAGGAGGGTTGTTTTACTACATTAAAGAAGATCCACTGGAGTTATCTACAATCGTATTACCAGAACCTGTAAGGAAAAGGAAAATATAAATTGAATAACCCAGAGAAAGAAGATAAATGTTGATAAGAGGTTGTATAATTTATATTAAAAGGAAAAATTTGGAATTACATTTTTTTGTACATCGAGTAAAAGTCATAAATATTGTTAAGAATTGCTAAATAGTATAAAACGAGAATAGAATTACTTATTGTAAAAAGTTTAAATCTCTATTTCAATAAGAAGTTTCAGAATATGCACATATAAATGAATTTACATGACCTTGGTACTAAAACATACCTTCAAACTTGTTTGAACATTTTATAGTCGAAAGTTATTTATAAATAATTAAATTGCGTGGCTTAATGCATGCAAAATTGAAAAATCTACATTGAATTGGATATTGTACATACCTTATCGAATAGATAAACATTTGCTGGACATCCTTCATATATCAATAAATGTACAGGTACAATTAGACAGGTTAAACAATTTATGTACATGTCGTATAATTATATTGGAGATATTTTCGAATCAAGATTTAAATATTTATTGTTATTAAACGATTATTGTGGTGAAATTCTTCTTTTATTTGGTAAAGTAGAAACATTGTGCTAGACATTTTCATATTGGAAATAGAATTTTGATAAGTCAATGACCTGCAAGTAAACAAAATAAAATAGCATTTATAAAGTTAATTGTGAGAGGTAAAGTATACATACCGTACGAGTGTTATCCTATAAGAGGGATAATTCATTAGCAGAAATATTCACATAATCAAAAGAATAATTATAACAGGATTATTTGAAGCATTTAGATTGTTATTTTTATGTAGCAGTTTATAACGGCAAATACCAGTGCGACATCTTTATAAAAGTAAATGTACTGCTAGTACTGCATGGTCAAAATAAAAACTGGTTTCATTTATAGAAAAGTAATACCATAAAGAAGTGATGAATTTTAAATTACTATTTGAAAGAGTTAGGAGATAAATATTTATTTCTAAATACATTAAGAATATTATCATTATAGAAAATTAAATTGATTAAGAATAAAACTGAGAAAGTGTTTGGGCATAGTTAAAAGAAATAAAGAAATATATAATAGCATATGAGATAATAAATTTGGTACAGAAATTTAAAATATTATATACAGAGTGTTACATTATCATTATCATATTATAACCTGAGATTATTTGAGTAAATTTGAATGACTAGGTAAGAGAGGAGATATTATTAGCAACACACATAACAAGATTTGAATAATTTTGGGTTTATTATTTATTATATGTGTTTGCAAGTATATTATCCCCTCCACTAGTACATTTTATGGCGTGCCCAACGTGGAGCGATTAAAATAAGACTCGCAAATAGTATTTTGATTATTTTATTCACTTTGATTAGGTGTTTGTAATTTATATTACCCCTCCTTAGCTCATTTTAGGACGTATCTAACGTGAAGCGATTAAAATAAGACTCGTAACAACTTGTTTCAAATATTTTATTTATTGTATTGATAGCGGTAACATTGGTATACATTTTACAAAGGCAGTAAAGTCAGTTACAGACATATTAAGGTATAAGAAATTGTGTACTATAATTATTTAAAATGAATACCAGATCTAAGAGTAATTCTGGATTATATAGAACGGAATCTTCTAGTGATAGTGAAGAGGAGGTTGGACAGAATGTGAATTTACTAGAGGGAGGAGAAGATATATCACAGGTGCAGGTAGAAGATCAATTGACAGGAGAGATACAGGATAGAGGTGGTAAGGTGGAAATACAAGGAGAGACTTCTAAAATAGAAATGTCGACACCAGTAGTAGATTTTGGATCAATTTTACAAATGTTAAAACAGATGAATGAAGATAATAAAAAGGTTAACGAAGAAAATAAGAAAAATAGAGAGGAGGATCTTAAGAGAAACGAGAAAAATAGGGATGAGGATAAAAAAGAATTAGGAGAAAAATTGGATAAGTTGGAAAAGGCGAGCATTGATACTAGAGAAGAAAATAGAAGAAATCTGGAAGAATTAAAGAAAACTTTACTGAGAGATACAGAAGAAAAGGTTAAAGAAATTACTATTGAAATGGATAGCAGGGAAGTGAAAATGCGGAAAGAAATAGACGAAAAGTTACAAATTAAGGATACGGAAGTTAAAACTCTTATTACAAATAAAGTACAAGAGGTTGAAGGTAAAGTAAAGGTAGTACAAGAAAACGTTAAACAATTAGAAAAGAACAATAGTGAGAAACATAAGGAGTTAGCTAAACGTATACGAGAGGAAGTAGATCAGGTAAATAAAGAAGTCTTTGACAAAACAGATATGATTGAAGAAAAGATAATAGAAAATTTTGAGATTAATTGTATCGACTGTAAACAAAACACAGTTGAAATTAAGAAAATGGATAAAAATATTACATTACAAAAGAAAACAAAATACTTAGATTCCGATAGAAAAATTTTAAGATTTTATTTGGACACATTTTTATTAGGAGAAGAAGATGATAGTATTTTAGATTTATATTTGTCCAGGTATACTACAGGAATAGTTACAGGAGTCGTAAAGTATACTGGAAGGAATTTTAAAGTTAAACATAGTAAAATACCAACACATATAAGAAGTGTTATAGGAAATGCAGAAGGGAAAATTTGGAGTCAATTTAAAGGAACGGCAAATGGGAATGATTTCGTTGAGAGAAAACGAGTTTATTTGGATAGAGATTTGCAAAGGAAGGTGTATTATTTTACAGTGATTTTGGATATAGATGTCAGAAAATTTTTAGGACATGATTTTGAATTTCAGGACGGTACAGACATATTGATATTAAGAAATGCTGGTATTATGATATTTTTCAACAAGGTTGGAAGTATGATGAACGAGATCACTTATATTATGGAAGAAAATGATCCATGGTATATAGAAAATTTGATTCAAGTAGTTACATTGGACATATTACAGAATAGAATCCGATTAAAATTAGTAATGGGAAAAATTGACTGGGAAAATATATATATGACAGTTTGAAATAGGTCATAATAGGTAAGACACAGTATTGGGAGATTGTATTGTGTAAGTGATTAACGCCACTTCCTAAATCTGAGTTAAATTAAATCATCCGAAAATAGGTAAGACACAGTATTGGGAGATTGTACTGTGAAATGGGTAACGTCATTTCCTGTTCTGAGTTACAATAAATCATCCAAAACGACAAATCATTTACGACGATATAATTATGACAAATAATCCACATCAACTTCATAAGTAAGAAAAATATTAGGAGATTAAACTGTAAAAGGAGAAATGACATTATTTCTCTGAATCATGCTAATTCATACCTAGGAAATTTTAGTCAGGACAGAAGATAAGAAAGGAGATCGTCTTCTGAAGGTACTTACGACACCTGCTTATCCAAGTAACATGTAGATCTCAAAATTTCAAACGTTATTGACAAATAGAGACCTGTAGTTTATTAGAAAATAAATAATCATATAGTACTGAAGTGTTACGAGGACATAAATACCTTATAATAAGATAGGGGCATGACTAGATACAGATAACAAAGTGATAAGAAAGGGGCATATTGGATTTCGCTTTCTTTTAAATGAATAAAAGACATAATGATGAAACAGATATACATGTATACAGACAAGTTCATTTTTATCGAGAAAATAATTTGAATTTATAGAGAGATTACCAGATAAAGAATTTACATATAGTATTCCGGAATTATATTAGATTAATTTAGTTATAGGACTGTTACAATTATTAGTTATTAAAAAAAAAAAAAATGATGATTAATTAAAAAAATAAGTTATTTCCTCATTCCCATATTGTATATAAATTTGTAAATAACCATAAGAGAAGGTAATATAAGTAATCTTACTAGTAAATAGACTTGCCCGAGTATTTAAATGGAATGAAATGGATAAAGAAGTTGTATAGAAGAAAAATAAACATGAGCCTTATAAAAATAAAAAGAATATTCAAAATAATTAAAACACTTAGTAGGGTTATATAATAATTATTAAGATTTAACAAACATTATAGGTGATGAAGAAATGCAAAAGAAAGAAGTTAGGAAGAGCCTTTTAAATAAAATATGTCAGATGAAAGTAAATGCTTACAATAAATAGTAAATATTAAAAGTACCATGAGAATATGGAATTATTATAGAGTGAATATGTATAAAAGGGTGAAAAATACCCAAAATGATATAAAATATAGGACCAAAAGTGTCTAAAAAAGAATTATATAGGTAACGTAAGCCTTTAAAAACGATAAGTAAAAAAAAAAAAAATATGGATTTTCCATAAATGAAAGTATAGGGGAAGACGAAAATGTCAATTATAGGTAAAAAGGGAATTTGTTCGTATGAGAACAGTATATAAAGAAAATAATATATAATTAGTGAGCATACTGAATCATTCTAAAAAGAGGCTAATAAGTAACTGAAGTATAAACAGATAAAAAGAATATGTTATTCACCTATTTATGTAAAAGTTAGTACAGATAATATTTTTATAAGAAGTTTGAGTAAGGAAACACAGAAAAACATATATGCAATTAATTTTAAAAAGTTTGATGGCAATTAAAAAAAAATATATAGATATTTTAATAAGGTATTGGAACATCAAGAAGGATTATAATATATAGTATGATAAATAATGGAACAAAAATTACTTATACAGGGCATAGACATCCATTTAAATAAATAAATTTATACTTTTATAATGAAAATGAAAATAAAAAAGAAAAGCCTTATATTACTTTTGGACTTATAAGAAAGTTGAGTTTTATAGTTATGAGTGTCACAAATAATTTTGAATTTAAACATTGTTATGTACAGATAGTTATAAATAAAAGTTTAAATGAAATTACCAAATAACAGAAGATTCATTTAAAATCTGTTAAAGGATTTAGTTTGATTAAAATAATTGTTTTGAGCACATTGTTGAACATGTGAATTATCAGATATTGTTTAATAAATATAAATTTTGATTCGAGTTGAAAATTTACATTTTTTAAAAGGGGCATATGTGCTGAGTAATAATATGAGTGATTGGCACTGTATATTTTTGAATAAGTTTGAAGGATTATTTAATTTTACTAATTTTTCTTTATGACTGTTAAATTAAAATATTTAAACTAAAAAAGAACAGTTGTGTATACTTAAAATGTTATTTATTATAGTAAAGATGTGTGCAGTCAATTATGAAAACATTACTTGAAGGAGTAGTAGTAGATCAGGTTCTTGGTTGCAGTAATTTTCATTGGATTCTGAAAATAGAGATTTAAAAATTATTATTTATGTAAAAATGTAGTTTGTTATCTTGTAAAACTTGTCTAATTAACAATAACGTAAAGAAAAGTAATTTAGTGTTGAATGTTGAAGTATGAAGGAAACAACTTAGTAAATAATTTCGCGGGTAAAGTTTGAATAAGCGGATCTGTCAAAATTGACATTTACATAAAATGTTGTTAGTAATGTTTTGTGAAGTACAAAGTCTTAGTAATTCATTATTATAAATTAATAGAGATTTAATATAGAAGGTCTACTGAAATTTGGAAAGCACTGAAACGTATCAATAAAGTTTTATAATACCATTTTGAACAAGAATTATGAGAAAAGGAATTTAATTGGATGAAATTAAAAAACGAAAATATTGTCATGGTGACGAAAAACAAACAACGGGGATTGAAAAGATTTTTCAAGCAAGGTGCGTGTAATTTTCGGAAAATCACGATTTTTATTCCGAAAATTGTACTTTAAATTCACGAAAACCGCAAAAGTTGGTGAGAAAAGTATTTATTTCAGCATAGATAATATTTATTTGTTGGTAGAATAAAAAACAATATTGTAAAGAAGCACAAAATAATAGAATAATTCTATTATTATCGAAATTAAAGATATCCTATATGGTAAAAGAAGACATTTACGAAGGAAAGAAAATATTTAAATAGTACTTACCAAATATTAACCAAGTCCGAGCGGAATATCAAATTCGACAGTTGTACGTGAGACCAAAGAGGGATTCCAGTTATCAAAGTCCAGTTTATTTTATAAAACGAGAAGTTCCTACCAGGTAGAAATACAGGTGTCGTTCCAGTTATATTTTAAATTAATTAAAAGGATCCGGTGAGCCATATATTTCCGAAGAGGTCCAGTTCCAGTGTTTAGTTGAGATAAAAGTACAGCTGCATTAATAAATCCCGAAGAGGAAGTTCCAGATCCAGGATTACACGAGGATATACAAGAAGTCATACTAGGAGAGATCCAGAGGGTCATCCGAGGCACAGAACGAGTCCAGGAGGGTTGTTTTACTACATTAAAGAAGATCCACTGGAGTTATCTACAATCGTATTACCAGAACCTGTAAGGAAAAGGAAAATATAAATTGAATAACCCAGAGAAAGAAGATAAATGTTGATAAGAGGTTGTATAATTTATATTAAAAGGAAAAATTTGGAATTACATTTTTTTGTACATCGAGTAAAAGTCATAAATATTGTTAAGAATTGCTAAATAGTATAAAACGAGAATAGAATTACTTATTGTAAAAAGTTTAAATCTCTATTTCAATAAGAAGTTTCAGAATATGCACATATAAATGAATTTACATGACCTTGGTACTAAAACATACCTTCAAACTTGTTTGAACATTTTATAGTCGAAAGTTATTTATAAATAATTAAATTGCGTGGCTTAATGCATGCAAAATTGAAAAATCTACATTGAATTGGATATTGTACATACCTTATCGAATAGATAAACATTTGCTGGACATCCTTCATATATCAATAAATGTACAGGTACAATTAGACAGGTTAAACAATTTATGTACATGTCGTATAATTATATTGGAGATATTTTCGAATCAAGATTTAAATATTTATTGTTATTAAACGATTATTGTGGTGAAATTCTTCTTTTATTTGGTAAAGTAGAAACATTGTGCTACACATTTTCATATTGGAAATAGAATTTTGATAAGTCAATGACCTGCAAGTAAACAAAATAAAATAGCATTTATAAAGTTAATTGTGAGAGGTAAAGTATACATACCGTACGAGTGTTATCCTATAAGAGGGATAATTCATTAGCAGAAATATTCACATAATCAAAAGAATAATTATAACAGGATTATTTGAAGCATTTAGATTGTTATTTTTATGTAGCAGTTTATAACGGCAAATACCAGTGCGACATCTTTATAAAAGTAAATGTACTGCTAGTACTGCATGGTCAAAATAAAAACTGGTTTCATTTATAGAAAAGTAATACCATAAAGAAGTGATGAATTTTAAATTACTATTTGAAAGAGTTAGGAGATAAATATTTATTTCTAAATACATTAAGAATATTATCATTATAGAAAATTAAATTGATTAAGAATAAAACTGAGAAAGTGTTTGGGCATAGTTAAAAGAAATAAAGAAATATATAATAGCATATGAGATAATAAATTTGGTACAGAAATTTAAAATATTATATACAGAGTGTTACATTATCATTATCATATTATAACCTGAGATTATTTGAGTAAATTTGAATGACTAGGTAAGAGAGGAGATATTATTAGCAACACACATAACAAGATTTGAATAATTTTGGGTTTATTATTTATTATATGTGTTTGCAAGTATATTATCCCCTCCACTAGTACAATATATATGGCGACCAACGTCGTGGGACAATTTTATATCTTTATACTAATTAGATAAAAAATTAATTAATTATTTAATATTCAAATAAGTGTGTAATTAAAGGGAGGTATTTTCACCTTTAAGTACATTTGAATAATTAATAAGAGCAATTTACAAATAATTTTGTCAAGTTTTGATTTACTTTTCCTCCATAAATAAGTCTCTTTAAGTGCCAGGACAGATAAAGTAAATATGTCTGAGAATAAAGGTGAGGGTGAAAATCCTGAAAGTGGTACAGATACCAAATATTTATTTGAAACATACAGGGAACTCCAAGGTATTTCCTCGGGGACAGACTCAGAAAAGACTCTACCTCTTGATGAGGATGAAAATGCAATTGAAAATGTAAAAATTGAAACGAAAGAAATGCCAGGCGGAGACAGATTCGATTTTCTATTTGAAAAACTTTTCTGTAAATTGGAATGTGACAAGATGGAGATGAATAAAAAGTTAGATGAGAATAAAATAGAAATGAAAACTGAAATGAACAAGAAGTTTCAAGAAAATAAAGAAGAGATGAATAGAAACAAAAAGGAAATGAACAAGAAAATGGATGAGAATAAAATAGAGATACAAGCTGTAGTAAAGTCGATGAATGAGAAGATTGATGAAAGAATTAAAGCTTGTAGAATGGAAATGTCTGCAATGAACAATAAATTAAATGAAGATGTGAAACAAAGCGTAACACAGATAAATGAAAGAATAGAAGCAAGTGAAAAGAAGTACAAGGATAGCAGTAATTTTTTAATAGATGAAATGAATCAGAGAGCAAGAGTAACAAAAGAAAACTTTAAACTGATGGAAGAGAAGATTGGGGGACAAGATGAGAAAATACAATTCTTGGAACTGAAGGTGGACAGTAGTGCTATGTCAATTCAGAAAGATGTTAAGAATTTAACAAGTAAGTTTGAGGACTGTAGAGTGAAATATGGAACATGCACAGATTCACTTTTAAAGCTACAGGATATGACATTAAATTGTCAAGATACGATAAAGAATTTGAAAACGAGGATTGAACAAGGTACAATTACACCTTGTGTTGTGCCGCAACAAGTATCATTTGGTACAGAAAATATACCAAAATTTTCTGGATATAATAAAGATAACCCAATGGCATTTCTCAAAACCATTAAGACATATATTCGTGGTATTAATGATGATATGTCAAAATTACATTTCATGAGAGGGTGTCTTAGGGACTATGCATTATTATGGTATGATATGGTAATTGATGAGGTACAGACGTATGAAGAATTAGAAAACATGTTTATTAGACAGTACTGGGGACAAACTCAGCAAAGACGCATCAGACATGACCTCACATTTGGAAAATATCGTTCCATCACGTCTAGAGAGAATTATGTTATTAGGAAATATTCTTTCTTGAAACACATACAACCTGTGATGCAGGAGTGTGACATTGTTACACAATTAGCCAATCATTTTGAGCATGAGGTAGTACAAGCAGTTGCTTTACAGGGTATAGACACCGTTGAGCAACTCTTGGAATTGGTAAAGCGTCTGGACGACGTGGAAGATAGAAGTGTATCTCAGAATAGAAATGGATATAAAGCAGGTAACAATGGTAATCACTATAATACTCAGCAAAGGTATAATGGTAATTACCACAATAACCAACAAAGATACAATGGTAATCGGTATCAAAATAATAGTTATCAGAGAGAAAGAATAGATAATGGAAATAACAAGAATATGAGTAGTAATAGTAGCAACAATAATAATAATTGGAAAGAAGAGGGTTATGCAGGAAAGAAATATGGTAAAAACGAAACAGAAAATGCCAGAGGAGTTAATAATGTAATAATCGAAAGAAAAGAAGATAAAACAGAAACCGTAACAAGAGATGCGTCAAGAGGAGCAATGAAGAAGGAAGTAAAGAATGTTCCTATAATTGAAGAATTTAAGGACCTGGATTTTTGGTAGGTCCAACCAAAGGGAAAAAGAAGAAACAACGAAACAAGAGAAATTTTATAGATTTAAGTAATATAACCACTGAATTTCCACTGGTAGATGTTAAAGTAGGGGATGTATATGGTGTAGCTGTAATAGATAGTGAATTAGAATTGTCACTTTTAGATGGGGGATTATTTGATAAAAGGTTTGAAAAATTAGGTTTTTACAAGCAAGACAATGTATTTTGTATAAATATAGAGATGGGTGATGTAGAACTCGTAACACAATTTATTGTCACACCAAGATTAAAATATTGCTGCGTACTTGGGATGGATTTCTTGACTCTATATACATCGAAATTGGAAAGGGAAAATAGAACCTTCCACAATAATAAAGTAAACATGTCTAGGGACAAAGGTGCTCAAGATGATAAAATTTTAGTTAATAATTCAATGATTGATAATTTTGATAGGGACCTCACTTTAAAAATAAATAATGATAGTTTGATTGACAAGGAAAAATGTTCACGCCATGTGGATGATCTTCAAAGGGAAGAGTCCATGTTTGTTACGGGTGACACAAAATATAGATGTACACACCATGTGGAGGGTCTTCAGAAGAAAGACGCCACGATTAATATGGGTGACATAGAAAATAAATGTGCACGCCGAATATTTATTATGGGTGACAAAAATTTGATTTGCAATAAACAATTTAATAATGATGATGTGAGTGATCCTTTGACAAAAGATATTAAATTATTTAATAATAATATAGATTTAGCAGTAGGCAATGATAGTTGTATTAAAACAGAAACGACTCATCCATTTTCCCATAAGCAGAAATTAAGTGTCAAGTTTAAAATTAAAAATCTGTTAAAAGATGATATTACAGAAAAATTAGTATATAACCTAATAAACCCCATCGCAATAGTCATTAGGAAGTATTTAGATTATTTAGAAAACATTAAGAATAATAAATCAAGTTTGTGTACATTTAAATCAATAAAACAACAGCTACAACTCCCCAAGTTAATAGAAACATTATTGTTAATAAGTACTAATGCAAAGTGGTTTGTAAATGTTAATTCTCTTTGGTTGGTACAGCTATATAAATGTTTCATGAAATTATATCCAATAGTGGTAAATTTATTAGTGGATTTAATTAAAATTGTTCATAAGGAACAACATATTTTACAGTATGGGTATGTAAAGCCCGTACAACACATATTAAACCCACATGATGAAAATGTGTCACATCATGTGAATGATAAAATGATTTTGGAAGAGGGTGTGAAATTTAAATGGACCCATGGGAGAATAGAGGCTTTGGAAGCAGTTAAGAAGTACCCACAACCCAGATATTTAAAAATGTTACAAAGTTTTCCAAAAATAGTGGACTACAATTGCAACTTCATTTTAAGGGAACTCAATAATCCAATTACAATATTTGTAATACCAATGAAAGGTGTAAAATTTAAAGAATTTGAATACACTTTTGTATATATAGTAATAAGTAGTTTAATTATTTTATGTGATATAAACGTTGTATATTTAAACTTTATTGTTATGAAAGGAGTAAAGTTTAAAATAAACTCCAAAAGTTTTGTATATAATTTTGAACTCGACCCTGAGTAATATAGCAGGGAAAAGTAGAATCAAGAGGTTATAAAGCACCTGAGGATACGAACCCATGAAAACCACGTAGGTTGTAAGAAGGAATTGAATTTACCCCTGATTTGTATATAGATATAGATAGAATAAGCATATTATAGGGAACTTTCATGTCTCTATGTTTTATATTAATAATATTGTAAATAAAGTATGATTATGTTAATTGGTATTTATGGGAAATCTTGGATTTATACCATTAACATTAGCGATTCTCGCTTATAAATCGCAGATATTCCCATAGGGATATTTATGCGGTGACCTTGAGTTTGGTGGTAGATTATAAATAAGTATAATCAAGATCACTTCAAGATTTTATTTAAATTAATTTTTATTTTATTTATTTTTATCATGTGTATATAAATATTCACTATGTCAATAATTTGCCAAAATTTACTTTTTATTTAAGTAAAATAATAAAAGAATGTTAGTATAAATTTTATAAAAGTCTTAATATTAAAATAAGCATTAAATGTTACGTGAAAAATAACGAGAAAGTGTTTTCCCGCACGAAGAATACTGTGACCGGGAGAGATCGACCGTATGGCCGGCGAAAACAATATCCTGCGCTAGATGCATAGATGAATCATGAACGTGTAAACAAGTTGATATTTACATGTTTGTTTACCTTTTTCAAAGATTTTTAATGCGCTGATTTCCTGAGTGGTGCAGCACTGCAGCTATGTATTTCTGGAAGTGGAAACGTATCAGAGCGAACTGAACCGGACGTTTTTGTGAAGAAAAATATCTATATAAGACTGGGACCGTGAAGAAAACGGCAGAGTTGCTTGGTGTAAACCGCACTCAAAAGAAGAAAAGGAGTAGGTGGAAACCTCTTCTCCTCTTAAATCTACTTTTAAAAGATTATTCTTGAATCTGAACTTAGAATATTTTTAAGATTTTTCAATACTTATAAAAATTTTCAACAAGATTTAAAACTTGTAATATTTTTCGTAATAGTCATGCTGCACAATTTACATTGAGATTTGTAATTATTTTAGAAATAATTATTTATGTACGGGACAATGTTATTTTAATTCGAACTTTGAATTTATTTAATTTTATTTATTTTTCTGGAATGTTTTGTTTTGTATGTAGGGTTACTACGCCATGCATTATGATAAAACATATTAGTGATTGTAATGATTAGGTTGAATAGCGTAATAATTTCATTTTAGTGTAAAAAATTTCTTTACTACTTTATTTATCAGATTAAAGGATTTGTGATTAATAATTTTGTTTTATGTATATACAGAATAATTGAACAGTGATCTGTATTCGAAAACATGGACGAATTTGAAATAATGTATGAAGAATTAAGGTGATTTGATAATGTTTGTTATAAATGTGTGTATAGTGTTGTACCAAAATTTTTTTTTTGGGTGGTGTTTTGTATTGGAATCTCAAAGAAGGTAAAGTTTTATTTTAATGTATATATTTTTCTTGTATGTATATCAAGTATATTTTGTAGTACTTGTGTGTTCGATGTTAACGTGTTGGGTAATACATCAGGGATGTGTGAAATGAATTAAGTTGTTATTTAATTCATAGCATGGAGTCCTGGTGAATCCTTAAGACACGAATTAGTCTTGGTGGTACTGTGTTGGGAGCGAGAAAAGGCGCCAGGCAGAACTAATCAGGGCTGAGTTAATTAATTGAATACACAAATACTTTTATTTTATTTCATTTTTATTTATTTAATTTTAAAATTTATATATATACCTTAAGGGGTGAGCACATTGTGGTGTATGTTCGGGTTGTGTCCGACGAGTTAAAAAGACATACTCGTAGGGTGGAACTTTGGGGTACCTACCGGTGTGAATTTGCTTTCTGATGGTACTGTGTTGGGAGCGAGAAAAGGCGCCAGGCAGGACTAATTAGGGCAAAGCCATTCCGTTAATGTTTATATTTTGTTCGTAAATGATAAATCGTGTAAATTTTTGGTTATTCATATTCCAGTACAATTCATCATGTGTAATAAAATTTTATTTTTATTAAAGATGTTGATTGTTTACATGTATCTATGGCAAATATAAATCATGATAATCACGTTCACATTTTAAAACATAAGATTTTCTCGACGTTATGCTTTTACTTATTTTAATTTCTTTATTATATTGACTTGTTGATTATGATATGTGCAGTTTTAAATGATGTTTGAAATATTAATTTTTTTGTTTGTAAATATATATATATATATATATATATATATATATATATCTGTGTAATTTGAAATTTCTAATTCATTAATATTTATTTTAATAAATTAGATGATAAGATTTATTTTGCATTTTATTTTCTTTACCTGACCTGGAGATAATTAAAGAGCATTCAAAATCAATTGGAGAATTTATTTATATTTTCTGCCCCTGAGAGAATTTTTTTTATAACCATTTTAAACTGAGCTAGTTAAATGTAAAATTGCTTAACCTACTACTTAGCAGAAAATTTGTTGTATCCTAGTCTATTGTCGGCAATGGCACTTAATGTATGTGTGTATCTCAAACACATGCATATATGCACATACGTTTTACGTATAAATGTGTATATGTAAGTCACGAAATTCATAACGTTTTTCTTTATTTTGTAACTCAAAATTAACTATTTACAAACGATAATAAATAAATAATTTTTGAAGCAAAGGAAACATTTAGACTAACATGGTGGGCATAAGGTAAAGATCTTGCAAATCTACTTTTATAAAAATTTTCACCGCGTAAACCTGAAGAAGAACTCAATCTCTCTGGCTTTGCGCTCCCTTTTATAAGGACAAATATCCAAACGGCATGCTTCACAACGTCTTTATCTTGTGTTTAGGTTCATTGGCAGTCCTATCCTAGAATTAAGTTACCTACCTCGAAGTTTTCATGTTATAAGGATAATATTGATATAATGTGACATCTTTTTGAAGTGTAAACTTCTTTAGGCGCGTTGCGCTGATTGTAGGCAGTGAACAAGACTGACCTGCAACGCTCGGATATGTAACGCTCTTCGGGTAAAGGTGGCTAAGGGAACAATATAAATAAATATATCATATAGAGGTATTTAATTTCAATTAAATTGAAATTTAAATCAATAAATAAATTCATGTCCCAGAGCAGATGTGAACCGGAGCCGCCTGGGTGAGAGGCCAGCACTTAACCATTAGACCAAGGGCGGGAGTCGAAAGCCAGTATTCATATCATCTATTTATATATATACATCCGTCCCAAAATCTCCTTAATAATGCTTGCGGCCGAGGCAAGACAATCTCGATTACGTTAAAGTTTTTCGCGGACAAGATATACACACAATTTTTTGGGTAACCGTTAAATTCTTCAATCGATTTAATTTAAATTTAAACACAATTTAATTTAATTTAGTTCTAAAGGTGCTAAATTAAAGTGGTTTACTTGCTTTACATGCGTTACCATGGAAATGAGACGAATATAATAAACTACAAATACTTGATAGTTATCAAAATAAGTCGTAGAATGTGTGATTAAACATGTGTCAAAATGTGTATTTACTTTAACGGCCGCTGCCATAGCAACGGCCGCGAAATCGTATTTCGCGAACTGTGTTGCGTTCGCGAATTGTTAACTTCGTGGACGATTATTTAAATGTAATATAGAACGAAAAAAAAGTTGTATTTCGTATTATTAACCTCGCCTTGATGAAGTTTACACTTCTGCTGTGTGGTTTTAAGCACACCCATTTTCTTGTTTATTTTCATAAAATTCAATATTACTCTCTAAATGTGTCCATCAATATACAGGTGTCCCAGAAATAAAAAGACGGGGTAGCAGATATGTAAAGTCCGAACAGAAACAGGCCCAAATATACCGCAATAACGAAGAAATTAAAATTTTAATTTTCTGTGTTGTTTTTTAGATAAAAAAATTACATTACGGACCTGGCACAGAATGTATGTTTATAATTCACGTAAGAATGTTCATTTGTAAATAGAAACGAAGACGCATTCATAGAGAAAAATACGCTTTTATTTGCATAAAACGGGAAAAAAGCGTTAAATCGTAAAAACATATTTTTTTGCGGGATGTGTCTCAATAACGCAGCTATGTAGTCGGTTATTGACCCAGATGGGTGACCTACTTTCTTGCAGGCAATAAAAGGTTGTTTTTATTTTTAAAATAGGAAGGTTGTTGCTCTTTAATGTGTTCGTAGTTGGAAACAGCTGATTATTAGAATATTCAATAAATAGTATTTTTCTAGCAGGTTTAAAATTAAAGTAATTAATGGTTTGATATTTATTATGAAGCATCTATTCCTCCTCCTTTTTTTTAACACAAGTAATATGGTGGTTCTGAAAAGCACCGATTGTGAAAGTGAAGCAGGTGGATATTTAGTGCAGGGTCGGCGTAAGGCCAATTGAATTCTTTATTATTTTTTTTCTGCCGTCTGCGCACGAATAAAGACTTGATATTTTGAGGGTACGTTTTTACACAATCTAGCTTCCGATTTCTGCTACTCCGTCTTTTTATTTCTGGGACACCCTGTATAATATATTTAAATATCTAAGACATGTAAAGTGCAACGTGTTTGCATTTTTATCTTAATTTTATATATTTAGCCTACACAAACATTGTATTTATAAATTTCTACATTGCTGTCTTTATTATTTGTCATGTACATTCTTTTCCCATTTATAAAATTTGTCCTTATTTGTCTCTTATTCCCAGCTATCAGAAAGATTGGATATACATTTAATATTACTGGAATTTTTCTTACTTAATCCTCCCTTGTAAATCTTACTCTAGTAAAAGTACTCTCCACATCTTTTTTTTAAGGGTCTGGAGCTACGAACCAACGTATTGTCTTAGGTGGTTACACCCTTTAATTAAATTAATATATTTATATCCAGTGTTGTACACATATAAACATTTTTTATCGAAATAAAATAACAGATAATTCCGAAAAATATTATCTAGATACAGATAAAAGATGATTTTGCAAATGATTATCTAATGATAAAGATGACAGATAAAGTATAATTTATCTAGATAATTCAATAGATAATCTAGAAAATTCTCAGAACTCATAATTTTATTTTAGAATTCCACGTGGTTTAGACATCGATTGATATAGGAAGGATGAAGATGAGACTTTTTGATATAGGTAATGCATAACAATAAATATGAACAAAGCTAATATACATTATTATGTTTATTTACTATTATTAATGCTTTAGGGGCTGGTTTCAAGTCGAATTTGCGTGGTCGCAACTTTGCGTCACTGATTTTCATATTCATATTACTAGTGAATAATTTACAAGATTTATGCTATTCCTACAGCCTTCAATTTTGTCGGTTTTGAAAATAGATGAAAAATGCGCAAATAACGAATACAAAAATCAGTGATGCAAAGTTGCGCGGTCGCAACTTTGCAAGTATAACTTGAAATCAGGCCTTAAGGTTGCTTCGGCAAATTAACAACATTTCGGAATGTTTATCGAATAGTCGATTTCTACGCGGAAGTAGGATTTGTGCGCCCGTGCTGAAGTGTTTCGGCCGACGCTGAAGATGGTAGCGTCGAGTTATATTTAAAGAATATTTTTTTAATAGTTGAATATGCATGTAACATTTTTACTTCTTTTTTTTTTAATTTAGATAACAATCAACTTGTGAAGTGTCCACATTTCGTATCTTCTTTTCGGACCTTTGTCCCTTGGCAGAAAGTGATTTAAATAAATATCGTCGCCGTCGTCCGTTTCGGATTCACTATCTGTGATGAACTGTGAAGCCAAAAAAGTTAATTCATTTATGAATATTTCTTTACAGTAATTAATAAGTCTCTCAGGAATATTTAGTTTTAAATTTGTGGTGACTCATTGCTGATAGAATGAAAGCTTTACTTTCGACTGGGTACCTACATGGAAACCTTTCCATGTCAAACACTTGTTGAAAAAGTTATCTGTTACCTAAAACATTCAGATAAACTGATTTTTTTTATCTAAGATAAGATGGCAGATAAATGGTTATTGTGTCATCTAGATAAGATGATAGATAATAAAACTTTTATCCATTGCTAGATAAAATCATCCAGATAATGCACATCACTGTTTATATCATTTTTACTTTCATAATTTTGCTTTATCGTCTTTTAAATGCTGTTTCTTTCTTACTTTGTAGGTGTAATCTGAAGAACCTTCCCAAGGAAAGTATGAAGAAATCAAACAAGAAATTTTAAACTGAAATAACATTATTATACAGAAAATTTAATATGGCAGGAAACTTCCTTTCTATAACACTTATAATAACACACTTAAATTATGACTATGATTATTAAGGGGGCTTACGCAGAAGTGCCGACTAACTGCCGTGAGGTAGGACGTAAAGGGGTGGCGCTATATGCGCTAATGTAAATTCCGCCGATGTAAGGTATTCGTTAAAATAAAACAAACAGCAGACATTTTTGTTTTTCTTATTATGTGTATGCATTAAATTGAATACAAAGGATTAATTAAAGCTTCGTTCTCAGTACTTTCTTATAATTCAAATTATTTACTCCTAAATTTCACTGTCAAAGTAGGCAAAATTTACAACATCATAACACAATTTCAGAAACTTTATTTTAAAAACTAATTCCAGTCGAGCATGCATTGAGCCTTTGTTTATTTGTGTTTTAAATTTCGTTTAGATATTTCGTAAATAAAAGCGATACTATTGTTTTAACGAAACCTTGTAAAGTCCAGAATTTACATTAGCGTATATGGCGCGACCCCCTTACGTCCTACTTCTTGGCAATTAGTCGGCACCTTTGCGTAAGCCCCTTAATTATCTCCACGTGCACATCTAATTGCATATTCAACATGCAGCTTTAAGGCAGCTAAATGGTTGACTCTATTTATTATGCCATCTCTCATGTTTACCCTCTTGTATACTTTTATATTTAGAGTGAAAATTGTGGCTTCGACAAAAGATGCATAAAGCCCTTTTGACTGCTGCTTTGATGTCTCTCATTTTCCTTTATTTTCAAATTTTATTTCCGGTATTTTATGTCTATAAAAATAACTTTTTTATTAGCCCTTATTTATTTAATTTTTTATGTCTCTAATGTGTTATTATTGTCTCCAGATGTAAATAAAATTGATATTATTATACAGAACTCAAGTATTGTAAATTGATATCCGTTTTTATGTGTTTTCTATACGTATACTATTTTCCCGTATACTAATTAAAGATTTATTTCTAAAAATATTACTGTCGTATTTATTTTCACATAAGAATGTCATCGCCTGCAACCAGCATTGCATTCATGTGCAGTATATTGCATTACTGTGCTAATTAGGCGCTGATTAAACGTCCTTATTAAATTCGGTACATAGTTATTTCTAATAACTAATTTTAAAATTACAACTTACTTTATGCTGTATACATTTTTAATTTTAACTTTCTTATTATTAAAATTCAAACATATTCGACTTAATATTTACTTTATTTAGAAGTAAGTATATTGCTTTTGAGCCTATTAATTTTTTTTATTTGCTATAATTATTAGGTTCATGGCAATATGTATCAATAAAATAAGACTTAATAAATGTTAAATCCTACTTATTTATATGAACTCTGCTCTTAAACAAAGTGCAACTTACATACTATACCAACTTGCCATGTCCGCCCGCAATGCTCCGCTGATGATCCGAAACAGAGAAATGCCGAATATGTGCGTGTCGGGTAGCCCTGCCTTCCATTTTCATTGTAGTAAACTGAAATCTTGTATTGTGATATCTTAAATGATAATTTATAACAAAAATATATAAAAGCAAATTTCAAAATAAGTTCTCTAATATATGTACAAATTATTTCATTAATATTTCCATTTTATTACCTATTTCTTATAATTGTACACAATTTACCTGTCGAATCATACAATATGCACTTAGTTGCAAAAAAATGTCCACTAAAATTTCAAATATCACCGCTCCAATGTGGTTAGTGGAAACCTTTTCTTTCAACTAAGTGTACATACCAGCAAGTATGCTTAATAAGGTTTCCAATCTCGCTCTAATTTCATGTGTTTCTGTAGGACTGTTAACGATCAAAAATTAAAAAAATATATAGTCTACACAAAAAAAAGATATGCACTTATAATTGAAAAATATGAAAACATATTCACTTTTGATAAAGTAAATAACATCCCTTAACGATCGATTAAGCGACTTGCTGCAAAGCAAGTATAGTCACATCACGTTTTACGTTTGCATCAGAAGTGTAAATTCCGCAGGGCATAAAATAACAGTTCACTCTAGCGGATAATATGTGGTTCGATTAAATTTGATTAAGTTTTTTCTCAGAACAAATAAATTTTTCCACAATGACTACACGGTTTGCAAGCGGTTTAGTTGACTAACAACGTGTTTAGCTTAATTTATAGTACCTATGTAAATCATCTAAATTAGCTGCACGGTTTTAAAGTTTTTTCTACAAATATTATGATAGGGCGTGTATATTTCTATTTTTCGTAAATCAGTACATTTAATTATTAAGATTTTCTAATTTTTGAAAATTAAACTTTATTCGACATCTATTATACGTAGAGAAGAGAGACAAATTTTATGTTTACTTGTATGTTCATTACGCATATTCGTATGTACATTCTTTACATGTAGAAATTTTTAGAATGAATACCTGCATAATTTATAAAAATGATTGAATCAATTAATAGTTCCCCAGTTGTCATTAATCATTTCATTATTATACTAATTAAAGTGTGGCCCACGCAGTTTAGATAATACATTAAAGAAATTTATGGGAGGATGCATAAATAAAAATTGCTCTAATAGATTATTCATGATAGGAGAGCGTTTTCTAAATTGGTTTCATATTCTAGAAGCTAAATTGAAGTAGGTGTCATAATTTAATACAAACGGATGCATAGCCATGTTTCCATTACTATTAAGACGTCAAATAAATTTACTAAACATAAATACACCCGTGCTATTTGATTAAATTAAGAACACATTTCGAACCTATTTTCTTTTTAAATTGGAATAAATTTGCATGGAGAATAAGAGATTAAGTCACTTATAAATAGTACAGGGTCCATAAGTAATAACTTCATTTCCTTGTCTTAGGCGGGGCTAATTCTAAATCAAAGTGCTTAATTCTTTAGTTCAGAATTAGACCCGCATAAGACTGAATATTTCATATAGAATTCCATTACAAAATATTTTATTTTTTACAAAAACATGAATATATTAAAACTGACATTGTAGTTATAATACGGTGAACTAAATAATGACATATCTTATCTTATTTTTAAGAACTTGACAAGAATAGGACCTCAACAATTAGGCAATTAATGAGCAAATATTACAAAAGACCTTGCCTTTCTTTTCAAGGTTCAGTTATTGACATAAAAAGAGAAAGAAAGTCCTGTGAAAGGTCGTAAATGCCAACTTAAAAATTCAAGTGTTAGATTCTAATAATAGATGGTGGTTAACGTATATGCCAATCTACGAGGAAAGAATAGAACAGGAGAGATAATAAACTGATGGGAAATAGGTATTATTTAGACGGACGTTACCACTTTAAGGCAGGTCAGTTATGGCTATATTGACCAATCATAATTTATAAAATGAGTATTTTGAATAACTTGTCACATATCCGGTATGTTCATTGAGAAAGAATAGGTAGGGAGACGACGTCACGTGATCAAAACGGGTACAGGTCCGCCATATTGATACTACACTTACGTCAAACAGGTAGTGTTGGTAAAAAGTGGAGTGTTTGTTAAGTGCATCGTGAATTAGAGTTATATAATAAGTTAAATATTAAAAGACATTATGGTTTCTTGTGCTCTACATAGCTGCAACAGCAGAGACGGCGTTGATAAGAAGAATTCGCTTGGAATAACATGTCATAGGTTAATGTAGGCCTGACAGGTGTGGGATGACAGAATATAATTTTGAGTATTCCGGACTAGGTGAGGCAGCCATATTGGTCCCACACTTAGCCCCGCCCAATGCTCCCGTTTTGAGAGTACAGCAAGGATGTTTTATAGCGTCTCCATAGTATTTTTCCTCAATGGGTATGTTTGATTACGTGTTCAGTGGCGTAACATACATATTCTAGGCAAGTTTTTTTATGTTTTCTTTAATACGGTTAGAATAAATGTTTCTATATTAAAAAGAATAAAAGCATTGAAAAAATAATACACTCACGATATTACTTTAATTATTATTGGACTAAGAACCTATTTTAAATGATTTTCGAGAACATACGAAATTTACATATACCCTATACAAAATATTTATGCGCGCCTATGTATTGCGGCGGCCATATTGAGTTATAACTTTGGACAAATATTATTTTCAAGGAGACTCTCTCCTGTTCTATTCTTTCCTCGTAGATGCCAATTGATGCCAACACCGTTTGCCAGTTTAATGCAAATTTTGAACATGTTCGTTTCGATGTATTTTTTTATTTTCGAGTCAAATCGTTTCAAATCACCCAATATAAATAAAATTTGTTGCACGACATTTTTTATTTTCCTGATTTTTTTATTAGGAGTTCCCTATAGGTAAACAATCACAAAACGCTGTTTGAAATTTTTTTATAAGCGATAGTTTTTTTCTGGTAGCAATTTTTAAAATGGCGGTTGGCCAAATTTTTAGAAAACGTGGTTTGCGGAAAGTTCAATTTCCAAGAATAATTCAAGAACCAGTGTGTTCAGCATGAAATGAACTTCACGAACACTTTTTTTTCATTTTTCTATCATGCAGGAAAGTCTGTCAAACTCTGGCTATAAAACTCCGAAAAAAATTATCAATCGTTACTTTTTAAGACCGTACATTTTTACGAAAGAAGAGAGATTCACTAATAATCTGTTCCTGCTGTGTTGAATGTTTACATAACTACCTACAGTATAAGTTTTAGCCCTGAGAATGCATTCCTTTTTTGTTCTAGAGCTTTTCAAAAATGGTCGAAAATCTTTTAACATCAATCTTCTCAGGTCAATATCTAAAAAGGGACTGAATAAAAACAAGTGAAAAGTTTACAGAATGTTCTTTTTGTACTCACCGCACTGGCACTTTGGGACATTTAAAAAAAAATCTAACTTGGTAGTAATAAAATTTAGTCTATAAAATTCTACTTCCCTCCACTATTCTTCACTAGTAATTAAAAATTCTTCCAAAAAAATTGTGGCGCCATCTATTTGACGATATTTTAAGCGACATCCTAAGCAAGATTCAAGCGCCATCTATTTGAACCACATCGACATTCATCTATCTTAGGTTAGGTATGATACCAATGACATTAATCAATAAAATTTTTTTAATTTAATGTTCGTACAAAAAATATTGTACAAACCACTTGCGTGAAGACATCTTCCACGCATTCGCGCAATTAAAAGCACTCGCTTCCTGCGGTCGCTCGTGCTTACAATGTGCGCTCATGCGGGAAAATAGTCTTCCCGCACTTGGCTCGTAAATAACTATTATACACATAGGAATATCTCACAAAGAAATTATGACTGAGACTCAACTACATTTACAGTTTATAGAGCAGTGAATTTCAGTAAAAACGCTATCCTTCCACACGCTCGTGCAGTGCCAAGTTTACAAACAAGGCTTGGAATTATTACAATTGTTATTGGTCGAATGATGTTTAAATCATTACAAACAATAAATGATCAAATATTTCTACGTTTAAATAACAATATGCAATGATAACAATAAGTAAGAGTTCTAATTCTTAAACTGAACTTATACCGATACATTTGTTGTACTACACTTGCCAGCTGCAATTTTCATTAGAGAGTTAAACAAACACGATATTTCATTGCATAGTTTATCAGTTATGTTGTGTGTTCTACCGGACACCGTTTTGAGTTCCAATGGAGTCACTTTTCGTACTATTTTCTTTGCAGGCACCCAAGCAGTATCATTTTTGGAAAGTTGAAAGGCAATTTTTGGTCCAGAAGGGTGAAAGAAATACACCAAAACGTCATTGTTATCTTCACTTTTGTCTGCTATTTTTCCAAGCCACCACTTCTCATCACATATACAAAAAACAATGTCATTATTTTTAAAAGATGATACGTTTGTAAAAAGTATTGAAGTTTGATGATCCTCAAAGTTTGAGCCTTTGGAAGTAACAAAACATTTTATTTGATTGTCACTAATGGGGACATATCTGTGAAAGCTTCTTGTTCTGGTAAACAACATTGAAATCTCTCAGTCAGTTTTGTTTCCATTTATTCAATTTCAGCTGAAGAAACAAATATATATTTAACTCCAGTAATATTCTTTCGACAGTATTTGAACATATCTTGTGTAGTCAGGATCTGTTCTGTGTAAGATCTTTGAAGGGAAGCTCGTGTAACTTCTCGTTTTGTTGTTCCGCCTATCGCATCGCAAGAATTCTTTCCGTGTGATGAGGCAAAGAAATTCCACTCTGCCAGTAAACCAAAATCATTTTCGTGTTGGCAGACATTAATGAAGTTTTTCTTATTTTTGTATTGGCTGCTTGCGCCATCGCTAAAGTAAATGACCTTTTCAACATTAGGTATGATATACCTAATTTCTCTAATGAGGTGATGTTGAAATGTGTACACAGTCGTGGTATTGTGATGAAGGTGGTCACTAATTACACAAATAGATTTGCAACATACTTTGTCTTCTTTTTTAAAGTAAATAACAAACGGATGCATTTGCTTTGACAACTTATTATTGTACTTTTTCTTGAACTCTTCTGTAACTTGTTATGTCTGCTCTCAAATATTTTAGCTTATGTTGTACACCTTTCCACCATATCCCCATCATCACAATATTTCCTTATACTACTACCCATAAGAAAGTTAAAAATACAAAAAAATATGCATATAACGCCAGTTCCCCTATTTAAACAGTTTTTCTGAAACACAGTTTAAGGCATCCTTGTCATATAAAAATTAGAAAAAACTCCCCGCACGCATGTTCATTTCATAAAATGCATAATTCTTATCTGCCTATAGAACTTTTTAATACGTTGTTTCAGCTGTCATATAGCGGAAGAACAAATAGAACTTTATCGAGGTTTGCAAATACTTATTTGGTTTTCGTAAATCTATTTCTCACTTTTTCTTGGTATGTTTTTTTAATTGCTTTAGTTTTTATATTCATTATACTTTTATCTAGATTATCTTCTGTTAAAATACTGAGATTGATTTATTTGTTATTAATAAACTGGTCACATTATCATCCTTTCCAGGTACTTTTAAATTAGAGCAGTGATTTATGTCAATATATTCAATGTAATGTTGACGTTACAGATTATGCCATGGGGCTTATGTAATAATAATAACAGTAATAATAGTAAGTCATGCCCTAATATCCCCAACATGTTTAGATAATTTATTGAAGCCGTCCGCGGCGTGAGTTCCGCTTATGCTATTTACATTTATGTCTCTCCGTATTTGCCAGAAACATAGCATGCCACAGAAAGATTTACTCTCAGAGATGAAGTAACGCCACCGCGGACTATGAAGTGAGACTACGCGAGGTTAATGTCAAATCAAGGCTATCGCTATCAAATATCAAACTGCAATAAATTATTGTAATTATTGTGTGTATTAAGTGTGCGATCATTTAGTTACTTTAGCACACCTGAGCTTGAAGTGCAGAACTGTTGAATTTTGTCCCTGTCGTAACAAACATCTCGATTCTACTAACGCCAGGGCAAGCCCTAACGTTCAGTTTCAGTGTCCGGCTTTCTTATCCACAAGCTACGAGGAAAAAATAGAACAGGAGAGGGAACTGGCGAGGGAATAGGTATTATTTAGACGGAGTTACCACTTTAAGGCAGGTCAGTTATGGCAATATTGACCAATCAAAATTTATAAAATGAGTATTTTGAATAACTTGTCACATATCTGACATGTTTGATTATGTGTTCAGTGGTGTAACATACATATTCTATGCATTGAACCGGCCATATTGAGTTACCATTTTGGACAAATATTATTTTTACGGAGACTCTCTCTTGTTCTATTCTTTCCTCGTAGTCCACAAGACTAGCCACAGATTTATAATTGTTGTAAAGGGAGAAGAAGGCAATTGTTTGTCGGTTTCTGATAATCGCAGTAGAATCAACAGCACTGACGATGTTCTTTAGCATAATGGACGATAGGTTGGCAGTAAAAGTAGAAATGAAGACACGCTTTCAACTCACCCGGCACGGAGGTAAATTCATGCGTTCCGAAATATAGGTTCAGGCTCAGGTTCGTTATTACGAAAGTTCACTAAACAGATGTAATTGTTGGACATACATTTGGGCAATTTAAGAAATACGGTTTACTGAGTACAGAATGATTATTTTTCCGAATAATGAAACCGGTTTACAATTACAATAATTTTTCCAGGATACTCTTATCTACAAGATTATTGCAGGCAGGTCGTAAATAAAAATAAAATAAATATAACCTTCCATTCTCACGTCAAGTTATGTTTTTTTCTTTGCATTAGCATATGAAATTAAGTAAGGGTAAATAAATAAATATCTTTAAATACAAATACATAATATGTATGTACTTTATGAGCGATTCAACAGTGAATTAGTCGCTATATACCGTAAATATTTCTGCATCAATGTTTCTCAATTATAACTCATTTATTTAATGCGCAATTTCTCTGAACTCTCTTCTGGAATCACATTTTATTCTCTTTTTATATTGTTAGCGCGTATTTTTTTCATGTATATGTCAGCGGACATAAACTAAAATATTGTAATTAAAATATATGTCCAGTTAACAAGATTTGCAAACGTTCAAAGTCATAACTAACATTAACAAGTGAACTCCATAAATATACCGATTCAGGTTTTGTTGAACTTATATTTCAGTACGCACCGCTGCCATTTAATTACAATAAAGCTACTTGCGGAGCCAGCGTGAGGCCGAGACAGATATGCAGAATACGGAATGCGAGCATTTGTATTTTACAGAGAAATATGAAGAATGTGACTGCATATTTACGAGCTACCCGAGAATGCACGTTTTCGTTTGATGAGAGACGGCAAGAGTTATGTTTTACCAGTAAGCATTCAACGAGGGAGAATAAAATGAAAATAATCTGTTGACAACATTAATAAGAAAGATTTATTCTGTTTGTTTAGCACCTTCGCATTTATCTACTGCGTTCTTTTATTTGCGCGAAACTATTTGTATTCGGCTACAAAAGACTGAAAACGTTATGTCTCTACCGAGAATTCCATTGCCCTTCTGTTATTATCCATGTATAGTCCAACACCGACAGAGAAATATTAAAGTTGGAATCTTCGGCGACTTCTTTTATACCATATATTAATTTTATTCATATACAGTAGTAGTTCCACTTAGTTTGCTTCTTGACATTACTTTGAAGCACCTGTAGAAATGAACGTGTAAAAAGCAATTTAGGAATTTGCTTTTCTACAAAATCTAATAGACTTACAAATGTATCCAGCTGGCAGATATACTTTAGATTCTAAAGTATATCTGCCAGTTTAGAAAGTGCGATTAACTGGTAAATTCTGTAATACAGCGGCTTTCAATGTGGGGAATGCAAATCTACTTTAATAGATCGCTTCATGGTAATTGCTTTTAAATGTACTAATTTAGTATTATTGTAAATTATTTCGTCTAGTAAAAGTCTAAGCCCCTGATTTGCACACGTGCAATTCATAATATTACTTTCCTTGCTTGTGTGGGCCTAACCAAATATGTTCTAAATGTTAGATATGTAAACTATTATCTGAAAATTATTAGCGTAGAATTCATTGACTGTCTACAATTAATGACTCATACTACATTGAAAACATTTATACTGCCATTAATAATCATATTATAAATACAAAAAAATTGTGGTGTTAGTTTTTGCATGCAAGAGGGAAGTGTGAGGATAACAGGAAAGTATATAGAAAAATCGCTAATGAAAACATAATTACATAACACTATCGTATGATAGCGGGCTACTTACTGCACGTATAAAGTTCTAGCTTAGTATTATTAAGTGAATTTGCAACTATATAAGCGTTCTTAACTCCACCCATACTCATTTATTGTTCCATTAAAACATACGATGATTCTCTCCAGAAGAAACTACTTATAAAGATTATTTGAACTGGAATTGAGATCTTTTGAGGGATAGTAATCAATAATTAACTCAATAATTCAAGGACAGCATGTGGACGTTGCATATCCCACGACGTATTTACATTACTGAATGACTTAATCCTAAGTTTAGAGATCCGATTATTTTCCAAATTATCGAGATATTCGAAAGTATAAGTAATGTCAGTCTATTTTAAAAAACAATACCATCATATTTTTGTTTGAAAATAATGAACAACTATCAGGGCTTGGTTGAAACCAAGTTTCCAATTATTTCTGGATGAAACACTGTGTTCGTCGGTGCCCATTTCAATAACTTATTTATGCACATTTTATACACATCGATTAAAACTTTAAATTAGGACTGGATTTTGCTAAAATTCAGAAACAAGAGTTAGCAAACCTTTGTCAAAGCAGCACTATGAAGATAATCATTAATTTTGTAAGAAGAACAAATTGGTCTGTTTAAAACTTTGACAAAAATTTGAGGGCTCCATTGTAAAAATCTTTTAAAATTTTAATCTTATGCAATTTTTTAAGCATCACTAATTTAACTCAGATAGCACTCAATATCAATGACTTAATTAAAGCTATTTAAATTCAGGAAGCAGGCACATTAAGATGGGCGATTACCTATCGAAAACTAAGGCATCGCCGTTTTCCGTTTTTTAAATTTATTTTGTAATTTTAGAATCTCAAATTTGGGTTAGTGATGCAAAAGGGATAAATTTATAATGTCAAGGTCAGTTTTTGTACTAATTTATTTTCTTAAAAAAGTTATGTGTTTTAGAAATAACAACAAAAACGCATGAATTTGATTAATGTTCACTAACTAAGGCTGGTACACAAAAAAAACAACCTCTACGTGCCAAATGAACATTTGATGAACGATATAAAAAAAAATCAAATTTATGTAATTATATTTGAAGATCAAAAACATTAAATAGTATAAATTGTCACATACATTTCACACGAGTGTTTTTCGAAGTTATTGCGTCGTCTATCCCCACTTTACGGTATCTCTAGTGTAATACTTTGTTGGTTCGTTTATATAATTAATAACACCATATTGTTCGATATGTCTTTATTTACTTGATACTGCGTAAATCTAATTATAATCGTAATTGTAATTGTCCGTGAGTATATGTACAAGACATATATATAGACTAAAATAAAGGAATGTGCAATATTGGTAACCTAGATTCCTATCTACGTATTACTATACAGGGTGTAGATAAAGTCTGGAACAAAATTAATATTTCTGTTATCTTCGGTTTGATGGAAAAACCCTGAAACAGGTCGATTTTGTTTTTATCCCGTGCACTTTATAACATCGTGAATTTAATTCTGTCGTCAACTGGTTGCGCGGGCGTGACGTCATTAGTTTTTTCAAATGGTAACCCGCCACATTTATTACCCCTTGTCGTTAGGTATTCCATTGTGCATGCAACGGTATAAAAAGTTTGGTACCTTACATAACAATTTTTGGGAGAAAAATGCTTTCGAATTTCAAAAAATTAAAATTTTATTTCTAATGAAAAACTAATCAAAAATTATTTTAAAAAATCAGATAAATTATAATCCGAGGTTTGTCTTGGATTGTCGTCAAACAAGACACCAAGAAAATGTCAACGGAAGTGTTCAAATTGTCCGCCATTGGCCATTTGACACTGGCCGAGACGGACGTACACGCTTTCTACGACACGTCATATTGACAGTTCATTACTTGGTGTTTGAACTTATCCATTCACAATACTTGATCCATTGGTAGTGTTGAACGTGCATTGCGAAAATGGCGAATTTGAGCGAAAAAGAGCGGATTCAAATTCTCATTATTGTTGGTTGTGGTGATAAAATACGTAGCCATGAAGAAGCCTGTCAGTTTTTCAATGCAGAAAATCCAAACCGCGCACCGATTTTGCGGTCAACGGTGAGCAAAATTGTCGCAAAATTTGCTGAAACTGGTAGTGTAAAAGACAGGGCTCGTCAAGGTCGACCAAGAATTGAGGAAGATAGAAGGGTCAATATTCTCTTGGAACTTCAGGACAACCCCCACACTTCAACAAGGAACATTGCCAGGGATCATGCAGACGATTTTACCACAGTAGCCAAATTGCTGAAGAAGGAAAAACTTCATCCGTACAAAATCAATCGGGTTCAGGAACTGAATGAAGATGACTTCGACCGCCGACTCGAGTTCTTTGAAAAAATCATGCTACGGTGCGATGAGAATCCCTGATTTGTCGACAATGTGGTTTTTAGTGACGAAGCAACTTTTACCTTGAACGGTGAAGTGAATCGCCATAATTGTAGGTACTGATCGGGCGAAAATCCTCGATGGGTTCGAGAGGAGCACATCCCAACACCGGCAAAAAGTTAATGTATGGGCGGGAATAGTGGGAGATCGCATTGTGGGGCCTTTCTTTCTGAACAGAAATTTAAACGCTGAAACATACTTACATTTCCCAAGATTTACGCTAGTGCCAACATTGGTAGAATTATTTCCGGATGAAAACACCCCCGACAAGCCTCACCCCAGAATCTGGTTTCAACAAGATGTAGCACCTCCACATTTTGGCTGGCGTGTTCGGAGTTACCTCGACGAAATTTTCCCCGGGAGATGGATCGGACGAAGGGGAACAATTGAATGGCCTGCCCGTTCGCCAGATCTCACACCACTTGATTTTTTTCTATGGGGTCATGTGAAATCAAAGGTGTACACCAATAAGCCAAATAACTTGGATGATCTAAAACATCGTGTCCGCGAGGAAATGCGAAATATTGGTGCAGAGACAATACGACGTGTCGTAGAAAGCGTGTATGTCCGTCTCGGCCAGTGTCAAATGGCCAATGGCGGACAATTTGAACACTTCCGTTGACATTTTTTTGGTGTCTTGTTTGACGACAATCCAAGATAAACCTCGGATTATAATTTATCTGATTTTTTAAAATAATTTTTGATTAGTTTTTCATTAGAAATAAAATTTTAATTTTTTGAAATTCGAAAGCATTTTTCTCCCAAAAATTGTTATGTAAGGTACCAAACTTTTTATTCCGTTGCATTTTGAATTGTAATATGGGCAATTTTAAAGTTTCATAATTGTCTAATGCTTCATAGACCTTTGGTTTTGTTTGCGACTGTATCATTGGTAATGCGCGTTGTTTACATGATATTTTTGACATTGATCGGGTAGTTGCAACCACGTGATTTACATTCTTTGTAATGTCTTTAAGTGTATCAATTGTTATTCTAGAAAGAGCATCTGCACATACATTGTCTTGACCTCTAACGTATTGAATTTCGAAATTGTATTCTTCTAAATATAAACGCATTCTAGTGAGTTTTGAAGTTGGGTCTTTCATGGAGAATAAATGTACTAATGGTCGGTGATCTGTTTTTACCAAAAATTTGGTACCGTAAACGTAACAATGGAAATATTTTATAGCCCAATGTACTGCTAATAGTTCTTTTAAAATGGTGGGTTTGTTTTTTTCGCTTTTAGTGAAAGAACGTGAAGCGTAAGCAATTGGCAATTCAACGCCATTGAATTTTTGTGCGAGTATAGCACCGCATGCATCACCAGATGCGTCACTCGTTATAATGAATGGTTTTGAAAAGTCTGGGTATTGCAATATCTGAGGGGAAATTAAACTACTTTTTAACTTCTCGAACGAATGTTGACATTCGCTTGTCCAAACAAAAGTTGCATGTTTTCTAGTTAACTTATTTAAAGGGGCAGTAATTTCAGCAAAATTCGGTATAAATCTGCGATAATAATTAGTGAAAGCGACGAAGCGTTTTACTTGATCCGCGTTTTGGGGGACGGGGTATTTGTCTATAATATAATACTTTGATTCATCCGGTAAGATCCCTTTACTTGTAATTTTGTGCCCAAGGTATGTGACTTCTTTTTTGAAGAATGTACATTTTTCTGGGTTTAATTTTAAGTTAAATTTCCTACATGTTTCGAATACCTTTTCTAAATTCTTAAGATGATGCTTCTCAGAGCAGCCTACTACTATTAGACCATCTATATAAAGAAATGCTTTTTCGGGCGTGACTCCTGCGAATGCTAATGACATCATTCGCGAAAAGCTATTAGAACTCACTGACAAACCAAATGGAACCCTGGTATACCTGAAAGAACCAGTTTCAGTACTAAACGACGTTATATTGCGTGAATGTTCTTGTAACGGTATTTGGTGAAAACCTGATGCTAAGTCAATCACTGAAAACCATTTAGCTCTACCTAGTTGATCTAAAATGTCATCAATCCGTGGCAATGGGAATTTGTCCGCAATAAGTTTTTTATTTATTTGACGGAAATCTATTACTAGACGCCATTGTTTTTCTTCATTTTTAGATTTTTTTGGAACTAAAAGAACGGGGCTATTATAATCAGAAATGGATGGCTCAATAATTCCATCTTCTAGCATTTTTTGAACTTGACGATTTATTTCGTCTTTGTGTACTCTAGGTGTTCTATAATTTTTTATATAAACTGGGGTATTATCTGCGAGTTTTAATTCTTGTTTGTAGAAATTATTTACTGTCAATTTATCTGTTTTCAAAGCAAAAATATTTGAAAATTCTTCACACAACTGAACTACACCATCTCTAACAAATTCAGGTATTTCATAGTATTTAATTGCTTCATCAACGTTAAATGTTTATCGTTACTTTCCGATTCGATGCTGTACACATTAAACTCATTCAGATTTATGGTGTCAAGTGCAATATCCTTTAATATAACATTTTCACAAGTAGTGTTAATAATTTTAACTAATGGATAATTTTTAGAAATAATTGTACTAGCTACGAAAACACCAGGATATACTTCTTTGTTAAGTACTACCGAATCCTGCGTAAGATGTTTTAAATGTTTCAGATGTCTTATTACTTCGCATCTAGGAGAAAGAACTAGTGAATGTTCTTCTGGACTACTGTGAATTGGAATGGTTACATTTTCGTTATTAATTTTAATGTTTATTGTCCAATTTGAATAATTAAGAATGCATTTGTATTTCGACAGAAAGTCTCTACCTAAAATTGCGTCTGCGGGAATTGGAAAATTTGAATTTACAATGTGAAATTTATGCATGATTGCATGATTATTTACGAATATTTTAGTTTCTGTAGTTCCTAGAGATTTTATTACACCGTCTGTCACACCTCTGATGTCACTGGGAATGGGTAGGTACATTTGCTGAGGAAAAATTTTAGTTCTTTTAAAGATGGATATATCAGCACCCGTATCGACTAAGTACGTATTTTCTGTTCCTGTCATTTCAGTTGGCAAAATTACGAAATTAGAAAAAGATAAATTGCAAATAAATACATTTACATTTTGTCCCCCAACTGTACTTGTTGGGGACCCTGCTCGTTTCCCGACGGAGTGTTTGCACCCGTGGCTCTGACTGCGTACGAACGGTTTCTATAAGAGTTCGATCTATTCCCATTATTTGAGTTGAATCTATAATTACCTCTATAATTATCTCTACCACGCATATTATTATTTGATCGGAAATTATTGTTGATGTTATAATTTTGTGCCCTGCCTCTATTGTTATTATAATATTTATAATTGCGGTTCTGTTTGAAATACAGAACACTCGATGTATCGACAGAATTACTGGGATTGACACTGGCAAATTTTGTAATGGCATTTTGAACAGTATCAAAGGAACCTGCTTCCATAACCAAGCGTGTTTTTTCTGAACTAGCATTATTACTTAAAGATCGAACGACATGTTCCGCGGTATATTTGCTTGCAACGTCATGAGGTACACCCTCACTAATAAACGCATTTTCTAAATTTTGTGCTAATTTTTCAACTTCTGTGCAATAAACTGAAGCATCTTTGTAATTTTGCTTGCAATTAAGTAGTTTATTTACTAATACTTGCGAGCTTTCGCCTTTAATTTTGGATTTTAAAGTAGTAATAATTTCTTTCAGCGAATTTTCTGTTGTAATAATATTTCGAGCTTTACCGGATAAGCGCGTTTTAATGTAGGCAACTGCATTGCTTGCATGATTCTTGGAATTAGCGTCTAACAAATGTAACGCGTCTATAAAGGACTGCAATTTATCGAGTGAACCGTCAAATTCGTGGGGCACGATTTTGCTTGCTAAATTAAAAAATTCCGTTGGTGTCGTCATATTTGCGGGTTTTTTCTCTGTAATGAAACTTTCGTCTACCAACAAACAATCTATTTTCCCTAAACAAGTAGTCGGAACTAGGTACTCAACGTTTAAGCAAATAAAGGATTTAACAAATTTTTCTCTAATTGAATTAAATATGTTTTTAACAGAAATTTTGTGTTCGTTATCTAAATTATGCCAAAAAGTATTTATATAACTAGTAGTATCATTAAATAATATGATAAGAGCATCTCGAATTTCTTGTCTAGTAGTTTCTCCTTTGGGAACTTCCTTTTTTATCGCGCGTTTGGATTGACCTACTATTTCCTCTTTGTATTTTAAAAGACTTAAATTAATTTGTTCCCACGTAGTCATGAATAGTAAAGATAGACTTAGCAATTACTTAAAATTAAGTTACAAATTTAAAATTCACATTAATTTACAATTAACACTATATTAGTACAAAGTTGCATGTTTGCTATTACAATTTAACTAAATTTAACATAAAACGACTTACTTTTTTGTCTCTATTTTAAATTATCACTATTTATGCTTCTACGTTGATTCTTGACGATGCCCAGTTTCTGTGTATTGGAGACTTTCAGAAGAAAGGATGCAATCATTATTGCCACCATCACATACAAGATAATTTTAACATCCTTGGTAATATTATATTCTGGCTCTTGTACTATAAAATTTGAGTTTACAACCCCCGTTTCGGTCAGGTCTTGTGCCGTGGATTTAGTTTGTCCCATTTTTTTTTCTTCTGTGTATATTATTACACTTTTAAATTACATTCTTCTTGTTCCATAAACTTCGAACATGGTTTCGATAAAATTTTTAAATTTAAGCTTATTCCATTTTAAATATTTAAATTCCATCAACCTAAGCTTTTCTTCTCAAGCCTTAGTGCTAAAATTGTAATGCACTAACTGGCATGGATCGCCATGTAATACTTTGTTGGTTCGTTTATATAATTAATAACACCATATTGTTCGATATGTCTTTATTTACTTGATACTGTGTAAATCTAATTATAATCGTAAATGTAATTGTCCGTGAGTATATGTACAAGATATATATAGACTAAAATAAAGGAATGTGCAATATTGGTAACCTAGATTCCTATCTACGTATTACTATATACATTTTACCATATTAGGATAGCAAGCATGCATGTCATAAGCTTCCGCATTCAGTCAAACTGCTGACTTGTATTATTAAATGTTTTACAATACTTATAACACAATACTGAGTGTTACACTAGCGGTCCCAGCTAAGACGCAAATCTATCGGAATCGGTCGGCTATTCCAGACTTAAGTCCGAGTGAGAGTTTGTAATTAAAAAGAAATGTCATATATACCTATAATATTCGAGTGTATAATATAATAGTTATGGGCAAGCGAAAATTGGCTTATTATAAAACATCAACAAAACAAAGAAGTAACCATGCAAATCGTATGAAAAATCAAAATACGAGGTAAGTAATTTTTAGACTACAATTTTATTTACATTATTTTGATATTTGTTAATTTGATTTAATTTAACTAAGTATATAATACCAATATGCGAGTCGATTTCAGTATTTAAATATTTGACGATTCATTTTATATGTATATTAAAATCTATGACAGAATCTGTGAATAAAATCGAAGCGCTGTGATCGAAACCGAATATCGTCTTGTTCCACCTACTCACACCCCCTTCTGTCTACCCGTCCCGCGAGTAATATAAGTTGTATACGTTTCTATTTGTTGGTAAACGCCCCTCTTAAGTTGACTCTTTTAAGTCAAGCAACTAAATTTGTCAATTTGCAGTTACAGATTAAATGAGTTGTGTGCAAAAACCATTTTTGGGTTTTTCAAATATTACGAGAACAAATTACCCCGCCTTGTGCACCACGAGTGGAATGGGGAAGAATTGTGATTACTAGTGATGAGCAAGATAGGGGAATACAAATACTCTTTAATGTGACTAGACCGACTCGTGTTTTATCGGCTCTCGATCAACACAGTGTTGCCTACCGGTTTCCCAAAGAGTAGATAAAACGCGAGTCTCTTTAGTTTCATGAGAAGTACTCCTATCCCCTATCTTGCGCATACTTGCCCCAAACCAAAAGTGGTTTTTGCAACACTCCTCCCTCCCTCCCTCCCTTTCTTTCTCCCGCATCCACATTCTCTCGCTTCCCGTCCACCCCGCCAGACCCATCACTCTCTCTTCGGGTATTCAGATGTCATCTAATGTATTAGATAAAATAACCAGACACGCAGATTTAATAAAAGTCTTTGTATTGAGAGGTTGGTATCTCACCTGCTAGTCCTAGATGTTGAAGAATTAAGTCCAAGAGTACTATCAGCCCTACGAAAATTATGTCGCACTTAATAAATACAAGTTACACACTAATACCTTCAGTGACAAGATTAATTTAAGACCTATTAGCCGACCACCACCATACAAACTACAGATCAAATCTGTGGCTGTCAAAGAAAGATATTAATATGGTAAAGAAAAGTAAAACACAAGCTCATTAATGAAGCACTTGTGATAGAAATATGAAAAAATAAGATTTTTTTTTATTATTTTATTGCTTTACCTCTCAATAAGTACAGTACACAGACCGAGTGCTGACCGCTGGGAGGAGCCCTCGCTGCGCGACTTATAGGTCAGTGTGAGACAGAAAAAGTATTCGGAAAAAAGAAATGATAATAGTTGTTCATTATTGCATACATTAGTCGGACGAAGGAGTAAATGCAGATAAAAAATTATAATATACTGAAAAGAGATACATAAATAGGAAACATACTGCACTTCAATGTGTAACGCTTCACAATTTGCCAAAATGCTCATGCTTATTCTAATATTATAAGAATCCACTGCGCATCTTGTGGGAGGGGCATCTCACACAAATGTTGGGAGAAAAGAAATCGTCCAGTGACCATCTTGTATATGATTAAAAAATTATGTGTGATAGATGTTGGTTGATCTCATTCGCGTAGGTCCGTGGGCCATTACCTATTAAGTCTTCTCAGCACCTGTAGTTAGTTTCTTGCAAGGTTGTTTGTGTGTTCTTATAGAGATCCTAAGCTTGTTGAAAATCTTTTAATCTCGTTATTCACCATGTATGAAATCAATTTTATAGAATGTCAAGGTGATTTTGCAGATGCTGCGAGACAACTTATCAGCTAATGTTGCAATTGTTATGTTATGAATTGTTGGCAAGTCTGAGGTGAAACGTACTGAATCTAAAAGTCGCTTTTCGACAAGTATGGTTTTAGGATTTGGTAGGGCGGGCTTGGGAAAATGCTTTTGATTGTGTAAAAAAGTCCAATGTGCCAGACTCTGTCGAATTAAGAAATTAACTTTCATACTTGCAAAGATCGCTTGGGTTTCGAAAGTACAAGGAAAAGGCGCCAGGTGCTAGGCTGATGAGCGTTGCGAAACTAACGGTTAGTTTTCGGTGATAGTGCATTTTTTTCTTAAGTTCATTAATTAATAGATATAAAGTAAGTAATTGTTAATTTTCATATAAATCCGCTAATTTCAAGAAATACGTGCATACATCAAATACATTAAAAGCTTAAACACAAAGTATAAGTAACCTTCCTTTAAACATATGGTCCAAAAAATACACTAATTTAAAGTCGATTACACCATATCCAATCCAATCTAATCTATAGGAATAGAGATAAATTATAAACGTAGATCAGGATGTGTTTACCATGAAGGTCAACTTTAACTGAAATGATTTGTAGGAAGATACCACACTAGAGTAAAAATTCCTATTACTGTTAAGGAAATGAATTTGAGTATTCACCACGATACTGCTGTAGATATCCTTTGTTGTAACAAAGAATTATCCAATTCAAATAATAGCATAACCTCGTCAGGGTAAATCTTTTTATCTTGGATGATATAATCTTAACGTATTCATAGTAATTCTAGAAAATGCATGTTCATGAATAACCACTTAAAACAAACAAAAAGGACTACTAATATACACATAGAAATGAACCATAAAATAAAAGTAACTCGATCTATCCTACCTAATAATCCCTAGACAGGATATTTGACGTTACATTATAGATTAGGTAGCATCATTGTATTCATGGCAGCAAGCTTATATCAATTGAACATACATAACCTAAAACAGAAGACATACATTAGACATATTTTGCAGACGCAGTGGATAAGATACTCATCTTCTGAATGTGGAAAACTGTCGCACCGGTCATAGTTCTCACACATGTAGACAATGTTCTTAGTCTAGGTGATGAAGACAAGTCTAGATATCTGTAAAAATAAAAATCATTGGTGTTTATAAAGAGTATACTATAAATGATAGGTTGACGTGACTTGTTAACTGAGAGATAGTAGAGGCATCTGTACGCAAGTGGCAGTAAAGGTGAGGCTTTATATATAAAGAAAAACGTAAAAAATTTGGCCAGTGACCTACTTAACATAATTATATAATTTTATATGAACACAGTGGCGGCTAGTGAGTACGTTTTGGCGGGGCACTTACACGGACAAGACTTATTCGTCTATTGTCGGTGATATGTGATATCTCGGAGTATATCGCCGACGAATAAATCTTGTCCGTGTAAGTGCCTCGCCAAAACGTACTCACCAGCCGCCACTGAACAAACACTTATCCTGTTGGGCACGAGATTATAGAAGTCGATGGATCACCATTGGAGAGAACAAACGCTTTTACGGAAGTAAGACTCCCAAAATACAGATAAAATAAGTCTGCGAAAATTATTAAATTCAAGTACATTTTCTTTAAGCCAAGAATCAACGAAGTTACGTAATGTATGAAGAAAACATTACCTTGCATTTTTATTAAGGAATCGTGCATGTTTAAACACTCCAATTGAAACAAATTTAAATAAAGAAAATATATAGACCGCATTAAGCTAACAGAAATTAATATAAGGTTATCCACATCCTGAAAGAACAGCCGTCATTTATCCTTGGTTCTTCAATCCTTACAAAAAAGTGTCCACCGGCAGAGTAATTTTTCAGCAGTGCACAGGCTAGTAATGGGAAAATAGGGTAAAACGAATACTTTTTAATGCGACTGAACATACTCGTGTTTTGTCGGCTCTCGGTCAACAGCGTTTTGCCTACCGGTTTCCCCGAGAATAAACAAAAGGCGAGTCTGTTTAGTACTCGTATTCCCCTATCTTGCGCATCCGTAACCTGGGCCCACCTAGAGAGATGTTTTGAATATACAAAGATTTTGTACCGCCAAACAGATAAACCATCCAACTGCATGTTAGGACTTTCGCTACTAAGGAGCAATCCCTGTACATTAATTGAAAAATACTTCCCTTTTCATTCAAAAATTATTGCTGTAGAATTTTTCGTATATGACCAATTTCAAATTGTAATTACATGTACTCCATTTATCCGTTAGTGGAACTTTTGGTAATACCTATGATGGGAACACAAAATTCAGTTGCATACGATTAGTACATTAAAACCATTGAAGAGATTATAATCAGTAGCTTTCCAGCGTCCCTCCATTATCGAACTAAAATATATATTAATTTATTATTATCTGAAATACATCAGTACTCAATATTAAACCTACCTTTATGTAAAAGTGCTATCACTGAAAATAAATATAAAATAAAACTTGTACTATCTTCAATGGCATTTCAATAAATAGAATTGTAATAGAGACCTCTATCACAAGTGCGAATAAAACTAGAAAAACAGATCACCTGTTGATTAAAAAAAATATAATAATAATAATATACATTTTATTGTCCAACAGATTAATTTTCATATAAAAGACAAAATACATTAATAGTTACAAATATAGGAATACCATTACATACATAAAAACCCACAATACAAAGAAATAGATATAATTAAATAGTTTTATTGAAGCAGAATCGCAGCCACTCTCGTATTTCCGTAAGGGGGGGGGGAATTAATATCACAATGCGATGAGATCTGGTTGAACCCGTTCGACATTGCAACAATTGGAGAATTCATAGACGAGTTTGACATTGCATATGGTGTTTGAAAAGTGATTTTCTGCCTTGTAGAGAATCGGGGAATATGAAAGTGGAGCATATATACCAAGTTTGGAGAATCAACCTTGAAGTGAACAAGGTTGTAAACAAATTTTGTAAATTTCAACTGACGTCGAAGTTCAAGCAAATCCATATCAAATTTCTGCAACAGTAGTCGATAGTCGTATCCTCTGCAACGGTAAGTACTCTCCTCTCTGAAGCACAAATACTTCAAAAACTTTCTCTGTACCTTTTCTATGAGTAATTTACGCCTAGAGTAGAAAGGACTCTATTTAATGGAGCCATATTCCAATCTAGATAGCACAAAGGTAAAATAACGCACGTTAACGGTAACCAACTGAAAATTCTCTGAATTTCTATTACAGATCCCAACATTTTCATGACAGAAGAGATAGTGGGATTCCTATGTGTGGCAAAAGTCAGAGAGCTGTCAAAGTAAATACCTAAGTCTTTGATTGTTGAATTACGTAATAATGTGATACCATTCATTGTATAGTTGAAAGAAATGGGATCAATACTTCTAGTGAATGTTACTATGCAACATATTGCCGTGGTCTCTTGCATATTAATAAGATAATAGTAATAGCATTAAGATTTAATTTAAGTATATAAAATATAAAAGAGACAATAATAATAAGTTTTATTGTATTCCAAGATTTAACATGAGTATATTAAGTTGCATACATTTTAAAAGTGAGAAAACATAGACATAAAAATGAATTTATATTTACAATTTAGATATTAAACAGGTATAAAATAAAAGACGAGATAAAATTTAAGCTATATAAATTTCTCTTATGGAAGTGTGATAAGAATTAGTCATCTAAATGCAAGAAGATTGTATGAAGAAAACAAAATCTGATATGCACGGGATAATAATATAATTGAATAAATTATGTAAACTTGAGAACGTGCATAAGGTAATAAAACTTTATTAAATAAATCATGCAAAAAGAATAAAAATTTACCTTAACTTATGACTATATAAGTAAATAAATAAAAAAGGATATAAATAAAGATATTCTGAGACCATACAATCTGCAGTAGTGTTTTTATAAACGACAGCTGGCAATAATAAAATACATTCATGAATTCGTCTATGTAGTATTACGTTTCATAAGCTGTAGAAAGGTTTTGTACGGTTTTGATGACCTACAAAAAGAAAATATAATGTAAACTTGGTTTGTAGTTTATTACAGATAAATATATCACCGTTGGAGAAATGCTGGACAATTTGTGAGAAACTTTTAAAGTGCAAACGGACAATTCTCGGGGTGTTGACATTTGGAAGTGAGGGAACTGTCAAAAGACAACAAGTGCGTGTGTGTGTGTTCGAATCACAACGGCAACCTGAAAAGCAGAGAGCTCACTGAAGACGCAGGGTGACAACTCAAATGGTAGTTTCTGAAGATGGCATTGAGAACGGTCACGTGTTTTCCCGGGGATATAAATTGAAAATAAGAATCGACAAGATTCATTCATTCATTGATTGATTCACGGATTAGCTGGTTATCTGAAAAGAGAATAACAGTAACTTAAAATCGTAGGGTTAGATACACCACGATTCATATTTATTTCCTTTGTATTAGCGTATTAATTTTTATTTGCATTTAAATTTCATTCATTTATTTTCTTTGGTTAATTGTCTTTGTATTTTTAAAAATAATGGAGATGCAAATGGCAGAATTTGAGAAGTTTTTCAATGATTCAAAGTAAGTTTGATACAAAGAGTTATCAATGTGGCTATGCGTGTATTGAAATATATCGTGCAAATGTATATTCAATATAACGTTGTGCAACAGGGATAATAAGGATATAGCGTGCAAATGTATATTTTCTGGCACTTTATTAGGCATCATTAATGTTTAAAGGTTTCAATTAAATTTTTAATAAGGAAAGTGTTTCTGGGTAGCGGACTCTGAGATGCTAGATATAACACGTGCGAATGGTTATAGATAGTAATCAGATTCAAGCTTTTTCTCCGAACATTGACCATTGCGAAGTTCTAAGTTTGTCAGAGCATTACGTGAGAATATAATGTCTCTGATGGAATAGAACTAGCATAAAAATATAAATAGTATACAAAAGTTAACTGAATTTTATTTGTTTTGAAACAGAAAAATATTTTAGATTTCTATTTGATTAAGTATAAGAAAAATATATTCGTACCATAAAACGTTACAACCTAGAACAAGGTACAAACGTTTTCTCTTAATTATGTTTCTTTTAAATAAAATGGTGAATATAGTATAGCGATGCTATCTATTATGTAATAAATGTTAAATAAATTATACAATTATGTTTTATATGGTTTCTGGTTTTCATTTAAATAAGCTATAACCTTATCCCAATCAAAAGTAAAACAAGAGATTTGACGAGAGAGGAGAAATTTAGATACACTGATAGAATTCACGTATACTTATAAAGCACGTGCTGTTAAGATAAATAAAATATACATTAAGGATAATAAAAATTATCATCATCTTTATTATTTATGTTGCTGGAACAGCACACAACATAATTTATTTGGCAAAGCCTAATGTATGGCAATACTACAATTATCATATTCCAAATAGTCATGTTGCCACAGCAATATGTCATTTTTAAGGCAAGGTTGTTTAAAACACACGAATTGGCAGCTTTGTCAAGCTTATCTTGTAGATGTAGGCAGTCGGCATCCGATGAGACAGATCTAAATAGTTTTAAAGCATCAGCAAAAACACACGGGTCACAAAAAATCTCCATGATAAGATCGTTAATGATCATTAGAAACAATAGCGGTCCCAAATTTGACCCTTGCGGTACACCAAATGTTGCAATGAATTAGTATGACTTGTATCCACTGAAGGTAATGTACTGCATTCTGTATTTTAGGCATGAGGAAAAGAAAACCATGTTCGTAAGTGGTAATGAAGTTCTTGATAAGTGGATAAATACGGTAATGCAATACTGTCTCAAAGACCTTGGCAATGTTGCAATGAATTAGTATGACTTGTATCCACTGAAGGTAATGTACTGCATTCTGTATTTTAGGCATGAGGAAAAGAAAACCATGTTCGTAAGTGGTAATGAAGTTCTTGATAAGTGGATAAATACGGTAATGCAATACTGTCTCAAAGACCTTGGCGAAGCTTTTAAGAATAGAGATCGGCTGATAGTTCTATATATCACATGGTGAGCCACTCTGAAATACAGGACAAACTGTTGCACCTTTCCATAAATCCGGGAAGGTAGCTGTTAATAATATCAAGCTAAAATAACGGTCAAAGGAAACACTAACACTGGCCTGCAGTCGCCCACCAAGAAACTCTGTATACCATCTGGACCTGCTGCTATTTTACTCTTTAGTTTTCTCATAGCTACACCCACCCCCCAATATTAGTGAAACTATGAATATTGATATCAGGACAATTACAAAAGTTAAGATCAGGAATATTAGAAGCACTGACATTTGAAGAAACAGAGTCAAAATAACAAGCAAAGCCATTGAATCCTGTGGGTTGTCGTAAGTAACATTATTAAAATTCACAGATGCAAGTATTCAAGATTTGCGATTTTTACTATGAATAAATGTCCAGAACTTTTGAGGATCAAAATACATGGAAGTTTTAGCACTAGAGATATGGCCCAGATATGAAGCTCAAGTTTGGTTCTTGATTAGAGCTCTTAAAAGTCTATATTGCTCCAAGAAGTTGATGCTACCAGTTTCTTTGTACCCCTTGAATTAGTATGCTTTTAATTTGACATACTTAGAATAATTTCAGGGGTATACCATATTGGATATTTGCGGCTATAGTTTTTATGAGGCGGCACGTAAAGGTCCACAATAGAAAGTAATTTTTCATAAAATAGATTGCATGCAGTATTTACATCAGTAAAATCCTTTGAGAATGACCACTCTGTTAACATAAGAGAGCTGTATAAGCCTGGGAATTCTGCTTGTTAAAATTATAAAACTTGCAGTTCGAGTTACTACCGAAATTGCGATGAATATGGTTTTCGTAAGGTGCAGAAGTTAGTAGAGAAGTGTGGTATGGATGCTCTTTTAGAAGTGGATATAGATTTCTAGTCACATCGACTGCTATTGAGTTAGATCCAGTAATCTACCACTACAGTTTGTTATTGAATTATATTGGAGAAGGTGCATGAAATCCATAACATTTTTGACTCAAAGCGTGCAAGCATCATTAGTAAACTGATTGTTGAAATGCATAATACTGAAATCACCTAATTTAATTACGTTTTTATAATTTGTAAGAATTTGTTCGTATACCTCAAGTAAGTTCTCAACACAATCGACAGTCACATTAGGAGGCACATAAATTGTAAATATAGTAACACTGAATAAACTATTAAATGTACATTGCACACCAACGACATCTATCAAAGGAAACGTATTTAATAAATCAAGTAAATTCAAGGCATATAACGTTAGATTTTGTAAACTTTGAAGCGTTACTTACAGATATTAACACAGGTACTAATTATAATATTGTTTTTCAAAAGATATTCTGATCCGACAAAGAATACCCAAATAGGGAAGCTCGTGTAATGCTCCATATTGACCTAGATATTAGATATGGGGTTAAAGTGGATGAGAGATCTCGAGTTCAATAATAATTTATTCAACTGTAGATATACGTGCATTCAATGAACACGCCATAGATGGCGTACCTATTACAATACAGTTACCTGAGTAGTAGTTGTACTACGGAGGGCAACATTACCTTGCGATGTCGCACTTGGGTAACAGATGCCGTTGAGAATATCTCATGGCGTTTGGTACGTAAGTTGACAATATCAGGTTTTCTAAGCTTTTGAGGTATTGTGAACAAACACGTTCGTGCACTGATGAGACCAATGTAAGGTCGAAACAGCTGTCTGCACGTTGTTTGTTCGCAATGCCGGCTTAGGGTAGATGTGCATTCATACATTTATTTATATACGAAAAAAATTTTTCGTATATGTATACTTGCGTGAATAATTTATTCATTTTCCTGCCATACACGATAATACAATAACTCTTTCAATCAATACATCACATATAAGCTGACAACAACAGTGCCCGATTTCATCAGAATAATTTGTAGTAGTTGTGGTAGTTGGTTATACTCAAGATAAATTTTCAAATTCGTTGATGTTTCTGCCAATTTTAGTCTAAATATAATAAAATATTTCGTAACGTAGTTAACAATTTCGGAAACCATACAACGTTATTTGAGCTTTATTACGGCTTCACTGCAAAGCCAAATCAATGCAAAACAGAAGAATTAGTAAATTTACTGTTTAAGTATTTTAGGTATATATTTTGGGTGCTTGGCAGTAAAATATATTAAACAAAAACTAGATAAATTGAAAAATTAAAGAAATGCAAGCCGTATATACTTCTTATGTTTTCAGGATACAGATGAAATTTTAATAATAAAATAGAAGGAGTAACTTCCTTGCTCACATATTTATTTACTACAATGTAAGGTGTATTTCAAAAAAAAATGAATTATAGTTTGTTTTCCATTAAAATCCTTTACATATTCAGACATCTGTGCGAAAACTTCCATCTATTCTGATCTTCAAAAGTTCTGGATATTTATTCTTAATAAAAATCGCAAATCTTGTATAGATAGCTGCATCTATGAATTTTAATAATGCTACCTACGACAACCCACATGATATAGTCAATGGATTTGCTTGTTATTTTGACTCTGTTTATTCAAATGTCACTGCTTCTAATATTCCTGATCTTAACTTTTGTAATTGTCCTGATATCAATATTCATAGTTTCACTGATATTGGGGGGTGGGTGTAGCTATGAGGAAACCAAAGAAAAAAATGACAGCAGGTCCAGATGGGTTCATTTTATGACATAACAAGAAAACACAAATTGTTAAATTTCATTTTAGTAAATAAACTGTAGGCATTTATCTTATGAATATTGCATATGAGAATTTCTGTGTTCATAGCACATAGTCGCTGTTAAATGCAATTAAAAAGAATAAAAGAGCAAACGCAAGCATACATTGCTACAGGATGTTTCTTCATCTTCATGCTAATCGTTATACGTATTCAATATTATGCTACTTATTTTTAATAATACTGTTACTTTCATTTATAGAAGATACAACACTATTACTAAAATTAAATTAAAAAGAATAAAAGAGCAAACGTAAGCATACATTGCTGCAGATGTTCCTTCATCTTCATGTTAAACGTTACACATATTCAATATTATGCTACTTATTTTTAATAATACTGTTACTTTCATTTATAGAAGAAACAACACTATTACTAAATCAATGTGAATTATTAATTCCAAAAGATACGTTTATACAGTAAAAGAAATGCATATAAAAACATAACATGTGTCAATAATAACAAAAATTCAAATCTCCCAAGTCATGCACATGTGTAAGTAGTCTTAATCACTGTTTAATATTTTATCAGGTATTTCAAACTCCGGTTAAAATTTTGCCGATTTTATTTCTTCGTTTTATCTCTTAATAAGTAGCTAATACTGTTGGATAATAAACCATTATAATTATTATTAAAATTTTGACTCTTATTTTTTTATTTGGTTACATAATATAGCTGACTAAATATTATATCTGTTATATACAAGAGTCCCGATCGAGCACGCTATTCGTGTTCCTCAGGGAGCGATTCTCAGCCCGCTGCTTTTACTTTCTTATACGTAGTATAAGGAAGTATTGTGATGATGAAAATTTTCGACCTCGAGATTTTTGCAGATGTCCACGTTTTGAGGTCCCCTGATACCGAAAAAGTGGTTTTTAAAAAATGTCTGTGTGTCTGCTGTGTGTGTGTGTGTGTGACCACGATAGCGGCCAAGCCGCTGTAGATATCAATTCCAAATTTTGTATTTACGTGTATAATCTCCCTCTTGAGATCTGATTAGTTTTTCAGTAAAATCGGTAGACCAGAAGTAGCAGTTTACTTCAGCGAAAAAATCGAATTTTGCGAATATTTCGTCAACTACTAAGTTTAAACAAATTTATAAAGAAAAATTAAAATTAAAATTAAAATTGAGAATAATTTTATTTAAAAAGTTTTTCGAAATTCCTACCGGAAGTAGGTCTTTTACTCTTATCGAATAGCGATTTTTTGCAAATATGTCGTAAGTTATGCATTCTATATATATTTATCAAGAGTACAAAAGTATTTATAACTGGATTTGCAATATTTTTTGTATATATGAAATTTCAAAATTCGGAGCGGAAGTGGCACTTTTACTCTTAGCGAGGAGCACTTTTTTGATATCTTGCAAAGTATGCATTCTATAGCGATTTATTAAGCGAATGAAAGTACCTAGAATAGGATTTTGAATAAGTTTTGTATAAAAAAATTCTTAGAATTGTATAGTTTGAAACGCTCATACGTATAAGAAAGTCGTGTGGTGGCCACACCTCATTTTTTTGTATACCGATAGGTCCAGTTCGGAACGGGCCATACTCAGCAATGAGTGGCAACACCGAAACCCCCACCGAAACCCCTCTACCCGCAACAGCAGCACATTGCAGTTAAGAATTTAGTAAGACTTAAACATCGCAAGGATATAGTCGTTTGCATATTCGTTCTGTATACGTAATTTGCCCATTTGTTTCAGACATAATAAGGTCCAATTTATTATTATTATTGTATTCTTAGCTGCTACGGAAAAGTAATTTTAAGTAATAAAAAAACAATAACGTTTTCTAAAAGTAAAAAAATCAATAATTCTACAAAATAAATTCAAATTTTAAGAAAGTCACTCAAAATAGGAGCACGCGGAGTGGTATCGTACACACGTTGCCACATAGCACGTTCCATACGTATATTGTTGCCTATGTATGGCCCGTCTCGGGCTGGACCTATCGGTATATACATCTGGTCTACCTATGGCTATTAAATGTATGCTGACGACACTCAGTTGTACCTGTCGTTCAAGCCGTCTCAATATATGCAGGCGCAGGCACTCATTAATGAGGACCTGGAGAGTATACGCAAGTACTGTGAGGCTCATCAATTATTTATCAATCCAGCCGAAACCCAAGCTATTGTATTCGGTCCGAAACGTGCTCGTGTACACATACAGTCGTCGCTGGATTTACGAATACAGGGCACTAAACTAATACCCCCGCTGTGCGTTAAGGACTTGGGCCTTCATGTGGATTATCTGCTTCGGTTCCGCCAGAACACATCTTAGTTGATCAGAAAAGCGATGCTGTCACTGAGATTCATATTTATGAATAGGAAGCTCTTCGATATGATAACTAGACCTGTATTGTTAGACAACTTAGTGCTGTCATACTTTATTTATTCGGATGTTGTCTATGGCCCATGTATGGATGGTGGAGAGGTGGTAAGGATACAGAGGGTGCAGAATAATTGCACCAGACTCTTACATGGTATGAGGGGTAGGCGTGGGGTAAGGGACAAATTGCGGGAGACGGACACACTGAACATGATGAATAGGCGTTTGCTGCACAGTTCTATATTCTACTTAAAAATATTACAGACAAAGAAACCTGTATATTTGAATAATAAGCTTAAATATAGACATCAACAGCATGGGCTAAATATTAGACTAAAACATCTCCTTACAATACCGAGGCACAATCGTGAAATTTTTAAACGTAATTTTTCCTATAATGTAGCTAAAGTGGTTGACAATGTTGTATTACCGTCTGTTTCTGGCTACCATAGTCCATTCACAACCCGTAATCGCCTCAAGAGTGCACTGCTTGAGAAACAGTGAGGCTGCTTTCATCTTGTTATTAAAAACTATTCATATACCTGTGAAACACTTTTGCGCTGTTAATGTCGTGTCTGTTTTCAACGTTGAATTTGTTTTTTTTACAAGCATATACTTATGTATACATACATCTATTTATATATTTTTTTTCTTAATTACCTATTCTTATTTATTTTGTTTCTGTTAGGCTAAAGATAGAACGCCAACGTTATCACTGTATAACTAGGCGATTTAGTCTAATTGCGAAGTATTTACTTAAGTATTGTAAGTGTCTGTATGTTATATGTTATTATTATTATTATATATTTCTGCTACTACAAAACTAATTTTTTTTTGGACATTTACATGGAAAATATTTTCTATTTCCTTTTTATATTTTCTCAAGCATTCCATTATTCTGTATCTTATTGTCTTGTCTACGTATGGTAAATTTCGTAAAGATGTTGAAAGAAATTTATAATTGGTTCTCAAAAAGCTTTCGGTAATCTCAACTCAAACGCATTGAAATTACACACATATACTTGTAATCACTCACACATATGGACGTGCTCAGACAACCTTACAAAATTATTCATGTCTGCTTGAATTAACTTGAAATTAGTCTTAAATAAATACATGCAGGTGATAGTTTATACATAGTGACATTTATGACATAAATCACACGTAAGCTAACCATGTTTGCTTAGTGCCAGAAAGTTTATATCATCACATTCTGTGTCACAGACTAACAATTTGCGGATTTGTAGGTGCATGTACATTAGCATTTTTCTGTCTGTTCTACGTACTGTAAATAATAGAGATAATCAAATTCTTGGACAAATACCCGATATATTTAGAGAACTTAAATGAGGAGGCGTTTGGCAAACGGTAAGAATTGAATGTATAACAGACTATGTATAGATAATTGAAGCCGGCTGTGAATGCGAGAGCCAACAAAAAGATGCGGGGGACGCCCAACGGTTTGATTGACGCCGCCTGGTGTTCTCTTAGATCGTCATAATTCTTAATAACCGCAACAAATCGTCGGAGTTAGTCATTCTCAAATGATATACAGCAAGATTAAACAGGCTGCCATAACAACTGACAAGTGACTATTTTTTTAATAACGGAGTTATTTTTTTTTGTATATCGATATTTTCCTAAATTATAGATGCTGAATTATACATCTACATCTACGAATTCATCGATCAAGCTACGACAAAATGAAAAATCTAGTAGTCCAGTTGTATCATTCCACGTGATTAAAATTATTTTTTCTAGTCTGGTGTTATAACAACGCTATAAACGCATCAAAAACGATGCGTTTATAGCTTATAAACGCACACTGTGCGTTTATAGATTATCTAGTTCAATTTAGTTTTTCGAGGGTGGCTACATATAATTTGTAAGCATAATGCCAAAAAGTCAAAATGCTAGCTATATTTTCAATGTACAATATGCGAAATAGCTCTCAAAATGAAACGAAGTAAAATATTTTATAACTATAATAATCTGTGCGGACGATGTTCATCGAACATTTTTCAAGTTTTAGAAATACAGCACTATCGTCAAAATAAATAAATAAAATGAAGTTACAACGATCCATTGTTCAACAAATATTTTATTTTTAATTATGTTTTTGAATTGTACAGTTAGTGTATACGATAGATACATGAGATGTATCTTGGGCATTTATAGTAACACCAGGCAAACCACTTGTACTTGCTGATACAATATTTTGATGAAAACTATTATTGCTGTCTACTGTGGTGGTTTCATTTGAACATCCTGGAATGTTTGTATTATTTTGAGAGCTAAGCATATGAGATATTTTGATCTTTTTGTTTAAGGAGGATTCAATATAACCCTCGGCTACAGCTGAGGACTTCCAACTCCCATGGTCAAGAAAAATCGCTTATGACTAGTATTAATAGGCCGTGATTTAATGTTTCTTAATTAAATCGATCCATATTGTTCAGCAATTACGAAGAATCTTGGAATATTATTTTTTGTTTCAGGTACAGAAATAGTGATGGTGTCAGACTTGTAGTCAATATCATCTACAGGCATATTGGTCAGTTCTTCTCTTCTACAAGCTCCGATGTAACCTATTATCAAGACTGCCTACAAATTGATACTATTAGGTATATGCAAAGCTGCGATAGTTGTGGAAATTGAATTTACTTTCATCGCCAAATATATTTTATTATCTGCTTCTTGTATAAATTTAATAATGTCTATTTCTTCTAAAATTTTAGATTTTTTAGGTAGGTAACCTTGAGATAAACGGCTGAGGAAAGCTTGTAATTTCTTGTTCTGTGATATATCTACATTTTTATACATCGTTAAACAAGACCTCAGCATAGAATAAGTAGTCCATAGCGTAGTTGGTTTATATTTTGTATGTAGTAATTGAAAATAAGCAATTAATCCGTTTTCTGATATAACATAAACTTCATTTTGTTTACACCATTCATCAAACTTGACGTACTGCTGCTCATAATTGCTGCGGGATTTAGTGGGAAGTAAATTATTAACAACGTTTTCAGCAATTTCTCTGATTTCAGGTGGTGTACATGAAATATTAGTACTCATTTTAGATTAACTTTAAGTATGAAATACTGAATATAAAAATCGCGTATAATTCAAATTTTCAATTTATGTCATGTATGTAACATATTGCCAACCACCATAAAAATTACTATATTTTGAAGTTCCTATTATTTTAATTTAAAAAATGATAAAAAGTGGCAGATTAGAAAAAATAACATAAAGAACTCGCCCATTAGGACACTCCTCGCTGCACTCGTGTCCTAAACTTGGACTCGTTCAACAAGACGTGTCTTATGACACTTGTTCTTTAATATACTATTATATAATACATGGTGCGATTCTGAAACCCTCTCGTAAGCTACGGTTATCGGAACACTACGGTACCTAGTAACGAAATGACGTTTCGATGACAATTTTTACGGTCAATGACGTAGAAATGTCATGAGAAGCAGTAAATACATATTTTGTTGGTTATAATTTAATATTTATTATCGTTCTTATTTGCAAATATAAATATTACTTTATAGCATTATTGTTAGATGTAGACCACAACAGGTAGGGATTCTCTATGTAAAATATATGTATAGAGTGTAAATTTATTCGCTTTATTCCAGAAATTATATGCCATCTTACGAAAGAAGTTAATCGATCATGTAAATCCCTAACTGGCATTTTTAGCGAAAGTTTAGGCGTTCAGAGCCTTATCCAGATACTGGATAAATGTATTCATCAAAATAATATACATATAGTTACATTTGAAGATTACGTGAAATGCATATACCTGTACAGTGTACATAATATATTTGTTACAAGTCTTAACAATATTAGGTTTATGGATATTTTACATTATTTGGCAGCTACCAGAATAATATTCGTGCTAATAGCTTGTTTTATTTGGCCAGAGATTAGTCAGTCGTATAATTCATAAGATCTGTCACATGATGATGAGGAAATTTGTAATTATATTGTACGAAAACATTCTAATAATGTAATCTACATACCTATTTCAATGTAGGTGATATTGGTTATTCTATGCAACTATGATTATTCGCCCTAATCAATAATTCCTGAGAAGCGTGCTTAATATTGAATTGAATATTATCGAAATGACAAATGCTATTTTGTAAAGTAGTTATTGGTGTCTCTCCAAATTCTGCACATTAATGTACCATCCTGTGATAATAGCTAGTATAATTTACAAATGTTGTATATTGTGTATCATGGCACTAAAAAATAATTTTCAATTACATAAGGCAATGACGAACAACATATTACATGCAAAATTGTGACTTATATTCTATATTTTATTATGTATAATATATATATATACACATCTTTTAGTTCAAAACCAGAAAAATAATTATTTGGGAATTGGAAGAATGTGATGCATCACAAAGAGACTAAAAGCATGCTCTTGTATTTTTAATGTGAATAAAAGTGCTCACAACTAATTTAAAACAAATGGGTTACCTTATGAACCAAACCCTAAGCATGAAAATAATGTACATATTAAATATATTAGAAGTAGGATAATTAAGATTTAAAAGTAAACACATTATTCATATCTAGTATTAATATAATTTCCAAGTCCAATGTCTTCATTATTTTATAATACATATTGGTACACTTATTAAACAATTAAACATTAATTTTTTACATTCTTGTCGTTCTTTCGAGTTGAAAATCTACATATTCTAGCTACTGAATATTGCTTTCCTGTTAAAACTGCAAATAAACATAGCTTTCAATTACTTCAGTGGCTCGACAACAAAATCTTGCAATAATATCAAATGATTTGTAATGAATAACAATATTGAAATCAAGTGTACACTTGTATCACAGGATTGGTCGATTTTCTAAATACAAAATTATCTATATAGGCACTTTGTCCAATGCTATTGAAACATGACGTTATCTTTTTAGAGCCTAAAACATTAATCGTTCAATAGAGTTACATATTGATGAAATCTTTGCATACTGTAATTAACATGTGACAAATTCTATTCATTATAATTTTATTCGTAATTAATATAATTTTCTGCCATATTAAATATTGACTCTCTAGGTAAAAAGTTGTACTAAAACAAGTTAATCAAATTTAAATAAATTAAGAAGCTACAACTAAGGAAAAATTGATATTAATTTAACATTTAAGGCAAGCAGGCGGTGTTACGGAATAGTGTTAAATAACACAAGTAAAGGTTACGTTAAGAAGGCGAGTATGGTTTTAACTATTGTATATTATGTTTATTGCATTTCAATCCTTAAATCATATTCTAGACTTTTTTGTTTGTATTTAGTCTTAAATTTTTCGCGACCCAATAGGTCGCGAAAAATTTGGTTGCAGAATAATGGTTTACTGGTGAATAAGCTATTAAAACAATGCTTTTTTGCAATAACTTATTGCTTTGTGACTTTTTAAACAATGTTATGTTCTTCTTCAGACCTAGCAGCATAATTAACCTACATAACGTAACTTACAACATCATTAGAAAACAGCATTCACTTTAGTAAAAAAAAAATAGAAAAAACTGCTGTATTACTTATGGATTGATATGTAATATTATGCATATTACATACGTATTCTCAAAATAAGATGAAGGTAACATTATTAAAAAAACAATATTTTATCTAAATAAGAAATTGATTTTATAACAAGTAAATTGTAAACTCAATGAAATTTGTACTATTGTTTAGTCCTGGTGCTTATGAGACATTCTATATCTGGATTGACATTTGTTAGTTTTACGCGTAAATCGTTTTCCACGCAGTTTGTTTCTGTATTTGTTTCTTTATAAACGACGAACTACAAAATGCACGCTCACCTGAATAAGTTGTTGTGAATCCCATTAATTTCTTCAAAGCTATATTTGGAAATACTTGATATTCTCCCCTTGTCTTGATCCAAAATGGGACTAGGTTTGAGTTAGGGATGCGCATGATATATCGCTTTCAAAAAAATATCGATATTTTCTTTTCGATAATCGAGATTAAAATCGATATTTTTTTATTCAATAATATCGACTGATATCGATTTTTTATTCGATAATATCGTTTAATCAAAAATGCCATTTTTTCAAATTTCAGGTATTTATTTCACATTAATAGACAAAAGAACCTGTTCACATTATACAGAATTTATTATCTTTTTAAGAAAAAAGTTAATAATTTGAAAAATGTTCCGGTTGATTCGCAATTCTATATTAGTTTGGTAATTTATGTTCGTCTTTAATACATACGTCATTATTCACGTTGCGTCGGTCCCAAGGTAAGTAATTAGAGGATACCCCGAATAATGTAACCAAAAACAGAGCAAGTAAATATTTTCTCATTATTATGAATTGTGTCAGTTGTTATTATATATAATTGTAATTAATGCTGTAAGCCGTTACTTTGTTATAATCCATATTAAAATAATAAAAACACATATACTTTATTGTATTGAATGGTGTATTGAATGGTGTGACCGCGAGTTTCGACCAACATGGCCATTAACGAACACATGAGGCACAAAATTATGTTAAAATTAGTGTTAGGCAGTAATTATTTGTTACTAATAAATGACTTGAAAAGCCACAAAGAACTTTTATTATAAACATGAAAAAAATATCGATATCAAGGAATATCGATATTCTTAATTCGATATTTGTTTAAAATCGATTTTGACTTTTTGATACATTATTTGATTCTAATATTGATATTTTGGAAATATCGCGCATCCCTAGTTTAAGTCTTAAAACGTAGATTTTAAAGCAGAATCACATGAAGTTCTATCAGGGAGCTTCCTTAGATCCTGACAGCTTTAGCTCCTGCTACGTAACTTTTCAGATGTTAGGGAAAATATATCGTGGAATTACACCAGTCTCCTCTCGACATACTTTTATAATTTTTTGCAGCCGGTAACAGATATTTTTCGGGTTGTTCGTCCTCCAGCGACCCATCTGAATTGATCCGGCGACTCACTAGTTGGTCGCGACCCATAGTTTGGGAACCGCTGGTCTAAATTAATGAAGGAATGGTAAAAATCAGAGTAGTTTTCGCTTTTAGTTTCTGTAGCATTAACGATTATATTTATATTATAAATGTTATATATTTTATAAAATACTAAGTCTAGGCAGGTACCTATTAAGGAGATTGAAAACATGCCTATCGTCTTGTTTTGAATTTTTTTTCGGAAATATGATAAAAATACATACACTGAAAACTACATGTATGAAAACGGATCAATTGTTCAACTTCACGGACTAGACATTAATAAAACAACATTAATAGTATATTATTATTTTAAAAAAGAATATAGGCACTACAATGAAACACTGCGGTAACTATGCTTGCATACATTTGTATCTCAACAAGACAGAATTACAATTGTTATTTCTTGATTAATCTTTATGAAATTAAATAATAATGCACTTTTTACATAAAATAAAAAAGCTGAATATACGTATATCTTAAATATTGTCGCTGATAATTAAAATATCTTATAAAATAAAACACTTACATATATATGTAAATACCTAAATATTTGTTAAAGATATGCAATAAGGGAAATGTTAACCTAGCTTTTATAATAATAAAGACATAGTAAAATAACAATGAGGGAAAATGCAGTACAGATAAAAACTAGACATAACGTACAATACTACAACCTACTTAATGCTAAAAATTCTTAGCGGTCTGTTAATATCGTTAGTATTCGTTAGTACACTTGTGGCATTAAAATCAGTATATTAGTGTTATCTGGAGTCGCGCTGATTTTTGTGTGCGCTTGCCAGGCCGCCTGACTTGCGCCACTGCGAGAAAACGCATCAGAAGACGCAATGGTCAACTCGGTAACAGGAACACATAATTTTTAGCATGCTAGTAAGATACCTATTAAACAGTGATATTTACTTTTTAAATGCGATTAATCATGTAAAACATAGCAAATTAAACTTATAATTGAATTTCTGTAGTGCTAATAATATGGAAATAAAAACACCATTTATTTACTAATCTATATATTAATACGTGAAGAAAAAACTTTTTACCATTAAGCTTACGCGCACGGAAGAGAGTGAGGTTTAGCACAGTTAAAAAGTTCATATGGAGAAGGAGTGCAGAAAGATAAAATTTATGTATAATATGTGTTACAAATACATTAAATTAATTGAATAAAAAGGTGGAATTTCGACAACTGAACGACCACTAGTAAGAAATAAATACACATCCACGAGCAAAGCAATAAAATTTAACACTCATATTTAAATCTAATTTTTATGTTAACATAAATATTTCCACAGTTTTCAAATTTCTTTATCAAAAATATAAACTTGGCAGTACAGCACCATTAGGATCTACACACTCTTGAAGTATTAAATCAAAATTTTTCATTACTCGTCCTAATAAACGCATGTAAATTTTGCAAAATTTTTGATTTTAGCTCCGCTAACATTTGCTGTTGCTCTACATACCCTATTCTTAAGAAAATTTAAAAAGGAGTAGCATACAGATAAAGATCTAGTAGGCGAAACAATGTTCCAATTTTTGTATATTACATGCTTCAGAAATATTTCTCTCAAAGAAGCAATATGCACACGAGCAGTACGACCTGGTATTATGTTGCTGGAACCAGATAATGGTGGTAAGCGAAGAAATTCTTGCTACAGAGATGTTGCGACCATGTTAGTGTAACACACTACAGTAATGTTTTCAGCTCTCCAATATCAACTGTTTTACTTATCTACATCCAATAAAGTAAAAGTGAGCCTCATGTAACATAGTCAAACGGTGGATTAAGTTAACATTTACTGACCAAAAATTATGTGAGCAATTAAATCAGTTTTTTAGTTCCTGAATATGTAGTTTGTTTTATGTCTTAAAACATAATCCCTTATGTAAAATTCGACAAATGGATGTTTTTACTGATATTCAATGTTAACGCATGTTTCTCCGCAGAATGCTTTCAACTGCTTGTTATAGGTCTTCACCCTGCCAATGTTTCCCGGCGTTCTAGCATTTTCGAAGTTTCTTTGTATTTTAAATTTATGTTGGGTCCAGTTTCCTCAAACTTGTTAACCACAAATGCATGGCATTAGCAGATAGTAAACAGCTATGAAGCAAAATATTGAAATGATTGCAAAATAACTTTCGTATGTTGTGGTGGTCTCGCCATTATTGTAAAATGACACAGTAAAACACAATGCACACTTGATCACTGTCCCTTGTTGACTAAATATCATTAAATGATACGCCAAATGTTTTAGCACCGTATCACCACAAAAGCTAATGGTTAAAATGCGTAATTTAACGAATTATATTAGTCACTAAACTATGTTTTATTGCTTAAAAAGGCGAGTCTGTCTGCCAAAACAGATTTTTACTAATTCGTTTTGTATGGTGTACGATGCCAAAACATTTGGGTTTATTAAAGTAATAGACGATATGCACCAATTTCAGCGCCCCCATAATAACTACACAAAATAGCTAAATTCTTAAATTTTCGAGCTTTACGAAATTTTGCTATAAAATCTGTATTACTCATTTTACAACATTTTAAACAACACCTCCCTGAAACTCGTTCACTCTCCTGACAATAATACACCATTCCTAATGTTTGTTCCACTTTGGGAAAGCCTCCAGGAACGGACTTTCTGGGACGTCGAGCAGGTCTCTTGCCACATTATTCTAATTCTCCTCGATGGTTTCGAAACAACGTCCTTTCAAAGTAGTTTTGAAATTCGGAAAGAGGAAAAAGTCTGATAGGTACGGAGAGGCTAGATGAGCCATAACGGGAGTCTGATCTTAGGCCAGATAACTGCGGATGATGAGCGACGCATCAAGCGGCGTATTATCATGGTACACCATCCAAGTTTGGTTTTTCCACAATTCAAGCCTCTTCCAACATTCCTCTAACGCGCTAAAATTTCCTAATGGAACCGTTTGTTTGCCGTCTGAAGGCGTAAAACAAATTCATGATGGACAATGCCTTTCCAACCAAAAAGCACAACCACCATCAATTTGATGTTTAACCGCGTCCGTACATGATTTATAGACCCTTTCCCCATCCACTGCGACAATTGCTTCTTTGATATTCAGTCCTTCTCAAAACGCCTAGCACTGCTTTCGACTCATACAGTCCACCCCATACGCTTGGTTAATCTCCTAGAATGTCTGTAAAATTTTTGTCAAGTCACTTCCGAAATAACACTGTTTAATGATCAGACTGATTTGATTCTACACCATTGGTTGCTTGCTTTACTTTAATATTATTATACTTATATTTCTGTTGTCTGGTTTCTCCACTATTGACTAACTGCTATATAAGTAATTATCGCCTTTGCATGAAAATTGAATAGATGATGTATATTTTGGGTTTAATTTGTAATACAGTGCTTGTTAATGACCAGGTTGTTTGAAACTGCACTCACACATTTAGTTTAATAATAATAATAATAATAATACTAATAATAATAATAATAATAATAATTTATCAATCCAACAGTAACAAACCAATTACAGGACATTTACTTCTTAAACGTACATTAATGAAATACAAATCACCGCTGGACTCTCTCAATGGCTAGTTGTAGATATATGTACTGAGGTGACCATACTTGTGATGCATAGTCCAGCTTACTGACGACAAAACTGAAATACAAAGCCTTCAGAAGCAGAGGATTTTTAAAAAACTTACAACTGCGCAAAACAAAGCCCAAAGCCTTTGAAGCCAAATTGCAAATGAAATATATATGACTGGAAAAGTTCAAATGTGTGTCAAAGAACACGCCAAGGTCCTTTATGCTGTCCACCCGCTCAAGCCGGTTGTCCTCAATAGAATAGGTAGATGGTATATTATTATTTTTGCGAGAGTAAGACATATAACAACATTTACTTACATTTAGTTTCAAATTGAAGTTGGAACACCAAGTCGATATACGGTTCAAGTTTTCTTGAAGACGAAGTACATCGTTCCAAGTTCGTATAGAGCAGTAGATCTTTATATCATCCGCATATGCGAGTACATTGCATGTTATCGATATAAATCGTTGGTATATAGAGGTCCAAAGTTAGAGCCCTGTGGCACACCGGATGAGGGAGTAAACTCAAATGACCTAAATCCATTGTAAAAGACATAATTGCGCCTATTTGTCAAATATGAATGCAGAAGTTTGAGCAGGGACGGGCTGAATCCAATTGCTGCGAGCTTTTCCAGAAGGATACCATGATCTATCGTGTCAAATGCGCGACTAAAGTCAGTGGAGATCACGTCTAATTGGCAATTAGCATCCAGTTCATGAGAGACAGCCTGAGTTATAGTGAGTAGGTTCGTAACTGTAGACCGTCCACGAATGAAACCATGTTGACATTCAGAAATCAAAGATTTTGTATTGAAAGCTTTAATATAATGATATAACCAAGTAATACGTGTTTTATTTAGTAACCCTCATCTTTTTGTGAAAGCCTTTTGGTATATCTCTGAAATAGCAGTGCCTATCAGAAATGTGCAAATTCTGAAGTTAATTTTAAAAAAAGTCTATACTTTTTATTTTGTATACGTTCTTATAAGCAAGTATTATGGTGATCACACCATTCAATTTGCATTAATAAAATGCTATTTACATTAGATTTTCTAAAGGTAGGATTTAACCTACATGGACCTTATGTAGTATAATTCTTATCTGAGATACTATAAATAAAATTATTAAAGTCAATATATTAAATTTATTTAGATTAATTAATTTTATTGAATATTCAAAATACTGATGTTCAATTCAGCCATTTCCCTAGGTATGCTACAGAGCAGTATACTAAGAATCACTATTCCCTAAAGTTTAAAGACATGAACTCAAATATATACAATCTGTAAAAAGATAAGCTGGATCTTAAAATTTCCATCAATTTTATTAATGCAAATTGGCATTAATAAAATGCTATTTACATTAGATTTTCCAAACGTAGAATTTAACTTACATTGACCTTATGCAGTATAATTCTTATCTGAAATATTATAAATAAATTTATCGAAGTAAATGTCTTAAATGTATTAAGAATAATTGATTTTATTGAATATTCAAAATATTCTAAATATACTATGTTCAATTCGGCTGTAGGTGTGACCAAAGTAAACCAATGTAAATGTGGTGGGTATGTGGTCTAGTATGCTAGAAAGTATACTAAGAATCACCATTCCCTAAAGTATAAGGACATGAACTCAAGTATATACAATCTATACAAAAATAAGCAGGATCCTCTCAAAATTTCAATTTTATGAATGCAAATTGGCATTAATAAAATACTATTTACATTAGATTTTCCAAATGTAGGATTTAACTTACATGGACCTTACGTAGTATAATTCTTATCTGAGATACTATAAATAAATTTGTTGAAGTCAATATCTCAAATTTATTCAGAGGAATTGATTTTATTGAATAGTCAAAATACTGATGTCCATTTCAGCCATACCCCTAGGAATGACCAAAGTAAACCAACATAAATGTGGTGGGTATGTGGTCTAGTAAGAGTCAACATTCCCTAAAGTTTAAGGACATGAACTCAAGTAGGTATATACAATCTGTAAAAGATAAGCTGGATCTTATACCTCTCAAAAATCACTTAATCAAAGTTATGAAAAGATATTGCAAACTGTTATTACGTATATAAAGATTATATAAAGTTTAGCAGATCGATTACAATTTTCTACAAGGCGTAAAAAAAAGAATGATATTGTTTATGAATTTAGCATACATGCCTATTACACAACATTTCTCAATGTTTTTTTTCGAAGAAGTTGTTTCAAAATCAAAATACTTGTTTCTAAAAAAGATTTTAGGAAAGTCATAAAGTCAGCGGCTTCGAAAGTGTTAAAACTTATTTTGTTAAAATTAGCAGAGCATTATTTATAATTTCATCAATGTGTAACATATTTACTTATTATTATACTGTCTATATGTAGATTAGAAAAATAGGAAATAATAATTTAGATTCTCTTCTTTCAACAAGACTAATATATTCTTAAAGAAGTATAATAAGTAAATTGGTTTCACTATATTATTCCTTTACATTTACTCTGATTATACATATGTTCATATATTATGTATATATGTACATATGAGCGCAGGCATTTTAATTTCGATTAAAAAATAAAAAAAGGTCAATCTGCGGCTTCCTTTCAGAATGTTAAATCAAAATATTTCATCTAAATTACTAAGAAGAGAATTCCGTTTAAAGAAAGTACGATGTCCCACTTTACGATCATAATACGGAGGGTAATGATAAAACAAAGAAAAAGAAATAAGAAACCGTCCAACAGTAAGTATACATCAGGGAGCAGTGGTTTAACGCCCGAGGCAGGGCCGGCTCCAGCGGTAGTTACCTCGCCCACACATCCACCCTCGCCTCGGGTCTCCATTAAAATACTGATCTTATATTCTTGCGCTTCGAAGAACCTGCACTTAAACACCGGCATTAAAGCATTGGAGTAATGTTATTATAAAACATTTATTTCGAACCACTTTCTACATGAAAGATTTATAACATTTTTAAATTGTATAATTTATATTTTGCTCTGCAATACGTATTTGCAATGCAAATTTTCGACAACATTGCAACATTAATGACCGCCGTTTTAGTATATCTTATAGGTATACCTAATTCAATATCACTAATGCGAGAAGTTCCTTGAAATAAAGAACATTGGAAAGGTAAAGATATATTATCCTGTGACCTGCATATATTAAATTAGATACTAATCATTTATTGTTAGTATTTAATGCAAATTATATATGAATCAAATTTCAAAGCAATTACTGTTGTGCTTGTGGGTGTAATACTAAAATTTTAAAAATTAATTGTTATTGCACTATATCACGACATGTGGTATAGCACTCACTGTTTGCATATTTCGCCAGACAAAGAACCGATTGCAAATTAATTAAATGTTAATAATCCATGCAAAAATCTATATTTCTTTTATTCCAAATGGTGGGTTTTAAAATAGCCGCATCAAAATTTATGCCAAATGTTCCACATTAACATTTGGCATAAATTTTGGAACTTGTCCTGCACAAGAGAAAAGATGTGACAAATATTTGTTCTTTTATAAACCGCCCATGTATCCTTTAAAATTGTCGATATTGAATTATTTTATGTTTTTTATTTTTATATATTGACTTTAAACATCTTGACATTATAAGAAATAGATCCAAGAACGAATTTCAATTTGAATGTTTGTTTATAACATTAAGATCTACATAGTTTATTAATTTTGCTCATCGTGTTCGATAGAACTGATGCAATTCTCTTATGATTAGGGTGCAGACATTTATTAGTAAAAATGACTTTCAAAAGAGAATTGGATAACTTAGGTGCCTATGAAATATAATTTATGTAAGATAAATATAAATAGTTTTATTACAATAGTAAACCACTAACAGAAACAACATAATTTAGAACTGAAAACAAACGTTATAGAGAAGATATTTGATGGATTTGAAAATAATTATATAGTTATAATGTAAACAATTTCCAATAATACGTTTTAACACATTTTTTTTAGACTTTTGAAAGAAATAATTCACTAATAACTATCACCTGACAAATTCTAAGCTTGGTATTTTTGGTATATATATTATAAACCAGAGAAAAACGATCAACGAGAAGCGACAGTATAGTCGCATCCTTTGATGTTTCGTGCCCCTCTTTCGCTTCGTCGTATTTGAGTGATAAAAAACCAGCACCTAGACTCAGAAAACGTATTTACATTTGCACTGAAAGAACCGTATTGTTGCTCCTATAATACGTGGGCAAATTCAGGAAACAAATTTTTATAACAATTTTAAATTTTAATTAATTAGAATTATAAGCTGTACTATATCACTACACTTAGTATGTATTTTTTATGTACTTAATATATATGAAGTATAGGGAAAGCATGGCGATCGTTTTTGAAAGCAATAAACAGCTTTAAAATATTTAAAAGAGGTACGTTTGTTTATATATTATGTAATATCTGTCAAGTTATGTGCTGCTCTTTTCCAGCTTATCTGAAACACTCAATGGTGTTAAATTTTATCTTATTTGATACCGACTATATCATCTGTTACATAAATTTGAGATACTAGCAAAAACAATGATCGAAACAATTTTTTACGTATGCTGTAATATTTTCATAATGCTAATTAATATAGTAATAATAGTAATAGTAATACTTTATTTGTCATAGGTTTACAATAAACATAGACATCGTGAGTACATAATACATACATATAAAGAAATAAGGCAAACATTATATTATATAAAAAAAAATGCAATCATTCAAGATAAATTATATAACATAGGCAATATACTTAAGAGACTGATTAAAAACTGGTGTTAAAAAAATTCAGTCAACGTGCAACAAGAATTCCGCCGGAGATGGTGCTTGAGAACCTCTTAGTCTAGTTTATAATATACAATAACAATAAAAAATGCAATATCGGGAACACAACTGTCAAAACAAAAACACAACAAAGAACAATTACACTTAAGATACGCTCAAATACTCATCGATACTATAGAAGCATCCCGACAAAAGGAACTCCTTCAACGACTTCTTAAAATCAAAAATAGCATTCAGATTTTTAATGTCCGGAGGCAAACGATTATACAGTTGACACCCCAAATAGTCCAGATGTTTCCGGAAAAGAGCAGAGCGATGCGCAGGTAGCAAAAGGTGATCCCTGTTTCTGGTGTCATGCAGATGACTTTTTTTTATTAAATTTGAAGGAGCTCATATTTTTGTGAACGAAACATAAGATCTCGCAAATAAAAACCGAGGGCAGAGTCAAAATCTTTAATTTAGTAAAATACGTTCTGCACGAATCGCGTTGATTCAGATTTTCAATTATTCTGATAGCCCGCTTCTGCAAGAGAAACACTCGGTTGGCGCCACAGGACATCCCCCACTGAATAATCTCGTACTTCAGCAGAGGGTAAAAGCACCCAAAGTAAAAATCCATCAGTATACCCCTGCTACGGTGGTACTTCAAATTCTGTAATGCATAACACAGTTTTGATAGTTTAGAAGATATCACGTTAATATGAACATTCCACTTCAATCCATCATCAACCCATAGGCCCAGTAATCTTGTTGAATCCACAAACGGGATGTTTGCGCCATTAATGGTCGGTGAAAACCCAGCCATGCCAGGGCCAAAAACGACGCAATTGAGCTTCTCAAAATTTATGCATAGACCATTAGCGTCAGCCCAGTAACATATCTTGTTCATAACGTTCTCGGTTCCCTGTACAAGTTGTGTCAAAGTGGATCCCGAAACAATAATATTTGTGTCATCAGCATAAGACACTATAGTACAACCATGGGTTGATGTATAATTAAACAGATCATTAATGAAAATAGTGAAGAGTTCAGGACGCAATATAGAACCCTGAGGAACTACTGCACTCGTATATTGTACGCTTGATTTTTGGTTACCCAAAGAGACACGCTGACACCTGCCAGTCAAATAAAACTCGAACCAGCTGAGGGCATTACCCCTAACTCCATATCTCTCTAACTTTTTCAAAAGAAGTTTAAGATCGACACAATCAAAGGCCTTAGAGAAATCCACAAATATTCCCAACACGGTATTCCCAGTGTCTCGAGCCCGAACAATTAAATTAATGAATTCGCAGAGTGCCGTGTTTACATCCTTTCTCTTCATAAAACTATGTTGGTTCTTGTTTAAAAGATTATTATCAATAAAAAACGACATTAACCTCTCACTGACAATGGACTCGATTACTTTTGAAAATGATGACAATAGACTAATCGGTATATATGTTTCATAAATAAACGATTCATTTATTATAAGCTTATCTAAGTAAACGCTATTTATAAATATATATTATAAATAAGGTTATATACGAAAAATAATTTTTAGTTCGAAAATTTTTATCGAATGTTTTTAGTTTCAACTACCTGTGTATTTGAGACAATAATAATGTTCTTTTTTACGAACAACGTCTCGTCTAGACAACCACGGTCGCTTCGCCCACCGAAGAAACACGCTTTTAACGACTTTCTCGCTTTTCGTTATATTTGATCTATGATAAAACATTCATTCATTGAGGACTTGATATATTGATTTAATATTTCTTTTACTATACCGAGTGAAATGGGGAAGGATTGTTGCTTTATGAGAAAAGACACTTTGAAGCTGTTCTTACCATAAGATGGACTTAACAGAAAATATAGATCATTAAGATTAACCATTCTGCATTTACAATATTAACTGAACTTTACTGGGTAGTATTTAATATCTTGATTTTCTTATTTCTACTTTTTTTAATTTAGTTTTTTGTTTTCTGAAATCGTCTTTTCAACATTTCCACTGATTAATTGAGAAAATAATGCATACGTTATTCATCTGATTTAACCCAAACACACGGCTAATATCCAACAAACATACAGTCAATATACAAAAATAGAAAGGAAATAATATACTGAAACTTTTAAAGAAGATACCTGCAATTTAGAAAAGGTCAAGCATATCTCATAAATATACATATTTTATTTTGCCCGGATTTGAGTGCTCCATTAGCCATAGCGATAAATCTTAAAATATACGTTCCTTTACCACCCACAATTTGGAGAGTTCTAGTTATGCATGTTTTTGTCAACATTTAGATTTAATTAGCGCTCAATCTCCTCACAGATAATGTTTTACCGCTAAACGAAGACAAGTACACATAAAAATTAATGCCTTTGTATGGTGAAATGGTGCAAGAACAATTTGAAACTTAAAGCCGATCGGTGTTTAAAATTACATACTGCAACATAAGACTACCTATACAAGTAGTCAGAGGCTTCAGTGTCTATTTTTTAATTTTATTACTTTCAATGTTGAAGTAGTTTATTCTGAACAAAACATCGACCACACTACCCTGACAGAAAAACTGGTGTCCAGTAACCCTGTTGTGGAAATAAAGATCATAATGCACACTTTGTTTTGAAACTCGTCTATATCTAGATTGATTATGCAAGTTTCCTTTCTAATTTAATACTCGTTGTTCTGTGGTCTGCTTCCCATTCTACTATCAACTTCTTCTGACATTTCTCAAGTACCTTTTTCTTCGAGAATCCGCTACAAAGCACATCCTGAAAATATTCTAAAGTAAAAGCTAGTTTTATTTGGTGTTACTTGTTATTTTTGCTCTCTACATCATTGTCTAGTATTGAAGTCCCTCGAAGGTTATTTTTTTCGAATAGTATAGTTATGGATGTTACTGAAGTGCGGTTAGATGCTCAAGAAGATTAAATATAAATCCTTTTGTTCTGAAATAAGCATCTGGGCAGGTGACTAAACAAAATAAAGCTTGACATTCATAAATAAATGGAAATTTCGATCAGTTAAAGAGAATTTTCTTTAACTACCCATACATCAATCTGATCGAGAGTAATAAACTGTATAATGAGCATGGGCAACATTCCCCCAGTAAGCCCTCTTATCTTATCATTAACTAAAAAAACAACTCGTTTCACAAAAGAAATATGATTTATTTCATGCACTTTTCTTAATTCATAACTTAAAGCTTTTACACCCCATCATGGTAGATAAATATTAACTCTATTGGCTTGTTGACCAATACAAAATATTTCGTCAAAAATAAAATACATACACATATCATAAATTAAGAATGTACACAAAATCCGATGTTCCCCTTTCTCATAAAAACATTTATAAATTAGATTTGGTTTGGCTTAAAGCTATATAGTGTTTGTTATTCTTACAATTCTTGAAGTGTTTTAGTAATTGGTAGCATAGCTTGAACATTTAAAGTGAGAGAAGATTTGTGTTCAAATATTCCATTAGATGCTCTATTGCTTTTTTTTTACTACAAAAGTCTATCAATATTACTTGTCGGCTTTCAAATATTTATTATCCATAAATATTCCCAAAAATTGAGTGAACTTCAATTTTTTTGATTTTCCTAATAATAATATATGAGCAGAATTATAAAAATTAATCGTAAAGTTGTTTCGATTACAATTTTTGATTTGGAAACACAATCTTTTTAAGCTATTTTCAATACTGTTACTGGGCATTGCGACCCAAGTATCATCAGAATAACTAATTATTTTACCATGGGATATACATCCAGGCTTGTAACAATATGAAAATGAGTGACATTAAAGCTTTGAGCCATTGACGGCACCGCTGAAGAATATTGGACACAATCAAAACATACAGAATATTATTATTATCTGGTGAAGCCCTTTAGATCTAAAGGTGAAAGGTCTTTTAACCGTCGAACTTCTTTATGACGCACGAATGATTTATTTGCTAATGACTTCGGGTACACAATGCTCTCTCTGGTTATTGAAAATAGCGAAATGTCACACTGGATGAGTGCTTTTGCGATGTACAGGAACATATCAACAAAGCTTTTTTAGTTTTAAAATTATTTTGCAATTTAGTGTTTTATTGTTGAATGATAACTGTGATCTTCGATTAATGATCCAATACAGTTGGCCGATTTTAAGGCCTAATTGCTGGCACTTTGTAAATATATGTTTTTCCAAGTGAGTGGTATATGTTGCCATGTGAGACATAGCTGTTGGTTTTGACTGGCGGACATGCTTCTCTATGCATTGTAAATGTGATATGTGTCGATTTTAATTCATTGTCCTTCATAGGAAGAATATATTGGAGCGCTGAAAACACTAAAGACAGTTAACACAAAATGATACACCGAGAGGCATGCCCAAAGTTGTTGTAGCCTGAAAACCATTCTTCTTTGCTTAAAACAGCTTTTTCTACTACGCAACTCTGCGAGCAATAGCTCCAACATAAATAGCAAATATTTGCAAGAACTGGTATAAAGGCGCTGGAATATCTGGCTTACAACCCAGATCTCCCTCCTGTAACCCAGCGCTGTTTTTCTATATGAAGAGCAGAAAGTAGTTTTCTAATGAGGGGACATTTCTCAGTGCATGCATTGATGACTATGGCAAATATACAGAAAACGGGGAAAGCTTGGTTTGTACAACTGATTTAAAATAATGGACAAGTGCATATAATGCGATAATAATTATTTTTAAAGGTCGTGAACGTTTGAACTTTAGTAAAAGCTCTTTTAATTTCCTAAATGTTTCCAAGCATTAACTCCATACTGGTGATATTTCGACCTAATAACTCTAGTATTTTTGCACGTCTGCTGCGTTCAAACCATTGAGAATCTTTGCCATTACAGCGTAATTTATTGTAGGGTGTATCTTCTAATACGTCACTAGCTTTTGTTTATCTGCTGTAGTTTGCAATTCAAATGACAATTTATCTGAAATCTGAAATTATAATACTAAATTTACATATCTTTAACGTCTGTGACTTTATGCATTTCATATAAAAGTAACATCATGTCACGCCATCTATTATTCATGGAATCATATGTAGGGTACCTACAGTTCTTAAGTATTTTTTTGTTGAAGATCATTTTCTTATCTGTACAGTCAATAATATCAATAACATGTACAATTAAAAACACGTTTTATGTAATACATGATTATTATACATTAGATTTCGAAACTATGCGTCTTCGTTGACATACAATCAGAAGACAACTAGACACTAAGTACGGAAATATGTTTGTTATGTCCAAAATGAATTCTTACTATCTAAAATCATGTTCTGTTGAAAATGTTCGAGACAACAATATTCATATATTATAAATAATATATTAAGAAAACAATTCCATTTTGTAAAAGAAGAAATAAAATACTTCTTTTTAAATCAACATTTCAGAGATGTTTCGAAAGAATAAAATATCAACATACATTAGATTTTGACTAAACGAATGCAGTACACGAATAGATAACTAAATAGCGGTAGTAATAATCCCACGTTTCTTTATAGATAATCATCGTCGCCTATCTTTGAATCTAGAAAGTGTATTTTTTCTATGCGGTCCTTAAGTTATCAGCGTTTTAAAGCACCCGAATTCTTAAGCCGTCAAACGTTTGCTCAGATAAAGAGAATTATTAATAGCAGCACATGAATGGCACCCACATGCGCGGCTCTTTTCACACACAAAGAAGTTCCAACACGAGTTCTTGTGTTTACAACCTTACCATTGCGTAATATTGTATGTAAAGAAGTACTGCTGCATATATCATCGTGTAGTATGCATGTGCTAAAACAGAAAGAGAAACGAGATTTGCGAGAAATTATTGGAATCGAAATGTTTTAAAACAATACACCAACATAAAGTGGCAAATGTTTTATACGCCGACATTTTATGAAAATTCTTTTCAAACTAGATATACATTCTAGGAATGTAATCAGTTGTAGATCATAGAAAAAAGTTTTTTAATTACATACGTGTTTATCTATCAATGTTCGATGTGCTTTTTATTAAAATGCATTTCATTCCTTTGAATAGGAATAGACAATGGATGTAGTAGATGAGTAGTGTTTGTTATTTATTTATTTACTAAATCATTATTTATTGAGTGTTTTAAAAAGAATATCATAATGTCTTAAGAAGGTATGTATTATTTTTAAGAAATTGTTGAAATATTTATAGAATAAGACCTCACGAAACTGCAAATTATTTGTATCCATAGACCTGTAAGGCATACAGAAATGATCTATGGAAATACCGATGTATGTATGTATGTAAAAACTTGTGTGAAAATTCGAATTACAATTGATACCACAATGGGAATACGGTTTTTAGGATATGTTTTCTACAAGTAACTGTGGGTTCAATAAATTTGCCCAATTTTTACCATTAAAATTGATATGTAACACTTGATAGTTAAGTATTATAAATTGTTGCAGTGACTACACTGCACTGACGAAGGCAATTAAGTTCAAAACAGGTGTATGCAGTTATATTTTCAAAGAAATGGCTCTATGAAATTATTTACTTTTATATCTGTAGAATATATAGAAACGAATGAAATTTGAAATAATAATAATTTTGATTTGTCAAAGACGGCATTCAACTTCATCACATAGCAGACAATGCAAATCTATGCGTTATGTGACCCACGAATGAACAAAATATAAAAAGATTATAACGCTGAAATGTGTAAATTAAATAATAAAAAAGAAAACTTCTAGGTGTAGGTGTGTGTGACAATCTTGACGTAGTCGCTGCATTAAAATATATTGTAAACAAGTAACAAAACAATAAGGAAATCAAACTACCACCATGTGCAGTACCATTGGAAGGTCCTTGCTTTATCAAGAACGACATCCAACTTCATGACATAGCATAGAATGCTAGAATTATTTTGTTAATAGTTTACTATACTCTTTTAATCAAAGTTCTTAGATTATTTTGATTTCTTATCATAAAAGTGTTCGCCCAAGACATGAGTTATATTTATATTAATTTATATCCATTTGTTTTAAATGGCGGTAACAACTTGTACGATCCCACATGTATGCTGATAATGTCCTGATTTACCGTACATTTAGGCTCGGTTCACATGACAAGCGCTTAACGCGCGTTTTGGTAACGCGCGTTAACAACTACTTGCATTTTAATTGAACGCGTACACATGCTAACGCGCGATTTTATGAAGCGCGCGGTCAACGCTGCGCTAACGCCCTGTACTTGTCAACGCGCGTTGACGCGCGCTTTAAGATCATTGGTTTGCCATACTACTGTTCAGTTGAACGCGCGCTTTTGGCACCGATAGACCGCACTTTCGGGATTCTTTCAGTCAGTTGGTCATAAACCGTGCAAAATGGAAGAATATTTTAATACCGAATTATTCATAGACGAAGTAGAAAAACGTCCGGCGATATGGGACATGACAAGTACTAATTATTCAGATAAGATCTTAAGGAGACGGGCTTGGGAAGAACTCGTCCTCATATTCTGTGAAGGAGATGACAATGAAGAAAAGAAGAAATTATTATGTAAGTGTATATTTCAATTTTTATTCAATAATATTTTTATAAGAAATTTATATTTTGTGATCTTGACAATCAATTTTTCCTTCGTTTATGAAATAATTTGTTAAATGTACTCGAACATTGTCCGCTATTCGCCCAGCACGCCCGGTATAATGTGAGCTGAGATTTCCCAATGGTGTGGTATGAAGTATGTCTTCATAATTGTAATCATCCCTCATTCTGACATAGTTGTGTAATGTACATATTGCTTTTACGATATTTTCAGCAAAATCGATGTTAACATCTAACGGCCTATGTAAAATCCGCCATTTATTGCACATAATGCCAAAAGTACATTCGACATACCGGCGTGCTAATGTTAAGCGGTAATTAAATATTTTTTTAGCATAGGTTAATGACCTTCCTCCATAAGGCCGCATTAAATTCTCCATCATGTCAAAAGCTTCATCAGCCACAATCACGTGAGGCAACACTGTTGATTTATTTTGTATTAGCAATGACTTTGATTGAGGTAGATCTAAGGTCCTTTCTGTCAGCCTTTTATACAATGAAGAATTTTTGAATATACCCGAGTCACTGTTTTTACCGTAGGCACCTACGTCAACCCAAACAAAACAGTAGTTAGCATCCGCTAGCGCCAATAAAACAAACGAAAAGTAATGTTTGTAGTTATAAAACATTGAACCCGTGTGTTCGGGCTGGATTAACCGTATATGTTTACCATCTAAGACTCCCAAACAATTGGGAAAGTTCGAATTCTTTTCAAATGTCATGGATATTTCATTCCATTTTTCTTTCGTTGGTTCAATCATTACAATGGCTCTCAATTTTCTCCAAATAATTTCACACACGTAGTGTACTATAGTAGACGCAGTAGATTTTCCAATTCTATAATTGTACCTTATTTCTCCAAGTGAACATCCGGTTGCCAAGTATCTGAAATAAAAACATAATAAGAATTACAGATATAGTTATTACTAAAAATAAATTATGGAAGTTCGCCAAATGCTACATAACGATCCTATGTTATTCAAAGACAGTCACCAACAGATAGTCATGCCGAAAACTACAACATACACATTCAAATGTGTAAAGAATAACTATTATTAAATGTTTTTTTTTTAGCTTCATCCATACAAAAGAAATGGAAGAGTTTACGGGATAATTATATGAGAGAGGTAAAGAAAATAAAAAGTATTAAGTCCGGTTCAGGAGCTTCAAAAAACCCAACATATAGTCATTATAACAGGCTACAATTTCTACAAGCATCTGTAGACGGAAAAGATACAGAAAGTAGCTTCGATACAGACAATGCTGGTGCTCCAACAGAAGTAGCTAACGCAAAATTGAGTTCTGCCTTTAAGAGTCTCAAAAAAAAACAAAGAATGAATCCTGCTGACGAAAGATTTGCGAATATATTAGAGCAAAGTATAACACAGATTATGAAGTCTACATCAAAAGAAGACGATGATGAAGACAGGCTATTTTGTTTGTCACTCGTTAAAGAAATTAAAAAAGTTCCGGAATCTCAACGGTTAAAAACAAAAATTGGCATTTATAATTTAATCTTGCAAAACCAAACTTATCCTCAAGAGCCGCAATATCAACTATATGAGTTTCAAAATTATCACAGCCCATTACCGCAACGAAGAAACTGTTTGTCACAAGAGCAGCGTAGTCAAATATCCACCGAAGGCTTTCAATACCATGATTATAGATCACAGCAATCTAGTATGCCAACACATTATGGTTATACTACACCAATAATACGCCATCCATCGCCAACATCTTCAACACATACTCCATCACCAGCACCAACCAATGCAAGCACTGAATCGGAGTTAGAACTTTTCTGTAATAATTGATTACTAATTAACAATTAGGACCTCTTAATTTTCGTTTTCAGTTGTTTTTCTTTCCGAAATAAGAATAGAATAGATTTTTTTATGTTTGGATTTTTTGTTAAAAATAGGTTAAAGTTGATGAATAAAACACTTACCTCAATGTAATTATGAGTTTTTCTTCAGGTGAAATACAATATCGCACAGTGTTTTCATCTGCCATTAGTTCATCTTTTATAAGAGCCAATAAGTCATCAAATGACTTTATTGACATTCTGAAGTAGTTGAAAAATTTGGGTTCATATAGCTTTAGTTTAGGATACAAAATTGTGTAGTGGCTTTCAGTAAGCCTGTGTGATAAAATTGGATGGACCCAACATGACCGCCTTCTGTTGCGTCGTTGTTTCTGTCGTCGATATAAAATCACCGCCAAAACGGTTGTAACGTCCATCTTCGGAAATGTAGAATTCGAACTGAACCGGGGCAGCGCGCTGTTAGCGCCTGACAAGCGCGCATCATGAGTACACCACACAAAACGTAGCGCGCGTTTAACGCGCGTTAAGCGCTTGTCGTGTGAACCTAGCCTAAATAATGTTTTTGATAAGAAGCAGGCGTTGAACGATATCGCGGTTGATTTGAGTGCTGTCTCTATAACTGCTCGGGGACTCTTTCCTGGAATGCATGTATTCCATGTATCTATGTATTTGAGTGATTTTTTACAAACAGCTTTAATTATAACGGTACCTAAGAACGGTCTAACCCCAAAAAATATATAAGTTCCTCAAGATAGTATCTGTGGTCCTTTACTATTCGTATTAAATTTCTATGACATTTACTAAAAAGTCATAATAGTAAAGCCTTCATAGTCAATTATGCTGATTACACTTCTCTTTTAATTTCGGTAAGGGTTCTTCAATCTGTTGCCCATAGTACAGCTTCCTGGTTGAATAATATCGAGCACTGGCTACAGACAAATTATGTACAACTTACCCCTGAAAATACATTATTCTAAACCAAACACAACCTAATCATCAATTTAGAAATTATTCAATATTCCATTCGTTTACTTGGTGTAACTACGGATAACCGCCTAAATTGGTCAGAGTACATTAATCTCACTCGCAAAAAACTAAGCAGTTACGCTCTCCGACAATTGATAGAATTACTGTCTATAGACTACGGAAACAGAATTCTGTAATTCACTTATTCGAAAATGTTCAGCAATAAAGTATTTGTTTAATATTTGTTTTACAAAAATATAATTACTTGTCTAAAGAATTCATTAATCTAAAATAGATTTCTTTTGCGAAAAACTACCTCCCCCTTCTATGAGCTTAGGAAATGCTCCTCTTAGAGATGTATAAGCATAGATATGAATTAAATTTAAATAAAAAAACCTAGTAGGTCCAGATTTAATCTCTTTGATATTGCCGATAAAGACAGAGGTATAAGAGAGATCAATACGCCAAAATATTGCATTTCATACTGTATCTTTTAAATTGAAGTTAATATTAATTTTATGTTTGGGGTATTTTAAATCTTCTCAGAAGATGTAAAATATGGATAAGAAAATCACAATACTTCGATATTTGCTGATTGAAATTGTTTAGTATATAATTGCAAAGAATATTTTCTATTATAAACTAACCAAGTAAATCTTAGTAAATCGTAAGCGTTTTATTTTTTAACTTTCATTTTACTTCGAGGGTAACACAGATGTTTGCTCTTACGCGAACGGTTTTAGTAGATTCTATTTACGCATATAAAGTTGAATAAAAAGAAATAATTTACTGTATTTGTTTGTAGCAACATGAAACGATGATGCAATAATTAACATTATTTTAAGGCCAGTGCAACTAAGTAATGAAATTTACTACATCACTCATTTAGAAATTCGTCTTTGTTCGTGTTGGCAGTTTTTGTCTGTATACGCTCTGAGAAAGTATTTATGGTTACATTCGCGATATATTTTGCACATATTGCTGTGATCTTTACATTATCGAAAATAATAATCTTTAGAATTCGTTTAGTTATTAAGAAAAAAATAATACTAATTTTATTTTAAAATCGTTTATTTAAAAATTAAGGTATTAGTTAAAAACAGATACTTGCAAGTACAATAGGTTGCCAACATTTAAGGACAATTCTATGTCAAAATGTATAAGTTGTTGGTATGTAATAGTTAAATAAATATAAATTTAAACATGGTACCAATTCATAAGGAAGATAATAATAATACTAAATATATTAGATACGTACTCTTTATAACAATAAAAAAATAAAAAAGGATATTATAACATTTCCAGTGGAAAGTGTTGGATCTTAAAAAAGAATATCTTATGTAAATAGCAATATGAATTCAAAATACACTTGTTAGTTCTTGTATGAGTATCTTAAAGGTTTCAAAGACAATGGAAATGGTTATGTGTGGTTTAAAAAGCTGCAAAAGGAAAATACAATGTTAATGTTGTTTATAGCATTCTATAAATTAACGTGTTACCTGAGGAAAAAGCATGGTTAGAAATCGGAGAGAATGTGACGAAGGCGACCGTTCTTCGTAGTGCGAGCCCGGTAAGAAAAATTCCAGTCGCATACAACGTTTTTCCTGTATTACTAGACCGAAGAGTTTCTAAACGAAGAATTAAAATAAAATTAATAAATGGCAAGAAGAAATATGTAACAAATAATGAAAAACGCAATGCATTTATATACGAATATAATGGAGGGTTATATTGAAAAGGAAAAGAAGGAAGATATACTTACCTCAGATGGGATGCAACAAATTTGTGAAAAGCTTTAATAACAAACAGCTTGAAGTATCGCCATTAGTGTTTAACTGTCAAGATGATCTACGTGTATCGATTCGAATGTGACAACCTAAAGAAAACGAACAAGAAAATTTTACCACGAACGTTTTTGAAAAAGATGCCAACCTAAAACTTAATTGAAGAAGAGAGGCGCTAAAATAGTCGACAGGCATTTGTTTTAATATATAAGTGGAAAAACAGGATTAGACCTTGTAATGGTACAGACCATTTCAGTTATTAATTTTATAATTTTACTTTTTTAGGATAAGTATATTCTGTTATTAATATTTTAAAGAAAAATAATATTTAAAATCAATGAATATGTTATGGTATTATTAAGTAAATATTAGTCATAAGCGTAGTGTGTATTTAGTTCTAAGAACCGTGTCGCCGAATGTTTACAATGTGAAATAAACGCGACAGTTGTGATAAACATTCGCCTACGTAAAAGAGTGTGTATGGGAAACTTAAGTGGAAATAACCGAACTATATAGAGAAAGGGGAACCACAGACACTTTTATATAAAATAGAAACACGCGCTAAAAACGAGAGAGTCCACCGCTAGACTTGATTCGAGTTGGAAAGTTAACTCCAAAGTCGGAGGGATTTGACTGGCTGGCTTCATAAAGAAGTCGTCAAACCCCGACTAGCAAAAAGTTCAAGTAATATACATTAAATGTTCTATAAAAAGGAGAACCTAAAACTCCTATAATAAATTCGATAACAATCATAAGAATTGTTATTTGAAAAATAGTGATTAAAGTAGCACTTAAAGAGTAAATGTGCACAGTGTTAAAAGTTTAATAAAAAATATATTGTGCTCCAGTAAGCAGAGCAAGTAAATTCGTCACCATAGGATCGTGACCACTCAACAAATGATGCCGATGAAAACATCGCAAGAAAAAGAAGATTTTACTGAAGATAGACATCGCTGAAGAGCGAAGAAAGAAACTTTATTGTAAGGTATTTTCAAAAGATTATTGTAAATGAAAATATTGTAGATAATGAAGAGTTAAGAATTATGAAATAATTATGAAATAAATTTTAAATTGAAATTAACATAATAAAATTGATAAATACATATCATCTTCGTTCTATGAAGGAGAATGTAATTTGATCTGTATTAATATTGTTGTGTATTTATATAATAGTACACAAAACCAGCCGACGTAGTAAATTCTGGCATCCGTTGTTTATGTTAGACTACGTCGAACAATATACATAAAAAATCTATGGCCATTAATTATTTGTAAAAATGTATTCAAATTGTCTTTAAATATATTTTATTTCTTTTGTTATATGTAAAAAAATAGTTTTATATATATAATTCATTGGTTTTGAATATATGAATTGTTTAAAGTTTTACAATGGTATTTTTTTTATTAAATATAATTAATGTTTAGGAACACCGTTTACTTAATCATTTCTTATAATCCCAATCGCCCTGAGATAATCTGATTTGAGTTTAGCCGGCAAAGCAAGTTAGTTAAATTTTATTTTAGGTTTAAACTCTACAATTTTATTAAATTAAATATAAGGCTTAAATATAAGGCTTGCAATTAAAATGCCAAAACTGCCCCAACAATTGGGGCAGTTTTGGCATTTTAATTGCAATGTAATGCTGTTCCTTTACAACCTGTAGATTTTAAGTTTATAATTCGTGCAGTAAAGACGTTAATTTAGTAAAGGATTAATAAATTTGATATAGCGAAAGTGAGAGTAGGGTCGATATGCACTACTTATCAACTCACGATTAGATAATCTGATCTAGAGTTCAATTTTAATTTAGTTTCTTTTAAAAACAAATTTATTCAGTTAATTTTCTATTCTTATCATTAATTTTGAGATGGAGGATGTAAATAAGATAGAATTTGATAAAATGTACGATGAAATGAAGTAAGTCATGAGATAAAAATAATTGAATGTATTGTTTAATAATGATATTTAGTCTTTCATGGAATAATAAAAAGAATAGTTAATGGTGCTAAACATGCTGAAGGTACTATGCGAGAATATTTGCCTTTAGTAGATCGTTGGGCATCATTAAGTATCAAATAATCACTTAATTCTTTAATTCAAATAAATTAATACAAATAAGCGGGGATGTTTTTAATGGGCAATTGCTAAGCAGCTAGAGGCACAATGTGAGAATGTTTACAGTTAGCGATTAGAATGAACCAATTTCAAAGCATTCACGTTGCAAGATTCTAGATTACCGAAGCACTATGTGAGAATGTATGCTTTGGTAAAATAGTGACGGCATCGTATTAATAAACAAATTAACCAGAATCAATAATATTTTAAAATTTAAAAGAACAAGATGAATATTCATTCAGCTATCATCCTATATGTCAGTATTTCACAAACATTATAACTCTAAAGTGAGTATAAATGTTTTTTTTAAATTATAGAACGAAAATCTATAAAAGGCAAGCTTATTAACAATCGTTATTTATGAATGTAAATATATTTTTTACATGAGATTTAGACATCTTGTTTAATTTTTTTGCCCTTATCCCAAGCAAAACTAAATAAGAGGTGAATCAGAGCATAAGAAGTAAATCCCTGCAAGAACTCATAAGAACATTAAAAATTTTATGCTGATAGGATAAACACAAAAACACTGAAACACCTTCACCACACTAAAGCACAAAAAGGGCTAAATACGTATTTCGACAACTAAGTTGTCATCTTCAGTAGCACTTAATTGTTTTGATTAACTTCGGCCTGTTAGTATAGTACCAGAGAATAACGCTCAACGCAAGCAATAAAGACATTAAAAGCGTGTCCTTTCGGTGGGTAAGGGGAGAGTGGTTGTTGAGTGTCCTTGCCACCAATTTTAGGCGGATTCCGGTCTGGTTCTTTCCACGTAGACAACATGTACTACTGGATAAAGTAATTTCTGAAACACAATCAGGTTTATATATACTATACAATTGCTTTGTTTGACATAATTGAGTATGTAATAAATATCCTTATTAGATAATAGTCAGGAGGTAGTTTTAGTATCTTTGGATTTTACTAAGACCTTTGATATGAGTAAACATGAAATACTGCTAGCTATTCTAAATTATGTCGGGATTGTGTGAATCAGCAGTAAGGATTTTCGAACCGGATTATAGAAAGATGACAGTTGGTTCAATTGATGATAGTTTGATGGCCGGTTGGTGCAGTCTAGTGCGCCACAAGGATTGTTGTTAAGACAGCTTCTATATACCATACATGCATGCACCCAGCACACAGCACACACACACATATAAGTATATATATATACATAAGAAAGAGAAAAATATTGGGTAAATTCCGCTGTAGAGCAACCGTAGACACGTGTTTCTGACTCATTGGTCGTCATCGGTACGGTGTAGCCAAGGAATAAGGTGGGATAACCTTGGAGATGTATGCTATACGGAAGACCATTAGGAGACAGACCACCATTTGTAGCTTCAGTTAGAAGATCCCCAGTTTTGAGGACAATGAGTCAGAAACACGTGTCTACGGTTGCTCTACAGCGGAATATATATACATATATATTATCACTGGATTCAGGGCTTTTTTCCGCGGTTTCACTGCTTGGTCTTTGAAAAGGCCGGTTTTAGTTTCGGGACGACGTTTTGACACAATCAAACTTTGCACCTTCAGGTGTGCGATAACTGTCTGCTTCTGCTTCTTGTTATTCGTAAACTGACATTGTCGGGGGTTCAAAACCAATAACAATAAAGGAAATATCGCGGATATATAATAAAAATAGGAAAAAAAATATAGGGTTTAAGCTGCAATTGGTGGTCTGTCAGCGGAATAACCTTATATCTTTTCTCCTATTTTTTTCTCTATTTTGTTGTAGATGTTGCAAGTACAGTAGCATCTGGAATCTAGTTACCACAGTTCCCACCACTGCACTAAACTGTGCTGGGTGGTGGTGCGATCTGCCGTTTAAATAAGGCTTTGTATGTACCAACTTTTTGTAAACTTTATGTCCTAAGGTTGCGTCGCAATTTCTTGTTACTACAACGCCGAGAAAGGGTAGTTCGCCTTGGTGTTCATTTTCCATTTTAATGCATATAACAATTATAATGTTTGTATTACAGTAAATAACATAAACCTCTTGCAAACTGTGAACTTTTTATAACAAGTGAATGAATACGAAGAAAACCTTTCTTTTTATTCCCGGCAAGAAGAATTTCTGAATTTTTCCACTAAAGCAATCATATCTAAGTATCAAGCAATTCCTACTATTCTGGGAATACAGAGGAATACATATTTCAAAAACTAGGAACGTCATTTGCATGTAAATGTCAAAGCTAACAAAAGAAGTGAATGGTAACTATACTTAAGTCAATTAGGACAAGGTAAACTAATATTTTAAGTTCAAGGTTGTAATTTCTAATATTTTATAGATTATTTGAAATAATCGATTTTTCTAGTAGTATTAAATGATATGGATTATATAATTATTATGGATTTTAGTTTTTCAGTTTTCTCTATATACATTGAAGTTAACTTTTATAGCAAACTGAGAATAATGAATATATGCGCTCATGCATAATACAATTACTTACATACACCTGCCTTTGCATTACAAGAGCAAGAGATATATACATAGATGCGCCACCCCTACCAATTAAACGTTTAGTGAACCACGCGCTGCCATAATCGCTTCTGATTATGGTCTCCGCCCTGCTACACGCTACCTATAGGCGGTTTAAAAACCTTAACCATAAATTAAATGCATCTTCAGAAATAATGAAAAAAAGTTAATTTTTCAAGATTACACTTATATTTTCTTCAAAAAGTTTACAAAATAAATATAGTGCACAATAAAATAAACACAAAAAATAACTTGGATGTAATGGGTAAGCAGTTACATTAGGGTTTCTGAAAAATGATAAAGTAAGAGAGAGAACGTTGAACGGGAGAAGAGTTAATTAGAAATACTTATGAAAGAACTAAATGTTCATAACATTATACGATTTCACAATTGCTATTTAATTTAATTAATGGACAACATCGCATTGTCATTCGTGGCTTGATATAATTAAAGACGTTTAAAATATGAATGCAAACATTTTGTTCGTAATTCTAAGTCAATGTGAAAAATGTCTCATTTCAGTAAAAATACTTAAGAATTATGTGAAAATATGGAGAACTGGTAGGTATATGAAGTCGATTTTTAAATATAAAAGTTATAATTTTGATATACGGTATAGTTTGTGTAATATGTACGTATTTTATACCTAAATAAAAAAAATATATTTAACATTCATTAATAACTAAAATTATAATGCAGGTACATTAATTTAATAATAAAATATACTCTCTCTGAGGTAGATCACTTTCATCATTCACGTCGTAAAATGTTTCAAATGTACATATTCAAATTCGAATGGCCGCTTCATTCAATGTAAGCCTTTAAATGCTTGAATTATTTTGTTTTTTGGTGTTTAGCAAAATACAAATGTTTACTTGCGATGTTAAATTATTTAATGTTAATATAGATTGATTTCCAACTCTTGTTCTAAACTTCTAAATGGCCTTACAGTATGATTTATATGTAATTAATAAATTGATATAACATTCTGTAGGGATTACTACAGAAATGCAGAACGTTTCATGCAAGTAATTTTGAAATTATATACAGGTTGATTCAATTTAAGTGCGCACCATTGCTAACTCCGATATTATTAATTCTAGAAAGGAAATTAGCAAAGTAGTAGTGTTTTTATTGTTGATTAATATGCAGTTCATGAATAAACAATTGAATAACGCATTTCCGAAAAACATTGAATTTTTATTAAATAGGGCAACCTATATATTTTTAAAAATATTGATTAATTATTTAATTTGTGATATAAAAGTTCCTATGCACTATTGTCTTGAAATGAATAATAAAGAAGTTATTTGTATAACTTCTTTATTAAGTGCGCACCATTGCTATCTCCGTTATTATTAATTCTATAGAGTAGGTTAAAGTAGAAGCGTATTTTTTTATGGTGACTAATACGTGAATAAACGATAATAAATGATTTATTGGGGATTGCTGTTGATGGTGGTGATGTTGTTATCTACCCTATAAAATGAATAGTAGACTTATTTCACTTTAAACCCACAAAAGGAAAACGGTATGCTATTTGACATTGTCAACAACGTACTAAGTATAAACCTTTCGCATGCATTTTTTCGTATAATAGTAGATCTTCATTTTACTTTACGTTGTGTACGTTTGTTATATTTTTCCACATTTACGTTGTTTAGTGTTAGATATCTGATCATGGTGTTTTCTCATTTGGAAAAATAGAATATGTCGGAAGCATAATCGTGTCCAGTAAAAATTCGAAAAGGACTAGCGAACATTATGCTGAACGATATCCTTTACTATTGCAGCCAGATCGACTTTACTTTCGAAACTGTCTGTTCACAAGACATGATTGCTTATTTAAAAAGAAAAGAACTAAGAAATATGTCATCCTCAATGAAGATGTAGAAACTACGGTGTTATATTTTGAAACCCATAGTGAATTTTCTATTAGGGATGCTACGATAGAATTGGGTTTAAGTCATTCATCAATCCAAAGAATTTTGAAAAACACAAGTATACTCCATAAAGTTCCGACCCTCACAAACATTACTACCCGGAGACTTAGCCAGGAGATTAACCTTCTGTCAATGGTTCGTTTATTTCTGCAACGACAATTTAAACGGAGCACAATGTATCTTATGGAGTGATAAACCGAATTTTTCAAATAGAGGCATGTTTAATAGGAAGAACAGTTACCGATCTCTAGAAAATTTACTAATAATGCGTCCATATCTGCACAAGTTCGGTTTGGTTCTAATGTTTGGTGCGGATTGATACGTTCGATAGTCGTAGGTCCAGTGTTTATTGACAGAGGAAAAATATCTTGAATTTTTTCGAAACATTCTGGAGGATTTCCTTAACCACGCCAATTATATGATGCGCCTAAATTTATACTTCCAACAGGACGGTACGAAACTATCTCAACGTCACCTTTGCCAATAAATAGATTGGCACCAATGGTCACATTCGATGGCCAGCACGGTCCCAGGACCTCCGCCTTTAGACTTTTTTCTTTGGAGATATTTAAGAAATAGGGTGTACAAAACGGGGTACAATACTGTATACAAATTGCAGAACAAGCTCAGAGATATTTTTAACGAATTGGATGGAAGCGTAGACATTAAAAGCAACCCAGAGTGTATTTAAGCGGGCACGGAAATGTATAATGAAAGAAGGTGACACCTTCGAGCATTATTTATAAATTATAAATTACTTACATTTCAGATAATTGTCCTTTCTGGGACTTTGAAATGATGACTCTTAGAATTTTGAATTTTGTCTGTCAGACTAACTTTGAAAAAAGTCAGATTCATCTGATTCCTTCTATTGTTCCTCCCATTCTTTTTTCCGGGTTTAGGGGGGGGGGGGTACAATCTAAATTAAGGAATGGCAATAATATTATACCCTGTTAATTTTATGATAGCCATGCAAAAATTATTGACTTCTCTAAGTTTATTCGAAAACTCGAGGGCAAAATATAAAAAAATATTTGAATTCGCTAACCAACAAAACTAATTTATTAAGTTTGATGTGCCTTTTGAAATGATCTTGCATATTCAGAATGTTTGGAAAAGTAAAATGGATTTTCTGAAGATGTGCAATTATTTATGTGTGCTTGTTTTGCGTTAAGTAAATAATTGTTTGAGGTTCATATTGTCTGAGTACCTATAATGTACGCTCAGTGCAATATATTGAGTTGGATTTAAGTAATAGTGATAGTAAAACAGTGTGTGAGAGAGAATATGTTTCGTCGAAAGATTGGCTGCATTATTTTTAATTATAACATTATGTGTTTATACTATGTATATGTAAAATTGAAGCTAATTTAGTTTTTTTTTTTTACTTTCAAAAATCTAAATTTCCTGTATCGTAGTAATATCGGAGTAATAATTTTATGTTGATATGATCAGAAACATCGTCGGAATTTTCTGCCATTTCAAAGCCCTACATTACAAACTACAGACGAAGTTAAAATATATTTCATTTCCGTTAATATAAAATGATAATATGTGCATGAAAATACTTATGTATGCGCATTTACATTAGTTTCAAAGCTTTTAAAGTCTATAAGAATGCCATTTGAAAGTTTTCGCTATACTCGGTCGACCTCCTCCACGCGTCTTATGAATAATACATTTAGTTAAACATGTACTATTTTCATTGCTGTTCTGGGCAAAATACAAATTACCAACTAAATGCCGATTTATAAATTGCAACCACCTTCGCTACAAACGAGCGATAATCTCGCAAGCATTGCAAAAGTAAACAGATAAAGAGCATTGTTTATATTCTTGGCAACATTACTGCTTTTTTTTTGGAGCACTATAGGCACTAATATTTGCAAATAAGAACGAACGTAAGTGTTTTATACATTTACTATTCTATTTTCTAGAATGTATGGAGTTATTTCGCTGGTACAGGCGAATAAATTTTATATCGAATATATAGGAAGTATAACGTAATTTTAAAGTAACTATTTCCGTATTCGTTTTGAAATAGCGCAATTCTTCGTCACACCAAATCAAAGTTTTTTGCATGTTAATCCATTCCAAAATGTAACTCTTTGTTGCTATTTAATTGTGACTATACTTATACATTTACGATAATATCTTATAATAATGATTTTGTTAAAGGAAGTAACAGTCTTTTTTGACCCAACATTAAACAGTAACAATAGAATAAATTAAACACGTACTTAAATAGTTTTCAATTATTCAAATACTATAAACAATATACAGAAACAATTTTTATACAAAACCTGATCTGTATATTTTACCATTTTCAAAGAAATAAAATTTGAAACCAATTATTTAGTGCACTTTTGCTGTATATATTTTATAGATGATTAACTTATTGAAGTACGACCGTTTTACAATTCTATCTAATATTACTACCTTCAAATGTTCTACCCGGTTATTAGAATCGCTAAAAACTTGTATACTCCGCCATATATTTCAATCTCTTAGGTATGTGCTAAAATCTTTCGTATATACACATATAAAATTAATACCTGTTGGATTGGCACAAAAATATATTCCTTTGTGTAGAACATAGATAGATTATGCTGATTTATTTGGATTGTAGAAATTGAAACTGTTTACGGTCGATACATTGACTATAAAGAGTGGAGTGCTGACGAGAGAGATTAACAAGTTTGTCAGTACAGCTGTATTAGGGGATGAACAATGGAGGTTAGGCCGCATGATGGAAGATAGAAAGGAGTAGAATTTGGAAGAAGCGTTATATCATCATTAAATGCCAGAAGTTTTACGGCAGACAGGAGTATGGGCAATGCAAGGGGTCACTGCCATATGCCTTCAGACATAGACAGTAAATTATTATCAGTCGATTTATAAAAGATAGTGATAGGAAAGGAAGGCAGATATCGCTAATGAAGTGTGAAAAGGAATATATGCTACAGTAGCTCGATATATATAATATCAGGTGTCCATGAGCTTATTGGCGTCTATGCCTTAAAACAGGCTGATACGACTCGAGAGACAAGAATTTTTTGTATGCCAAATGATCAAGGGACCCATTCAAATATGGAGCAGGAATCTTCTTCACATAGGTGGTCTTTAAATCTGTGTGTTCCTACTGAGACCATTTAAACGCACAAAGCTAATTTCTAGTAATTTTAATAGAAACATTTTGTTGTTTGTATATCAAATGACCACTTCTCACATGGGTACCTTTGAAGCTATTCCTAGCAAAGACCCTACAAGTTTATAGGTGCGCCAATACTTGGTATATCTTTATTCATGTGCTCATTGAGTGAAATATATACAATTAATATATATAATAATAATAATTAATAATTATAACAACAATAACCCATGGTGTGCCATTAGTTATGGATCATTATTATGTGTATAAGGTGTGACAGTTTTTGCACTCCGCATTTCTAATGAAAATCTCAATAAAATCAACACAACAGGTTATAGACCAAATGACTTAATATGGATCGCCTCACAAGACGGGTTTTAAAACATGTGTATATAATAAGAATAAGATTTTTTATTGCCCAATAGTTCGAGCTCTATACTTACAGCTCGCGGTAACAAACAAGGCAAGCACTTTAAGTGTCTTATACATAGCAGAACTCAATTTGTTTCAAACAAACATATCTTTATAGCCGCTATCGCTTAAGTTGCAGGTATTTAAATACAGATGCATTAAGTAACAAATTAATTGTCGATGATCGTATTGCAAATGTTTGCAAGTCATCAAAATTAATAATAAATTTTTCAGTAGTTCTACATAAATGTTGCTTTTTTTCTGCTTTCCAGTAGCCATTATCAAGTTATGGAGTTGTTACAAAGAGCAATAATCAACACCCCTAACTGAATATTCGCTGCCGCGACAAATATTTTAGAAGTCTGTACTTTTTCATTCATAATTGGTGGCATACATAATATGGAGACCAGATCTAGGAATAATAAACAACGAGAAGCTACAAAAATATTAAACGCCTGTCCCTGTTACTTCGGTGGGCTAGGCGAGCGTAGTAGTTTAGTCATCATTTCCAATGATAAGTGCTTGCTGGTCTGCCGTGCTGTCTCGTTCCCAAAGGTTATAGCGTACTTGGTTATTTAATATGTAAATTTGACGAAGCAAAAGTCGGACACGAAGTAACAAAGGATCCGATTATACTGACGGTTCTCGTTGATTGTTATTCTCTGACCAGATGATGCAGCTATCTTCGAACAGCTCTCAACAAGAAGAAAGTATAGTGTTACTAGTGTTTGAGAGTTACTAAAATGTGAAAAAATTATGTATAATGAATTTCAGTCGTCTATATCTTGTTGAGGAAAGAAGTGCGATGTGCTTCTTGAATTTTAAACACCGACCAAAGATCACAGTAAGATCCGTCAGCATATCCACTTATACCGTAGTCGTCAAATTTTAATTTCGGTTTACACTTCTATCCCATGCAGAAGATGACCTTATAATATGCAGCGATGCCTGCTTGCTAACAGTAGTGGAAGAGCAACGCATTGTCGGGGGACCCTCACGCTTTACATTTCATAGGAAACGTTTGTCGAGTGTACTGTCTTGGCAGCCTCGCTTATGTTTATCTTTAGTTTATTTCGTCGCGCTCTTTTCCTCTTTCTACTTTCGTAGCAGAAATTAAAATATGTCGACTACGGTATAGCATATATATCAACATAAGATACTGACGCAATTGCTGTAGTTTTGCATATATACGAAAGAACAATTAGTGTTTGACTTTAGGCTGTTATTTATATTTTCTGATAACGACTGAACATTATTATGGGACAAATAGTATGATAGGTTTTGACATCGCCTGTATGACATAATGTTGAGTATTTTTAAAAGGTTATCCAAGTATGTGCCATACAGTAATGCGCCTAAATTTAAACCTTGAGGCACTCCCGATATTTTTATATACTCCTCAGAATGTCATTATCGGTCTATAGCAAAATATAAAATGCACCAAACAGACCTAATTTCACAATACATAATTCACTGCAGACGAAATAATTACTGAATCTTAGAAAATCTATGAAAAAGGACGCGAAAAGAACATGTCATATATTGAAAGTTCAAAATTATATGTAATAATTAACTATTTATGAACGAATGTTAAGAGATTGCCTCCTTTTTCTTGAAATACTTACTTACAAACTCCTTGCAATAAATATCCTGCTTTTTATTGTCAGTTTGTGATTCCTATGCCTCCTAAGTTCTCTTTCGCATCTGCCTATTCCACCTATATTTTGATTTACATTTCATTATTGTTCTCGTCTTGCATTCAAAGACTGCTTTCCAGCCATACCATTCTATTTTATTCTCAATATGATATAATATATTTGCTGCATATAGCACATTCATAACTCATTTCTTAACGCTGCTTTATCCAGATTATATTGATCTTTCGCAAAATTTTTCACTTTATTCATGATGTTTCTCATTTATCACCTTCAGGCGCCTATAGTTACTCCAATGTCTTGCTGTAGATTTCATATTCTACCTGATACTGTGTTTCCAGGTAAATTAAATAAACACGGGACGTGGTAGGTTGTAGTTTGCACAAGTTGCCAGGATCAGTTGATAGAGAGATTGAAGAGGCATCTTTCTAAGATTATTACTCATGCTAGTTGCTCTCTATACTACCATCATTTCTCAAATTTAATTTTGACTAATTTTGTATCCTTTATAAATTTCTTTAAATTTAGTAGTGGCGAAAACTACTTTTTGGAATCAGGGGTCCTCAAAACATGGACATCTGCAAAATACTTGAGGTCGAATATTTTCATAATCACAATACGTCCTTATATTGCGTACAAGCGAAAATTATACATTTGCAGTTTGTCATTACTTGTTTAGTTTGGTGCGTTTCTACCTACTCACTGAAAATATAGAAGCAACTTTATTCAAATGTTTCACACTATACTAAATTAAAGCTGAAGAAATCAGGCGAACAACCTAGTCTTTACTTTCTTTAGCTTTAGTTTAATATAGTGTGAAACATTTGAATGAAGTTACTTCTATATTTTTAGTGAGTAGGTAGAAACGAATCAAACTAAACGAGTATTGGCAAACTACAAATGTATAATTTTTTCTATTGTAGGCAATATAAGGATGTATTATAATTATAAAAATATTCGACTTCGAGATTTTTGCAGATGACCACGTTTTGAAAACCCCTTGATACTAAAAAAGTGGTTTTTAAAAAATGTCTCTTTGTGTGTGCAGTGTGTGTGTGACAGTGTGCGTGTGACGAAGATAGCGGTCAAACAGCTATCGCTATCAATTCCAAATTTTGTATTTACGAATATAATCTCTCTCTTGAAATGTGACTAGATTTTCAGTAAAATAGGTAGACCGACAGTTATAGTAGTTTACTTCGGTAAAAAAAATTGAATTTTATCAATATTTCATCAGCTACTAAATTTACACAAATTTATAAAGAATTCAAATGTGAGAAGAATTTTATTAAAAAGGTTTTACGAAATTCCCACCTAAAGTAGACCTTTTATTCTTATCGAAAATCAGTTTTTTCCAAGTATCTCGCAAGTCATGCTTTCTATGCAGGTATATTATGCGTATAAAAGTATTTAAAACTGAATTGTCAATACCTTTTGTATAAAAAATTTTTTAAATTCGGTGCGGAAGTAACACTTTTACTCTTATCGAGTAGAGATTTTTTTGCAAATATGTCGTAAAATATGCATTCTATAGAGATTTAATAAGGTGATAGCATAACTTACGATTTTGAGTAATTTTTGTATAAAAAAGTTCTTAAAATTTGATCGTGAAATAACACAGGTTTACCTTCCTAAGAAGATAACAGTATTTAAAATCATTTAGAAAAAATTGTGTATAATTTGAAACGCCCATACGTAGATGAGGTGTGGTGACCACAACTGATTATTTAATCTAGTAGCATAGAGTTTTAGACCAGTCGTCCATCACCTTCGGGCGCGTAGTTACTTTATGGTGTAACAGTTGTTTCGATATTCTAGCCGATACTGTATTTCCAGGTAAATTAAATAAACGAAATGGATTGTAACTTGCACCAGTTGCCAGTATCAGTTGATGGAAAGAATGAAAAGGCATCTTCCTAACATTATTACTCAAGCGAGTTGCATTGTCCGCAGCTTCGGCCGAATGTTCAATTCACAAAATCTAAAGTTTCCTCTGGCACAGCGAAACTGTCAAAAGTAAGTCCGGACTAACGTTTTGCAGCATACGCTTATAATTTCTTAGAATCATATACACACCCCAACTTTTTAGATATTGTAAAGATATAACCACTACGTTATATGTATCTGAATAACTGCAAATTAATATAAATAAAGCAGTTCATTATAATATCAAATATAGAAAATCAATGCCTTAATGAAAGTAATTAGAAATATGTAGCTAATAAATTATAAACGAAAGTATATTAAACACTTAAATAGCAACTAATGCAGAGAAAATGGCTTGTAATTTATTAATATGATCGATGGGTAAACCCCATCGGTAAGTCACGATCTACTTGTTTAAACGGCCTTTTCCGCCTACAAACACGATTATAAATAGCGGTGGCACTATCATAATATACCTCATTATCTTTAAGACATATGTAACATCTAGCACCATTAAAAATATCTTGGAGGTTGAACAACTTTCTAGGAGCTGCTTTTAAATTTTCGTTCGACTAATACCCTAGTTTCATTGACGCCTTATCTTATTGTATCATTACAGGTACTTTAAGATGAGATGTATGAACATTTAGGAAGTGTACAGTTGCTGATATATTGTCAATCAAAAATAAATTTACTTGTCACTTGGACTATTTTAATACGCTGGTTTAATAATTCTTACAAAAAGTCTTCACACACATCATTAAAGTGTACTCACGATTTAATAGTGTACATATACATTTGGAAACGTATTAAGTAACCACGCTTCTTCATTGTGTACACAGATTGCAATGATAAAGTACTGATACAGTCTAGGACGTGAAGTGCCGCTTAAATAATGTTGAGAAAGAATATCAGATTCTATTTGTGTGGTAGCAATAATGAGTAATTTTGAAATGTAAGGATAACATATTTTTTCGTTACTGAACAATATGTGAATAATGATCGATTACATAACGTATATATAAATGTTGCAACATCAGATATGGATATAGATTATAAATATATAGTACGTTTCAAGATATAATGCGACGTCATAAATAGAACCATTAAGGATCACTTGCGCTAATCCGTCCATAATCCGGCGATGGTAAACACAAATACTTCAAAACTATCTGTACCAGCTTGAGGGTAAAGACAATAAAAGAATTAATATTAATTTTTAATACACGTACACTTTATTATTTCTAATCAAATAATGACAATACGGGCCTGTAGCATGTGTCTCACATAGATTACTTTTATTGCATACTACCTCCCAAGCAACATTTTTAGTCGTGGGAACGTAACGGCGACCATCACAAGAACTTTAAAGTTTTCGCCACCAGTCGCCGGAACGTGGTGACAACGGTCCTATTACGTGCCTGGGACCAAAATGGGGAATAATTATTCGGTAGTAGCTACGTTCCAGCGACGTCCCTGGAACTGCTTCCGCGACGTTTCCCGGACGTGGCGGCTACGTAACGGCGACGTAGCAGGGTGGTGACAGCCACTGTAATGGAACTTCTTAGGTTTCTGACACTCTCAGTCGCTCTCTGTCGCACACTTTCAGCAAAGCTTCAACTATATTCTCATCTCATTCCGTTGTCGATGCCGGCTTGTAAACTGAAGGTAGAATGTAATACCACACGTTGATGGTGTGAGTAGTAACACACAATAATATAATTAGAAATATTAAACACACGTTGATCATTTTAAAGGCTTTCTTGGGTATTAAAGTTATATGCGAATACAAGTTTTCTGACAAATATGATGATGGTACTTAGAAAAATGACAACGCGCCCTTAAAATATACGTTTACTTAAAAATTTTTTAAAAAAAAATATACTGTACAATTTCGAAATTGCCCATCTAGGCATGTGTATCTGTTTTTAAATTATTCCTGAATATTCAAAACCAATAAATATTCATTGATTTGGTACTTTTAGAACAGCTCTCAAGAAAAATTAATTTTTAATCAGTATTGTGACGTCATTCAACGTTCATGAACAGCAATGGCGTCGCAATTCTGCTCGATAAATATGGCGAATTTTGCGCAAGAGAACTTACAAGTAGTAGTTACTAAAATATGCGTCTTTAAAGTACATACTACTTGACAAAAGTAACCGTGTAGTAGCAGCCACTAAAAATATTTCCTTTAAAGTTATGGTTGCTACAAAGTAGTACATGGGACCAATCGGTCCACGTCGCTGTAACTTTAAAGTTGTGTAGGTTCGTTAAGACTACCATGAAGTAGCACACAACTACAAGCTTCCCGGTGTCACTTCAAAGTTACACGTGGAACTTAACCTAAAATTAACACATATGATTGCGGTTAGTGGTAGTGAATTATTGTAAAAATGGATTTTTTCAAAGTTGTGGCTACGAAAGAGAAGAATGAGGAAATGGGACAACGACAAAATATTGTACTGGCCGCACAACTTAAATCATTCACGAATGGAGACCTTAAGATGCAATTCCGCCAGTGCTCCAGAGGAGAGTTGGGTACATTATTTGTGCATCTTAAAATTATCGAATATTAACAACTTTACAGATGCCTTACAGATCGAAAAACAATTAATCGGCCTTAACATATGCAGAAGATCATTGATTGAACTGTAGGTTACTCTATGCAATAAAGACCATTCTCTAAGCTGTTGCAAGAATGAAATTTTTGACGAAAATGCTATTATTTCGTCTTTATAGTCTTCATCAATGTCATATTTAGGGACAAATAACTCATCATAGCCATAATATTGTCGGTTTCATCTTCACAATTTTCAACAAATTTCACATCATCTTCGTTATAGTTATTATTTCCGACTTCACATCTACTTACTTCTGGTACTGCTTGGCAGGCTTATCCACTGTTAGTCGTTTGAACTGATGACACTGATGCTTTTGCAATAGTTATATTTTTCCTGTGGCCATAATATAAGGAAATGTCGCCATTACAACTAAGAGCGTTCAGCTGAAGCCTCAGTGTTCGATAAAATATCGACGAATGTCTATAGGCTTTCTGTTGCGACGAATTCTCTTTTCAGACGCCATGAATTCGAACGCAGTTTCATTTCGCAGACACGAGCGATCCTTATTGGTGAGTGCCTTTGTTATTAAAGTCGATGAAGTGAAACCTACCTTGTAGCAATTTTTTTAAAGTAACTGCAACTATGTAGTCGCTCTGAGTTTATACGGAAAGTGAAAATTACCTGTAAGTAACATCTCCGAGTAGCAAGAACGCCGAAATTACTATAAATATTACTAAACAGTTCCGTAACTTTGAAGTAATTAATACATGTTCCGATAACGTAGCAAAAACTTTGAGCGTAACATTCAAGGAGTGCTAACTTTAAAGTCACACTTCAGTAATACGAGATGGTTATGGCCACTATCGTTTCCTACTTTAAAGTTCTAATAACTTTAAAGTAATCTTATTTAGTAGCCGTGTGGTTCCCAATACGTTAAGAGCTACCAAGAAGTTATAGGACCATAGAGGACCTACTATTAGTAACAGTTACGTGATTGCTACTAATAAGGTCTGAATTGGAGTAAATCTTACTGCTAAGTCAAACATTTAGTAGCAGTTACGTAACAGTTACCGAGTCCAAGTTCCGGTCTCAGTTCCCGCCACTTTGATGCTGCTTGGGCTACCGTGTTCAAGCAACCTGTGGGAGCTTGCATTCGCACTATATATTGAAACAGATTATACGTGAAATTACTGTCCTGGAAAATTTAGCTCAAATATAAGTAATGTTAAAATGAAATTGTGTCTTGAAATAATTCCTTTGAAACTAGTATATTTGTATGCTAAATTATGATTTTGCATATAGAAATTAGAAGCTATGAGAAATCTAAAATAATTGTCAATGTAGCAGTATTTTTAAACTATATGCACAGTTGTTTTATATTCTTAGAATAATTAATTATTACTTAAGGCAAAATTGCTAGTTACAGTACAATTTTATTATTTTTGTTTTAGGAGCTTGTGCAAATGTTTTAATTATCTCTGAGATTGTATTAGTATTGCTGAGTGTATAGTTGCCGAAAAAAATGTTAGATGGGTTATGGAACTTTCGATAGTTGGAGATATAGCTAATCAACTGTAGTTATTCTTAACGCACTAGCAAATTTAAGAACTAAAGAATAGTTATTTATGAATCAAGTGGGGGAAAACATATTTCGCGAATGAGTGGCCAGTTTATGGACACGAATTTGCAAAATGTTTCACGCACGAGCAAAATTTTAGTAAATTTTTTGATATAATTTATATCGGAATTTTTTTTGGGGGATAATCCAAAAAAGGAGGACTCCGTATTAAATAATTCGCATATTTCTGCAAAATATTTCCACATATACTTTTGCAAAAACCAAAATTACATAGTAATACTAGATTTACGTAGGTACTATTTTCTTGGCGGAGTAATGTTTAGAATGTGGAAACAATTCCAACAATTTAGTATTCAAATTTGTCAAATTTACAATTTATTGTTTTCGTAATAAATAAGAAGTAATTTTGAAATATTATGTTATTATTTGAATAAACGGATGTCAAGCGATTAAAAGATTTTCTGGCTTATACGACTTCTGAAAAACGGGATGTTGCAAACAGAGTAATAAGTAATTTACTACCAGCTAAATCGAAAGAAAGATACTGTTACATATACAAAATTTATGGAATGGTGCAAGATTAAAAAAATTAAAATATATACAGAAAATTCTTTCTTAGCATATTTTCAAGAAATACCAAATAGAAAGTCACTTTGGTCAATTTATTTAATGTTGAAGTCTTGTTTACTAATTTATAATAACACATAGCATTTACTAAAAGACAAACAGAACATTTACAACCAAAAAATTAAAAGATTTTTTCGGATGAGGAAGTAAATAAATTTATCGAAGAGGCTCTTGATTTACTATTTCCCTTAATGAAAGTATATTCACTGATTTCTCATCTATTAAACTTTCTTGTAATACAAAAAATTTCAGGCGGTGTTAATTACAGGACAAAAACTTTGCAATATTTCAATTAATGATATTGCCTTTAATAAAAATAACATCGTATTAAATTTGTAACCATTCCTGCAACATATATTACAAGACAAATAGTGATAATTAAAAATGATTGGTTTTCTTTACTTCTCAAATAAAAAAATTTACGGTTGCAAGTTACACAGAATCAAAAACACTTCTTTTTAACTTATCGCAATGGTAAATGTGTAAATATGTCTATACGAATAAACACAGTAGGAAAAATTGCATCAAAAATTGGGGGATTTTTAAAATTAGATATTCCATTAAGATATACAGGCCATTGTTTTGTAGAAGTTCAGCTACGATATTAGCAAATGATGGAGATTTGCATTTTAATCTTCTTTCAATTAATATTAATGTTCACCGCAATGTTATCCTTAAAACTGATTGAGATAGATATAATTTAATAAATTTGATGTTGCATTTACCGTTCTTATTATCCTTAGTTCATCATTTATTATTACATTATACTATAAGGTGGATATTGACATGATAGTGACAATAGCATATATTTATGATCATATATACTTAAGATTACAGGTACGTGCAGAACATACATTATCCTTTAGATTAAGAATATTAAGAATCAGCAATTATTAATATAGGTATGTAATAGATGGCACAATTGACTTTATTTTATAGTTTTTAATTAATTTTATGAAACTTTGTTATATTACACAAAATTTTGTTGAAATGGACTTTTTCACAATTATACTTTATTATTGTAATAATGATTTATTTCTTTAATGCAATTTGACGAAATGACATGTTTTGATAAGGATGTACAAAAAGTTTTTTTTATAAATATGACTTGAGAAGGTAGAAAACTGAGTAAATTCCGCTGTAGAGCAGTCATGGCACGTTCTTTAGACTCGTGATTTATAGTCAGTACAGTGTAACCAAGAAATAATATAATATATTCTTGTACATAGGAACACTAAACGGAAGACCATCAGAATGACAGCGTTCGTTTTTCAGTTTCTGTTAGAAAATTACCAAATTTGAGGACAAAAATACGTAATCACCGCAGCATTTATGAAGTCTATCTTCTTCACATATTGTTTGTTGATTATTTAAATAGAAAACTAGAAATTTTGCAATTTATAGACAATATATTATTTCAAAAGAGATTCTCGAGAACAAACATTGCAGAGGAATGCAGTTCACGTAATAAACCGTATGATTTTAGATCAACATTTTACTCCATACGTATAACACTAATTTACTATTTCAGCAAATCAAAGATATATACATTACTCAATATTTCTATATCTTTTATTTACTTTACCATAAGATAAGGGCTCCAGAATAGGTAACATGTAATTCCATGTGGTTAGTATCTTGATTTCCGTATGTGCACCTGAAAAATACAATATTTTAACAGGTAGTAGTCAAAACCAGTTTTCATTTATAAAATACTCACCGTAATAATACAGAGAAATGATGTACCTATATTACGTATGTTACCAAGTTTATTGTTCAATATTGAGTGAGATCTATTTCTAAGGATGATCTGAGTCTAAAACATTGATGCCTGTGAAAACTAGTTAAACATCATAAAAAATAATTAAATTGGAAGAATTATTTTTTCATATTAAGTTATATTTTAGAATAGGTTTGTATATGTACTAAAGATAATTTAAAGAAGATACCTGAATAATGGAAGACAAGGGAATTCAATGAACCTTATTCTCTTTACAGTCTTCATGGATCACATCATCAATAAATAAACTAATAGAAAGGAAAGGCATGAAAGAAATGAGTAATCCGAAAACAGCCTGAAAAGGATCAGAACAAGATAAAAAAGCATGCTTAAAAGTATAGAAACAAATTGGATGGAAAAAGCTACAAATATTGAATGGAGTTATATTACTCATAATATTGTTTCTTATTGATATTGTGCCGCTTAATCAGAATAAATTGTACTAGTTGAGATATATCCCAGTTAAGAGAATTCGGCTGTATCTAGTACAGTAATTGGTGTTCTTTAATTTTATTTTTTAAACGGAATATTTCTGAATAAATTCATATCTACTACCCACATTTTGCATGTATTTCAGAGAGAAACCGCATGTAATTTCACATTGAGTCTTTATTTTTCAAGGTGCTCTGCAATAGTCAATTACAACATCTGAAAAATAACCGGAACGCAATTACAAAAACACAAGGCATTTTCAGGAGCCGCACGATATGTTAATTATTACTTCTGTAAAATTGTAGCGAACACGCACTCCTCTTTAAAGAAAGAAATGAAATTACAATCAAAACAAAAAGTCAGAACACCCACTAGTGCACCTGCCGCTCATAAGAATTTAGACTGTGTATTAACCTTACTTTTACGTATAGGTATATATATGTATATGTAGGTATGTACATATATGTAGTACATACATATGTTCCGCCATAGCGCTGAACAACCGTAAATGTTAACATTTATTTATGTGATTAAATAGCCCATATATTTCTTTTCATATATTAATACTGACAATTGTTCATACTTAATAACTTATCACTATTATTTATTATCATTCTCGTCCGCATTAATTTATTTACTTGTTTTTATTTTAGTATCTAATTAATTACGCAATTACACTAAAAACTGACTACAATATATGAACATAAGAAAATCTGGAATTTTCCAATTCGTTTAGAAGAAGACGCGATGAGATGCTTATACTAATTTTAGTTATTTTTAATTTTCACAATTCTTGCTTTATTATTAGCCAGTAGAAAGATTCTTACACATAAACGTAGAATTTAATTAAGTTTCTCCAAAAGTAGATATCAAAAACTTGCTTAAATTATAACGAAATTTTAAGCATGTACAGTGTCCGACCAAAAACAAATTAATAATCATTAATAAGAATAATAATATTTCTTAATAGTAATTATGTCTTTATTACATAAGTATATTCTCACATTTCAGATGATTACATAAAAAAATTAAAGATATAGATCCCCAAAAATAAGTTAATCCCATTTTTCTTCTTTTTCTTTTCCACCGTCATCAATCTACAAAAATTTCTCGACTGCCACAAAGCAGCATATTCCGTATCCACTACTCATGCTTTATTTGTCGCCAAAAACTACTCCCATATTAAATTTGTGGCTAAATTTATTAATCTATACATTTCCCCTGCACCGACTTGGTACGAGTACATATTTCGCCATTACACAATACCTGTTATTGTCTATGTTTACTACCCGGTCTTCATCTTCCGTCACTCTGGTGCCATGTGCGTTGTCCATTCTCTGAAAGAATGAATATACCAAAATATTATTCTGTAGTGGAATAGCTTTTTATCATCATGCTATTGTGTATATGAGAAACATTTCTTCTAAAAAGTCTTTCCAGTTCAATGTTTTTCAGTATAGAGTTCTATATGGACAGCACTCTATCTATACATAAGGCACACTGTAGTAGCACAGTATAGAGCTATCTAATGGAAACAGTAGTGTCAATAGAAGGAAATAATTGTCCTCCGTCAAACCGACGCGTACATGAGTGCGCAGTAGTCAGCCATCAGCTGTTGATTCGTGGCGGGATTAATTTTTGTAGTACGTATAATGTATTACATTTTAAATTCGTGTGTAGTATGTACTTAATAAAAAGCAAGTTTGATCCTCTTTTTTGTATTATTGATATAGCTTTTTCATAATTTTATAAATAGATTAACATAATTTTCTCATAAACGATTTGGTTCTGACGCCACTGGTTTATTACTGAATAGAAGAATTGGTTGCGCGGGCGTGAGGTGCGCAGTACCATTTTGGGACACACACATAAAAGGTGCCGAAAGCGATTGAAACTACTGTATCTCTACAGCTCTATACTGTGGTAGTAGTCTCCGATAAAGTTGTACTATATCACTGATTCCACAAATGTTTGATTGATCAAAATCTTCCCGTTCTTTGGAATATAGTGCCAAATATAGTAAAGCTGTGCCGCAAATAGTCTAAACCCATGGTCGTCAAACTGCGGCACGCTGCTAGTGTTTGTGCGGCCCGCACAATTTTATTAGACAATGATGTAATAAGCAGAGCGGGTAGCGGGAGGGGAGTCATTAAAACGAGGGAAGTGTTCGTATTGTAATCAAATATATTTACTAACTTATTAACATATAATGATCCATATCTTCTTTTATAATTTTTACATTGTTGCAAGTCTGCTAGCGCCATCTGTTGGAAATTAGCGGAACTACTATGTAGTAAAGATACAGGAGTTTGTAGAACATACACAAGAGTGCGCACAAATACTCGAAAGCCTGGCTTGGTTTGCTGTCATCAAGGGACGTGATTAAACTAGTGTCACGCGTCGCGACGCGTCTTATTAGGGGTGTGTGTGTGTGTGCATGTGTCTGAATTCAGAGTCTTCTGAGGACTCCCTGTCAAAAATTGGCCGAAATCGACCGTATGGTTCCGGAGATATGTGTGTTTGAAGTTCGCGCATTTTCCCGGCTTTTGCCTGGAGTTTTCGTCCTGTGAAATCGGTCAAACATAAGTCCGGGCTCTCGCACCGGATTATTATTTGTTACATGCATATATAATATATATTAATACAGAATGGGCAGCGATATAAATATTAATAATTAAAAGGTGTTTCTTACTCGATTTCCTTCCGGTTTTCGATGATTTCTACAGGAGGCTGAGTGCCTCCGTGACAGTCTTGTGTTTTCCGTGCTCGAAAGTTCTGGACATCGTTCGATGAGGTATATAAAAGAGTACGCAGAAAGCGTGAGTTAGTTTATTCGAAGCGAGGAAACGATAACCCTTAGTAGCGATATAGTGCAGTAAAGTTTTTTAAAGACGAAACCAGCTCGTAACAATATAATGGCGAGGGTATCACCAAAAAGTGCTACTAAAAGGAACGTTGGTGCTGGAAGTGGTTCTTTTTTTTTTGTGTAAAAGGAAACTATATTCAACGAATACAGAATATGTACTGTCAATACAATATTATACATAAATATTAATGCATGTATACTGTTTCAACATTTATTTTACTTGTTTTGCATTTTGCGAAATTCTGTTACATACACATGCATACTTCTGCTGTGATAATTTAATGACAGAATTATTCTATCTTTGCTACTTAATTGTGATTTTCAACTTCAGACTCTAGATACATGGGCTGAGTATCGATATTATCTGATTTTTAACTTACTTCGTAATCTTTTACAAAATGTTGCTGAAAATTGCTTTTTTTCCTGCAAAGGACAAATACTATTCAACTAAGACAGAATATGTACTCTCATCGTATTGTATATAAGTATTAATGCATATGTTTAGACATTTATTTTGCTAATTCTAACCCCAGTCGATTTACGCTATTTTAAATAGCTGAATATTGAATAAGACGATACCCACACAACTTATACGAAATATTCAATCGAATCCTTCTTTTATTTATTTATTATAATATACATATACACATACTTTTTGTTCAAATTAATAACTGTGTAGTGTGTACTTATTTTCACGAAACTATTTCTTGTATAAAAGAGAAACAAAATGTTACTACATTGAAGATAATATCAGCTGGGTATTGTAATAACGCATCCGATCGCACTGCTACCGAAAGGAACCTGTTTTTATCCTCGAGGCCTCCGATGCTCCCACATTGACCTCATCGCCCTCAAACTAGTACGATAATTACGTCAAAATCAGCTTCTTTCTTATAAGCATTCCATCGAGCACGATTATCTTTTAATTTTATCGTTTTCTTTGTGAGCGCAAATCTCTTAAACTTATTTTTACAAAGTTATTTAATGAGCAAGAACCATTGAGTCCTGACAATTTTATTGCACATAATGCTATTTCGCTATTCGAACAGAGTCGAATCCCTACATTGAATTTTCCGTACAAATTGTTCATTTTCTCTTCTTTTTACCGCAACATATCAAGAGCTATTCTTTTGTCATCTCGTCGAACAACGATAACGTAACGATATTCTATATAAAAGTGTTGGAACTGAACGAAGGTTGAAAAGACAGAGATGAGTAAACTTTAACAACAATGCAGCAGTCCATCACGACCAGCGTGCGCAAACGCTGCTGACAGAATAACACGAAGACGATAATTTGAAATTTAATACCGTGCACAACGCCTACTAAGATGATAATTGAACAACGGTTGTTCAATGCGTGAAGCCATGTTGTAAATATACCGGCAAGAATGTCCAGTTTTAATGAATTCTATCGTCTGCATACTTATTACATGAAAACTGGAAGCTTTTTTTTATGAAAGACCAAACCCATAATTTAAGGTAGACGATTCGATTTTCATGTTTATAACATACTTTAAAATGTGTTTTCATTAACGAACCGCCTTTCACTGTTCTTACTTATTACTCTCTTTTCAGCTATACGGTAAAATGTTGAACCCTTAAATAATATTACTACATCGGGAAATTCCTTTATTACAATCTGAATTTTAATTCAGCGTAAAAATACATTCAACCGTAGTGAGGGCAGTAAATTTTCTACGTAATGGGTCTACGCATGTTAGTTTGACTGCGAATATAAAATTTGCATTTTAATAGACACAAATTGCTTTAGCACCATATCACCCTACAAAAGAAATTCATTAAAAACCGTATTTGCATTTCGACATACGAAGTCGCCTTCTTCAGCAGTAGAACATAATTCAAAGACCAGTTGAAGTGTGTTTAACCGTTTGTTGACGGACAGTATAAAAACCACCAAACCCTCAAGTTTTAATAATTTCCGATACATAGATTTACATGAATTATTGCATACTAGTTCATCAGCGTGTCACATATATTCGTAAATTTTTCATTTAGAAATATTATGGGTTAGACGGGCAACATAGGGTGATTTCTAATTGTAATTTTGTTGTAGTTTACTATGAAGACTATTCTTTTATTAGTATGAACTTGTAGATTTTTTTAAATTTAGAGGTTTGTTTGTAATAACAAACCAGTGTAATCAGTGAAAATGCAATAAAATTTTTCGGAATATTTATTACATATCAGTGAAAAAAAAGAGATATCCACTTACAGCAGCCAAATTGTTGGATATTAGGAACTCGACAAGGAAGATAGCCAAAAGTCAGAGAATAAGTTCGAGATATTTCATAAAAGATAAAGAAATATTGATAGAGTGGACATTGATAGGAATGGCATTCCTATTTGTTCTACAGAGTTGATAAAGAAGTAGATAATAATAATAATAATAATAATAATAATAATAATGATAATAATAATCATAATAAATGCCTTTATTGATACATTAAGAATTATCAAATACAACAAATAATGTAAAGAGAAACAGAGGATCGAAATACATGCATATGATAAGTATCAATCTGAAGGTGAAGTTCAGCAATAAATAACTGTTTTACAATTTAACTTTGATCTGATCTACAATACTATGAGGCAGGTGCCTAAACTGTAAAAATAGAGATAGATACATAAACATAGCCCTAATGAATTACAAGACTTAAATACTACTCCTCAGGCTGCAGCAATAACCTAAAAATTAAAAAAAAACGAACTCCATGAAACGAAATTTGACTACAAATATTCCTGGTTAAACCTTTACAAGTGCAGTAGAGGACAAATTTAGATTTTGTGAACCTGTGGCATTATTAGATCATGTGCTAATATATTATTCCAGAGAAACCTGTGTAGCACCACAGAAATAAATACCATAATTTGAGGAAAGTAAAGCACCTAGCATTTCCAGATAAAAATCTGTTGATGGGATACCACATATTACCAAGCTGAAGACACTACTGATAAACATGTGACAACATTATATTTTCCCTTGTTTCAGCCAATATGAGCAGAAATTGCTGTAGATACAACACAAAAATTACTGGAAATAACACTGCGAAAATTTATAAAATACGACCAAGGATTGATACGCTAAATCAAACATAAACTAACCATTACATATTGCCGTGATCTTTATAGTTTAAGAATTATAAAAATTGTTAAATAGTTAAACTTTAGAATACGAACATTAATTTTTAGTTTTAAATATAGTTTAAGGTAGAATAATCACAAGTCACAGATTTAGTAGGTGAATAATGAGTTGCATAACCTTTAAGGGGCAATGTCATTATGAAAATATAGATATAATAATTTAAGTTTAAATATATTAAGAATTAAGAAATAAAAATAAACACAAAATAAATCTATGCATTCTATATTTTAAAATAAACAACATATAAACATATAAAAATGTATTAAAAGCAAATAACCGAGAGAGAGTGATGTTGAGAGATGGAACAATTAAAAGGGTGAATCATTTGAATGCCATAAAATTGTACGAGCAAGGCTATATTCGGCATGCTTGTGATGAAAACGTCCATTCAAATGAATAAAAATAAATTTCAAATTTGTACAATTATTTTAAATTTATTAGAGGATTTCATAATTATATTTATAAGAATAATAAGCACCTGATACTTATATCTAAAAAAGGATATATGGAAAGGTATTTCTCTATCTCGGACAATACATTAATACATTTTATGTATACACCAGAAGTACAAATAGGATACATTTTGAAATTTTGTATGCACAAATACAAAAGGCATCAAAGACAGCAGCATAAATTTTGTGTGGTTATTTTAAAACCTACAAAGAAGAGATAACATTAATATTGTTCGCGGTTATTTACAAATTGACATACTGGAAACAGAAAAGAATTGGATGGAAGTAAGTACTCTTTGCAATACGGTTTTGATGAAAAAGATTCCAGTAGTACATGATGTATTTCCAATTGCATCCAAAGAAGGTATCTATAAGAAGAAGTTGAGAATAACCTTAGTTAGTGGAAAGAGAAAATATGTAAACAGGGATAAGAGAGGCGATATGTTCATATACAGATACAATGAAGGATGGCGTTAAGAAAACAAGAACATACCCACCCAAGACGAAGGATGGAAAGTGTGTGTAAATCTCAGTGAACAATTTTTGAGTGGCGTCATTTCATAAACATTTAACTGTCAAAGTGCGATTACGCGACTGGAAAAACTTGAAGGAGATAAAATGAATCAAACGATACCAACGTAAATGTTAGTTCAATAGATATAGCGCTGCGAATGCGTAGCTATCGTTTGTTTTAAGTTATATAGAGGGGTGAAACCAGTTGCAGAAGGAGATGAAGCCGATCTTTTGAATTAATAAGACGTAAAAATTTTGAGATCGTTTGTGAATAATAGTAGGGGTTTTTGAAACACTACGTTAAATTTATATTAGTTTTGAATGTTTTAGTTCATTTTGAATTCAAGTATTATTTTAATTTTGTTATCGTTAATTATTTGCTGCATTTAATAATTTCATTTTTCTACTGTTTTACAATATTAAATATTTCAAAATGGAAGACATGAATAAAAAAAGAATTTGATAATTTATATGAGGAACATAAGTAAGTATTTGAAATAAATATACAGTTTTGAATAATTGATGATATAAGACGTACTCCAAGAGTACTATGTGAAAATATTTACTTTTGGCAAGGCGTTGAATATCATTAATTTTAAAATAAATATTGTTTTGCTAACCTGCATTGATTTTATTGTAATTGTGGGAAGATCGTTAATGGTATTGAGGGCACTTGTGGTACTATGTGCAAATATTTGCTTCCTGTGTATCACTGGGCATTATTAACGATTGTTGTGGTCAAATTAAATTAAAATTTTCAAGTAGAAAATTCGAATAGACAGGAATATTCTTGATGGACAAGCGCCAATCCATTGGGTGTACTATGTGCGAATATTTACATTCGGGGATTGGTATAGGTCATTTTCAAGATATTTTCTTCGCTGCAAGGTTTTAGATCATCAAAGGCACTATGTGAAATTGAATGCTGATAGGGATTAGATTTATAAATTTATAGGTGAAGATTTTTAATGATATTTAATGCAATCTCAGCATTCATTGAATATTGTTGTAACCACAGCAATATGTACTCGTAAATTGTCAGTTTACGAATCTATAATTGTTTTCACTGAAGCAATGTAGCTCTCTAAATCCCTATAAAGAAAAAATACATTCTATGATGCCTATCTGACCAAGCGGTACAGAGCAAATATAAAGAATCTGGTCTTGGAGAAGAGGTAGTATTACAATTAACTGAGCATATGTAGGGAAAGATCAAATCATTTATTTTGCAATTGCTTTATCTTTTTTCTTTACTAGCAATGTTAAAAGAAAGGTTAGTCAAAAATTTACAAGCATATAAAACTCTCAAACGAAGTCAATATGATTACCGCTTTTCCAATATAAGTATTGGTCCAACTTATATTAAAAGTAAATGTTACTGCATATTTTGTTGGTACTTGTTTTAATCCAAATTTATTAAAATGCACAATTCATATTATCATACCTTTAGAATGAAAAATCTTCTCAAGTCTTATTGCAGTCGCCTGTATCTAAATTCTTCTTTCTCAGTACGTAGTCATTTTCATTTAAACAATAGAAAAACATCTGTGACGAAAATCATGTAACATTTCCTGCTATATTGACAATCTAACCTGCCTCGGTATGCCATGGTATTTCAACTAAATTATGTAAACTCTTCTACTCGCAGTATTTTGATGAGTCTCAGATGTTTTTGGTTTTTTTTTTTTTTTGTGTCAAAGGCAGATTCCAATTTTCATTGTTTTTATAAGTTATACGCTAATTTCCTTTACTAATTTTATGACTGCAAACTATGGTTCCTATACTGGTGCTTGAAATACATGACCAGTGGTGCCCCACTTTACCCTGCGTTATAACGCCACAGCACTTACGTCACAGTATAAACATATCCAGTAGTTGCAGTCAGTGTCGGCACCTTTGATCTTTAGAAACCAAGTAGTTTGTTCGCGCATTGTAATGCGCAATGTCGCATAGCGGAGAGATCGGAAAGTTATTTAATAAGCAGGTCCGGATCTAATCCTATTTTAAAATAATCGGGGCCGGATTAACTAAATTTGTTAATAAATGAAAGTATTTGAATTAGAAATATTTAAACAATAATTATGTACGTTATGCATATCATTGTCTTAGATTTGAAACCTGTGGCTAATTTAACAAATTTTACAAAATGTTGAAAACTATTTTGGAAAAGTCTACTAGATGGAATAAAATGATTTGGACGAAAATTATACATTTAATGCTAGTTTGAATATATGAGTTACATTTAAATATTACTATATTTGATATAATTTGTAAATGTTGCAAAATAACAAAATTAAAAACTATCTTGGAAAAAAAAGCCTAATAGATGGAATAAAATTATATATTTTAATGCTAGTTTTAATATATGAGTTACATTTAAATTTTACAATATTTGACATATTTTATAAATGTTGCAAAATAACTTAAAATTAAAAACCATCTTGGACAAAAGTCTCATAGATGGAATAAAATTATATATTTTAATGCTAGTTTTAATATACGAGTTACATTTAAATTTTACAATATTTGACATATTTTATAAATGTTGCAAAATAACTTATGGAAAAAAGTCTCATAGATGGAATAAAATTATATATTTTAATGCTAGTTTTAATATACGAGTTACATTTAAATTTTACAATATTTGACATATTTTATAGATGTTGCAAAATAACTTAAAATTAAAAACCATCTTGGAAAAAAGTCTCATAGATGGAATAAAATTACATATTTTAATGCTAGTTTGAATATATGAGTTACATTTAAATTTTACAATATTTGACATATTTTATAAATGTTGCAAAATAACTTAAAAATAAAAATCATCTTATAAAAAAGTCTCATTGATGGAATAAAATTATATATTTTAATGCTAGTTTGAATATATAAGTTACATTTAAATTTTACAATATGTATTACAAATGTTGCAAAATAACAATTTTCTTACTTTTTTTATTTTGCGTTTTAAAGTTTCTATTTGCAAATTTAAGTGTGTAGTAAATGCGAACTCTTATATATAAGCAAAGTAAGTAATCGTGTGGAAAATTTTGACATGGACTAATAAATTGTATTTCTTGGAGCTGGGCTTTAATTTGTGACCCAACGTTTGGACCCACTGACAACTGAGGAAAAATGGAAGAAAAGGTTTCTTCTAATTGTAGAAGATACTCAATAAAATTGGAACAGGGCATCAGTAATTTACCAAAAGTATCTCTTTCCTTATTCTGATACGCTTTGAAGTAGCAAAACATATTGTTTTCATTAAGTTCTGAATTACTTTTTGAAAAGGCAACGCACTGCTCACACTGATGTCTAGAAAGACACTTCTTAAACAAATAACCAGCGATATACACAACAGCATTTTGTTCAGGTAAATCTAAATTTTGATAATCAGTGGTATCCACTGCTAATACATTAATAAAAACAGTTTCTTCAGGAAAAAGTACATCTAACTTTTGAAAAGATGCAGATTGCAAGTTTAGTAAAACTGAATCTAAATCATCAACACAATTGGATCCCCCTCATAAATGAAAATAATTCAAAGTAAATAATTTTTTGAATGCTCGAGAAAACTGTATACATGTTGGATTAGTAGAGTTTCCTCCCTGTTGTCGAACAGTTCCAAAAAAATTTTCAATTGCATCTTGATTGAGTCTTATGGTACACAAATATTTTATACCTTTATTTTTAGTAATATCCCATATTGCCATAACAGAAGAAATTGAAATTATCCAACCATTAATAAAATTTAAGTTCTGTGTAACATCATCATTATTCACATTTAACACGATTAAATTCTTGAAAAGGTCCAACGTGTCATTTAGAACTTTAAGCTGGCTTTCAGTTCCGGAAAAAGGTCTATTTAATACCTTGCTGCTCTTAAATGATTGTGAATTCAGCACATCAAATAAATCATCCATTTTGGATATAAAAGTTGCAGTTGCCATTGCTGTTTGTGGGAAAAAATTAAGAGCTATATAAGTATTTAAACCAGCAGCAACTGATGCACTTAAAACTTGTGCAGCCAGCTTTACTTTCATTTTTTGGAAGTTATTAGGTTCTAGATGCATATCTGATAAACGAGGGGCTTGCCGAAAAGATTGTTGCTTGTCTTTGTTATAAAATTCACTAATATAACACTTATTTGTTATTCCTTCTTTTATTACAAATTTATGTGTAAATATGTTATTTCTTGTAGACTTTAAAAGATGTGGTATATCAAATATATAGAATTTTTTTTTATTATTTACTTGGAAATAAGGTGTTGTAGCAGATACCCCAATTTCTTTGGAAAGTTTTAAAAAATTTGTTCCTTGATCAGATATGCATGCTAGTACATTTAAATTAATTAGAAATAATCTTTCAATCGTATTAAAGATTATAGCTTTTAAATCGTTTACCTTACAAGAATTATTTATAAAAAAGTATGCCAGTGGCTGTTTCTGATTTGAATAAACACCTCTGGCCATCAAAACCAATGCATTATTGGCTGGACTATATGTTTTTGTAGTAGTTTCATGAAAGCCTATTATTTCATCTTTAGATCTATTATAAAAAAGAAATGTCTTTAATGACCTTCCCTTCCGCTCTCTTTAGAACACCTTTCAAATACCGAATCTCAGTTTTTAATTTGCTCTTCCTGGGACTTGTAGCTGACAGGCTATGCGGTGTTTGCACATAAATGTTAGCTAAACATAAGAAATATAATTTAATGATATCACATAAAACATCAAAAACTGTTATTACCTGTATGAGTTTCAGTATGTTGATCGGTAATCACATTAACATCTTTACTTGTGCCTGGTAGTGGATCATCTTTTAACACAGGTGTAACATCTGTACATTCTGTAAAATAGAATTATCATATATAAAAAAAGGTGTATGAATGTAATCTTGGTTGTTAGAAAAATCACAGAGGCATCAAAATCAAATAAATATAGCAAAGCTAGTTGCAATCAATATATTTGTGATTAATTTGATATAATCATCATTTAAAAGAATTTTTTATTAAGAAAAGATTAATTTCAAAAAATAAACAGTTGATTTTATAAGTTTATCTATCCTAGGGCTTACCTGTAAGAAATAAAGTGGGCACTGCAGTAATTTCTAGCCTGTTTAATTAATTAAATTATTTAATTTAACACACTAAATCAAATAAATCTTTCGCAATTATCCACAAAAACCTAATTCACTTTCAAAACGGTTGGTTATTTTCAAAAGCACGTACTAAGATCTGTTGACAAACAAACTATAAACAAGTCTAATTCTGTTTCTTACCGTCACTGCGACACTGCGCATTACAATGCGCAAGAAACAACTTGGTCTCAATAAATTTTGGGAGTGCAACTACTGGGAAGGTTTATACTGTGCTTACGTGCTACACACTACTTTTGTCTGACTAGATTGTTCAACGTCCATTGTCTTATTACTATTGGTTAGAATTTGTACCACGGACTTCTCTGGGAAGCCGTGTTCCATTCTGATTACTACTAGTGGCACTGCAATTCCAAATATATACAGATCATGTACCGATCACGTGTCTCCGAGTACATTCCCATCACAAGTGACGTCAGTCTTAACCTGTCATTTTTCTGCAAGTGTCCGACACAGACTGTATTATAGAAACATGTCTATATTTCTGTGATACTCTCTGGGCTAACTGTTCTTTCTACAAGTGTCCAATACAAACATATTTAAAACAAATATACATAAAAAGACGATTGATAATTCTTAAAAAATGCAGGTATTAATTGGGGTGCCATTTGTCTGCTAAAGTTCCCTTGCCGCTTCACTGTACTAAATAATAAATTGCATTCTACAAATCAATTTTTTAAATAAATATTCTTGCATTTTTAGTTCGCATAAAATTATTACCAAAAGTCCAAAAACGTGAGATTATAGAAAATACGTTTAGTGTCTACAGTATTTAAATCTAAAAACAAAATTTGCTGTTAACCTTAAATATACCATCTTATAAATTATCCAATATGTAAAACGTATGTAGAGGTATTTATCCAAACTTTAATAGCTAATTATACAAGGTAATGTTAAGTTCCCACGAAACAGAATAAATGAAATAAATTGACGGTTTTTACGACTCTAAACCACCCGCATTTGAATAATTTAGAAACTGAGCAGCAGGTTATATTACGAGCCTGTATAGAAGCAAATTATATTTGGTATTATAAATAGTTTTTAAGCGGTATAATACATATTGACTATACAAGTCGACTGATTTACAAGTTTTAATGAGTTTTGTTGCCCTCACTCTGCCGCCAAACTTGAAAGTAATTTTAAAAGAATTTAGATTGAAATCTTTATAAGAACGCCCACTCATTCAAGGTTAGTACTCCTATAGGGATAACAGTGCATGGCTTCTTTGATACGTAAATGTATGTTTTTGCTTTGTAGGTGTACACATACATTGTTATGATATGTGGTAACACATGTGTACATATATGATTACTTGTTCATTTAAATTTAGAGGGTATGAAATAATGTTCAGTTTCATCATCAGTTTCATAATTGTATAGAAATATGTCCTATAATATAAGAAATTGATTTAAATGTTGTAACAGTCATTTAGATTAAAAAGCAGGCTAGTCATAGGTAAAAGGTTTTGAAGAGAAGAAGAAAATATGAAATTTATATTTACATGCAAAACATATAGAAAATTAACAGATAGAAGATGTAATTATGTTAGAGCAAACAAACTACTCGATGAAGAAATAATAATGAACCAATATTTAAATATAGAAGAAAAAAGAACACTACTATAAAAAATGAGGTGTGGCCACCACACGACTTTCTTATACGTATGAGCGTTTCAAACTATACAATTTTAAGAATTTTTTTATACAAAACTTATTCAAAATCCTATTCTAAGTACTTTCATTCTCTTAATAAATCTCTATAGAATGCATACTTTGCAAGATATTATCAAAAAAGTGCTACTCGCTAAGAGTAAAAGTGCTACTTCCGGTCCGAATTTTGGAATTTCATATATACAAAAATATTGCAAATTCACTTCTAAATACTTTTGTACTCTTGATAAATATATATAAAATGCATAACTTACGACATATTTGCAAAAAATCGTTATTCGAGAAGAGTAAAAGTGGTACTTCCGGTCTGAATTTTGAAATTTTCTTTATACAAAAGATATTTAGAATTATCATTTAAACACTTTTATACTCGTAATGTACCTGCCTAGAAAGCATGACTTGCGAGATATTCGCAAAAAACTGATTTTCGATAAGAGTAAAAGACCTACTTCCGGTAGGAATTTCAAAAAACTTTTTTTAGACAATTTGTCTCAAATTTAATTCTGAGTACATTTGAATTCTTTATAAATTTGTTTAAACTTAGTAATTGACGAAATATTTGTAAAATTCGATTCTTTCACTGAAGTAAACTACTACTTCCGGTCTGCCGATTTTTCTCAAAATCTAATCAGTTTTCAAGAGGGAGATTATATACGTAAATACAAAATTTGGAATTGATATCTACAGCGGTTTGACCGCTATCGTGGTCACACACAGCCACACACAGACATTTTTTAAAAACCATTTTTTTGGTATCAGGGGACCTCAAAACGTGGAAATCTGCAAAAATCTCGAGGTTGAAAATTTTCATCATCACAATACTTCCTTATACTACGTATAAGAAAGTAAAAGGAGGTGTGGCCACCACACGACTTTCTTATACGTATGAGCGTTTCAAACTATACAATTTTAAGAATTTTTTTATACAAAACTTATTCAAAATCCTATTCTAAGTACTTTCATTCTCTTAATAAATCGCTATAGAATGCATACTTTGCAAGATATTCGAAGAAAAGTGCTACTAGCTAAGAATAAAAGTGATACTTCCGGTCCGAATTTTGAAATTTCATGTATACAAAAAATATTGCAAATCCAATTCTAAATACTTTTGTACTCTTAATAAATATATATAGAATGCATAATTTACGACATATTTGCAAAAAATCGTTATTCGGTAAGAGTAAAAGTGATACTTCCGGTTCGAATTTTGAAATTTTTTTTATACAAAAGATATTGAAAATTAAGTTCTAAACACTTTTATATTCGTAGCGTACCTGTCTAAAAGGCATGACTTGCAAAATATTGGCAAAAAACTGATTTTCGATAAGAGTAAAAGACCTACTTCCGGAAGTAATTTCGAAAAACTTTTTAAATAAAATGGTTCTCAATTTTAATTCTAAGTACATATGAATTCTTTATAAACTTGTTTAAACTTAGTAGTTGACGAAATATTTGCAAAATTCGATTTTTCACTGAAGTAAAGTGCTACTTCCGGTCTACCGATTTTACTGAAAAACTAATCAGATCTCAAGAGGCAGATTGTACACGTAAATACAAAATTTGGAATTGATATCTACAGCGGGTTGACCGCTATCGTGGTCACACACACACAGAGAGAGAGACACACACACACAGAGAGAGAGAGAGAGAGAGAGAGAGAGAGGGAGAGAGAGAGAGAGAGAGAGAGGAGAGAGAGAGAGAGAGAGAGAGGGAGAGAGAGAGAGAGAGAGAGAGGGAGAGAGAGAGAGAGATTTTTTTAAAACCACTTTTTTGGTATCAGGGGACTTCAAAACGTGGACATCTGCAAAAATCTCGAGGTCGAAAATTTTCATCATCACAATACTTCCTTATACTACGTATAAGAAAGTAAAAATGAGGTGTGGCCACCACACGACTTTCTTATACGTATGAGCGTTTCAAACTATACAATTTTAAGAATTTTTTTATACAAAACTTATTCTAAATCCTAAGAAAGTAAAATCAAATAAAGTTAGTATACGAAACAGTTTGGATTAGAGAACAGATAAAGCGTAAGTTCTCTTGCTTTCTTGTTGACAATGTGGTGATAATTTAAAATCAAATAGTTATAAGTCGGTATAAATATAGTTATGATTATTATCACCAGACGCTTAACCATACACATGACTTCCAGAAGTCATAGTAGACTCAAATACGTGTATGTGCGCTGGTTCCTGTAATGCCGACACTATAGTCCATTCATTTTAAGAAAACAGTAGTTAACGCTGCGATCGGCGACCGTATCACACCGAAAAATTTTTGTCTGTAACATCAACTGTCAGAAATTTTTGACATACAAATACATTAACAAATATTATGCGATACATTTTTTATCATATATTTTTATTTGAAAACTAAAAAGAAATTTTACACATAGTTCAAAAAATTGAAGACTCCAGGGGATGAAAGTGTAGGTGTGGAGTAAATTTGCCTGGGCTATTAGCCAATCAGAATCCAAGAAATAATCGCCTATCTTACCTAACACTGTTTTCTTAACGTGAATGGAGTATAGGGCAGCTTGTGCATCCATTCCATGCATTCATAAATGAATTTTAAATACGTATATGTATGTGTAGGGTTTACGTTATCTACCGGAGATTTTCCCAAGTATTCATTATTATTTTTGCTTGATAAATATTTACCATAAAAAGAATTAATGACTAACTTTAACATAAATCGAAAACAGAAATTTTCAACTGAAACAACTTCGAAATCCTTATTATTATTATTACTATTTAAGCAAAACATTGCTGTAGGTAAACTGAAAAAAAGTTTAGCGGTTATGAAGTATGTTGCGATGATCGGCTTTAGAATTATATGGAGAACAACAGAAAACGAGAAACTCAAAATTGGTAATCGCTCATTTGTGAAGATCAAAACTTTCAATTTCTAGTGACAGTCGGTTTTTCGGAAATGTCAGTTTTGATATACTTTATTTTTTAATTCCTGATAGAGCTAGCAAAGTACAAATTTACGCTATGTTGTTTTAGCCAACATGTTTGGCACTTAATTCTTGATAAATTTGTGTTAGAGGTTACATCTATGTTTATAATTTTTGCGTCTTCAAAATGTATGTACTTTTAAATATAAATTTATTGAACAATATTTTAGTGAACTGATATTGACTCATATACATACATTGATGTAGTTTTTGCCACATTGGCACTATGACAAGTTACTATGACATTTGATAATAATCTTTCAGTTGCGTTGCTTAATTAACTCAAGTAAAATTGATCTGTGCACACATTTCAAGATGAAAAAGGATTTTTCAAAGTATAACTTGTTCATTATGATGGCAACAAGATTGATAATAATTACATCATTTTAGTATTAATAAAAGTATATTTATACTTGTTTAATAGATATAGGTGTGATTACAGGAACAAATTGACAACTTTAACATACTCATATGTAGGTTATATTTACGGATAACCTCTCTATAGGTATTTTTGAATCAAATGCGTCGACATTTAAAGCACAAGCGACAGAAAGGAGAGAGTGCCTTTACTTGCACGAACGCATAGAAGATGTCTTCACGCAAGTACAGAGAGATCGTAAATGGTTGACCGTGCCGCTTCATCAATATATCAACTTTAGCACAAGTTTGCCACACGTTCATTGTTGTAGCATGAATATTAAGTTTGCACATAACTTCACTAAAATAAAAGGCACATTTCATTGCTACTGTAAGTTATCTTTATTGTGTTTATACAAATATCATTATCATTTCTGCTTAATTTTAAAATTGCCTTGAAATCAACAATGCCATTTACGGAAGAACGAGATAAGTTTATTGTTGAGGTTTATTTTCGTAGCTGTAACAGAAGAAATGATCCAAAATGTTTTCATTTCTCTAAAGACGTATAAATGTGTGTCTACAAAATGAAGGACGTTATTTTGAACGTGCGAGGTAGGCGCCATAAATTCTCGGCCTGACAGGCTTATACAGGTTCAATCGTGTTTAAACTCCGTCACGTCATGCATGCACATACGCAAGGTGTAATAAATATGACGGTTCGAAGCCTAGTGGTTTTTAGTAACCAGCCAATCAACGTGACTAACGGACGAAAATGTCTGAAATAACGAAAATTGAGTACCGCGCGATCATTAAATTTTTAACAAAAGTAGGGCATGCATCTTATTACATGAAACAACGTTTAAAGGGCGTTTACGGTGATTCATCTCCTACGTATTCAACTGTAAAAAAGTGGGCAAAATGTTTGCTTTTGCGACAAGAATCCCTTGAAGATGCTGATCGGTCGGATCGACCAATTGAAGTGATATCGCCTCAAAAATTCAATTATTGAACATTTAGTGCTAGAAGATCGCCGTTTGAGAGTGAAGGAATTAGTAGTGATAACAAACATTTCCGAAACAAGTGTTCGCCGAATTCTCCATGACCATTTGTGTATGAATAAAATTAGTGCTAGATGGGTACCGCGACTTCTTTCTGCTCTCCAACGTGAACGTCGAGTCGAATGCGCGCAGACGTTTTTAAACATGTGTGGAGACGACCCAAAACCGATTTTGGAGTCGATTGTCACAGGGGATGAAACAATGGTTCTCTTTTACGATCCTCTATCGAACAGAGAGTCCATGGAATGGCGGTGACCTGATGAACCTCGTCCCAGAAAGGCGAAAGGCGTTCAATCAACGAAAAAGGTGATGTCCACAATATTCTGGGATTGTGAGGGCATTTTGCTAATTGACTTTAATGAGCGTAATACAAGTGTGAACGGCACATATTATGCGTCTTTATTGCATAAATTAAGGGACAGTATTCGTGCAAAACGTCGTGGAAAATTGACAAAAGTTGTGCGATTATTACACGACAATGCTCCCATCCATACTGCCGCCATATCACAAGCTGCCATCCGCGAATGGGGCTTTCAAGAATTTGAACAACCACCGTATAGTCCGCATATGGCTCCTTGCAATTTTCTTTTGTTTTCTAATTTAAAAAAAAGACCTTAGGGGACGTAGTTTTGAGAACAACTGTGAGTTGCAAGCCGCTGTTATAGAACATTTTGACGCAAAAACTTCAGATTATTTTTACAAGGGTATCGAATTATTAATTAATCGTTGTAATAAATGTATAGAAGTTATGGGAGATTACATTGAAAAATAAAAATTATTATATTTTTCCAAGTTTCTTTTTTGTATACCAGGCCGAGAATTTATGGCGCCTACCTCGTATAATATTTCTAAATAATATGTAATGTTACATGCAATATCGATCTTTGTATTAAATTATTTGTTATATGTAATATTGATCTTTGTGCTAAATTATTTTTAATAAAGACATTATCAATTATTGAATAGGTACATTTCTTGAGTTAAGTAATTTGACAAACATTTTTGAAAGAAGTTCAAAGGTAAAATAATTGATGTCGGACGGACAAAATACAACTCAGAATATGATATATGCGCAAATACACCATGACTATGAAGTGGCACGGTCCACCTTTTACGATCTCTCTGTAGTTTTTCTAATATTTTTTGTACTGACATTAAATTAAAAATATTGTTGATTAACGTGAATAGTATCATACTAAATAGTGAATAGTATCATACTATATATTTATTGCATCTTTGGTTTGATTACAATCAACTTTCAATGTCAATGGCGCTTAATTGGTTGTCAAATAAATGGACACATTTGATGGAAGAATTTTTATCAATTACTCTTGTTTTTCTAACTTTCAATAAAGGAACATCTAAGGAAGCAGTTTATAGTAAATTTTATTACTATCAAGGTTGTTTTTTATAATATCGCAAAATAAGTAATATATCCTACATTTGATAACAATTTCGAAATCGTTAAATCTACGGTGACAATTAATATACCTACACTTTGCGTAGTCAAGAATACGTGTATAACCGATAACCGATCAAATTTTTAGCTAAGATACCGTATTGACCAACTAGCCACACATTTATCATATACCTAGGTATTATTAATATATTCTTCATTACAATTTTTTTTTGTGTTCAGTCGTTTTGTGATTAAGTTCCTTGTTTTCTATATGTCATGTTTATATTTTTCGAATTGGCAGTAAGTTTTTTGTCCTTTTTAATTAAATACAGGAAACATCTTATGTAATTATGTCGATTTCGTTTTGCGGATGCTTCAAATGTTTTTTATACGTCGTATCTTTTTTAATTTGCTTTTTGAGGATGTCATTTATGCATGGACGTTCCTCCCTTCTTTTAATTATTTTCATGGGCTGATTTTCTTGGACTATTTTTTATATTTTGAATTAGGATATGAAAGTACATATTTGAAATTCCGTCTATTCAGCGAATACGATATACCTAGTTACAATACACAACTGATATGAGAGACAATCTTATATAACAATAAAATAAATCTTAATGTTTTATTACAATTACATTAATCATTTCACATAATCTACTTTTAAATATTATTAAAGTATATACATTCATGCTATGTAGAATTTTAATGTCTATATGGCCTTATAATGTCGATAAGAACATTACAAATTAATTTGAGTGACTGTTACAATCTAATAAAATATGTTTATCGCAGATTAATGGTTTTTAAGAGTTCTATAAAATGAAATGACCTATATAGGTATATCGAATATAATTATTTCTCACATACTATTAATGCCAGCAAATACATATGTCGCAAGACCATGTCAACTTAATAGCAATAGCGAACAGACAAAGAAATCATGCGGGGGTGATTCTAAATGTGTCAGCAGGGAGCTTAACGAGATCAAAGCCACTGTCTCCGCGTAAAATATGATCTGACACTATTTCTGATTTACGCGAGCGACCTAATAAAAAATAGTCGCTATAGTGTACACCAGTAAGCGTCATTAGTTAGTCTTACGTCCGTAACATCTTGAATTTAAATTCAAGACGACCAAATAATTGTTTTATTTGTTGTTTTTAAATTTCTCTCAGATCCTTTCTTTCACAGACCATTTGTTATGTTATGTTTGAAAATAGTTTGTGTTGCTTCGTATTCGTGTATTACATGCACATTTTAAAGAATTAATGGTATTTTTAGATACATATAAATGTTATTAACGTTTATTTTAATATATTATATGATCGAAATTTATTGCCTCTTGAGCAGCATTTTTTGTTGGCATATATCTTTTTAATAGACTGGTAACATCAACTTTAAAAAAAGTAAATTTTCAAATATGCCGTCCATCTTCGTAAATAAAAAAAACTACATTGATATGTAACACGAGACGATAAAAAAAGAGTATATATATCTCAGATGTTTGATTCGAGTTCTGTATACATATTTTAGCAATCTTATCAGTTTTAAAACATATCTATTGCCCTTTACGAAAAAAAATATCTCTATACAAATCAGAATGGAGGCAAGCCAAATCATATGTATACCTTATTAGTAGTCTTAGGACTTTGATAAATATTAATATTAACCCTCAACTGCTACTCAGAAATAAAAATAACATAACTGCTACTGATGGGTCATTATGACCCAATTTTCGTTTGTTTATAATAATTGGTCAAAAAATGAAATTCAACTTTTATTGTGGTTAACAAGTAAATAATAATATAATTTATTATGGTAAATTATTCCAAATCACTTATCAGAAATAGGACATATTTTAATTGCACATTTATTGCATATGGGTAAATTGCACCTTTGACAGTAGATATCTGTCTTACGGTCCTTATTGCTAGGACAGATACCGCAGTGCTTTCTTTTTGACACATTTCTGCGTCGTGGAGGTTGTTGCCTTACCGGTAAATCGATTTTGAAAATTCCAGTTGCCATAGAGCGCAGTTTCCAAGGAACTTTCGTAGAGTGAATTCTTCTATACCGCATGTGTCAAATATCATTTGACATAGGAAATCAACGTATACGTATACGTATACGTATGTATGTACGATGTATACGTCGCCGGCATTGGGACGAACACTAGATACCGGGTTGCCATACACATACATCGTACATACGTATGCCTAATTATATTTGACACAACCTGTATATGAGACGCCTGCCTAATGCTACAGCAACTTTTTTGTGAATGTAGGGCGTGTTAGCTTGTTAGGTTTTGATGTTTTGTACAATACGTGACTATTGACACTAGCTATATTCAACATTGCATAAAAAATGACCATTGACCAACGTCTGATCCTCTGAGAGGTGCTATAATTAGCTCGTTTTTATCCAGTGCATTCACGCCAACCATGGTGTTGTTATAAAAATGTATTATTTCAGGCTTTCTGGTTGTTAGGTTTGTGCTATCATCGTGATGCATGCTTGACAATAGAATTACAGCTTTCTTTTGCTTCGGTACGTAGGACACTATTGTTTTATCTGACTGGAAGCCAAACAATGATGAACCTGCTGGCCTTTCCTTTTTTGGTAAAAATATATTCGGTATAGCACTTTGCTTTTTTTGAGGGTTTCAACATGTCAACTTGATATTTTTCAGTTCTTCTACAACCTCCATTGACGAATACCAATTATCGGCGACAATATTTCTGTTACTTCCAGTTATTGGCGTTGTCAAAAGTAAAACAACTTCAGTGGGTTTGAATAGCTTGGGTGCCTTTTTTGGTTCATATTTAGGTTATCTTTGTTCTTTCTCTTAGGATCAGCGCCAGAATATATTTCTGCATTTAATGACTTTCAGAGTATGTCACGATTTAGACTTTTATTCCATACTTTGAAGTATATACACTTTAAATGCTGAACGATCACTAAAGGCCACCAACATTTCATCAATGGTTACGTTTTTACCTGGGCAATAGTTTATTTATGAATTGTTTACAAATTTATTAAAATAATTAGAAATAGCAGTCGGTTTATTTGTTTTCAGTCATTATTTTATTGCAAGTGCAACATCAAATCGTAGCGCATTTAACACAAACAAAAGCCATGGGAGACTCATTGTAGCTCTGAATATATTTCTTCCTGTACCATCAGTGGCCCATAGGAAACGAAAGCCTTCATGTCCTGATTTAAATAAACCCTGTAGATATGAAAGTCCAATAAAAGCTTTCAATTGGTTCATAACCATTGGTTATATAAAAGTTTGTTTAGCATCCGACGTCCTCCCTATATTATATCTTTTATATTTTGCTTTTATTTGTACAATTCGTTGGTTGGTGTAAGTAAATATTTCTTGTAAAATATCTTCAGTCATTATGTACTCCCAAGATTCCAGTTCAGATGTTGGTGGGTTTACTTTAGCTGGACCAGCCAAACCTCTTGAGGTTCATGATGGTGTAACCACGCACCTTTGCACGTGCAGGGCATATTTTAGCACATTCTATAAGGATGGTATAACTAGATAATACTAGATGCCGCTAGAGTTTGCATTTCAGCATTAAAAAAGTATAACGTTTTTAGAAAAAGCTCGGGTCAACCTGACCCTTGAGTAGCGGTTGGAGGTTAAACTAAACACACTTATTAGAAATTTAATTTGATTGTTTTTGTGAATCTTTCTATTTGGCTGTTGTAGTGCCGAAAATTCTATATATGCAGAGTATGTCATCTCTGTAGGGAACGCCGATTGTGATTTTATGAGAAAAGATATTTCGATGTGACAACCTTAAGAGCCACTCATTAGGGCCATCTTTTAAATTTATTTTGTATTATACAGTGTTCCATAACTTGGTGGCTGCCCATACTTATATTTTTTAAACGGAATAGTTTGTATATTATTGCATTTTTGTATTCGTCGTATAATTCTTAGTCAAAAGTTATAAGATAGTATAGGCCTATAATTTAAAGTTTTCGAATACTTCAATGTTTTTATAATTTTTTATAGTGTTGTTCGTAATAAATGGTCCTAACCTAAAACAAGCATATTTAATTTTTGCTCAATTGCCACTTACATGTGCAGAAAACTGCATCAAAATTACATGAGTTATTTGTACCTAAAAGTCATATTTTTCAAATAGAACAACCTGTATATCTCTTCACTTTGAATTGCTTACTAAATTTTACATCAAAGATATGTAAGATGTTATTACTTCAAAAGTGACCATTACTGAGCTATTGACATTTTTTGATGTAATTTTGTTTTATATGTTTATATTTTTTATTTGTTCTGATATTTGTTGCGAAATTGACTATTGACTGGATGACATTTAATAAGTTACTTCTCAGTTGACAAGCATGATTTTATAATAAATTTTTCTAACAATGAGCTTAGAGATATGATTTTTGTATATATTGGAGAAATTAAAAAAAAATGTTTACTAGCTAGAGAGTTTGTATTTTATATAAAATTGCATTACAACAATATATATTATATCATTACTCCTCTTCTTTTCTTTTATTTATATAAGTAAGTGTCTCATGTCTATTCACCTTTATACGAAAATTGATGGTTATATTTTATTTCCAACACAGTCTACATTTCATGAAATATGTAGAATTTGGTACAATAAAAAATTTTTAAAACCAAACAAATTGATAACATGATTATGGTAGGCAGAGAACAGAAACTGTTGGTTAATGTATGAAGAATTAGTTTAAGAGCAACTGTAAAATAACAATAAAATGAACATTAAAATACATTTCATGAAATATGTAGAATTTGGTACAATAAAAAAATTTTAAAACCAAACAAATTGATAACATGATTATGGTAGGCAGAGAACAGAAACTGTTGGTTAATGTATGAAGAATTAGTTTAAGAGCAACTGCAAAATAACAATAAAATGAACATTAAAATAGGTAAAAATTATTTCAACAAGTGTTCAAATGAATATTCATTTATTCTGAAATATTTTGGAAACTTTAAAAATGATAAATCGATATTAAAAAGGAGTTGAGTACCTGTATTTCTAAAAATTTGTCGAATATGTTCGACATATTCGCATAGCTTCCATAATGTTTAGAGGTATACTGTATATTTGCTTTTTTACATAGCCTTATAAAAAAAATCTAATTTTGTGAAATCTGAAGATCTAACAGGATAGTGAATAGGACCTCCATGATCTAGTCACTTTACTGGATACATTTCATTTAAAATATATCGTGCGGCTCATCGTCAGTTCAACAAAAATGCATCCCCATAGCATTAGTGCTCCAAGTATGCTGATGATCTATTTATTAGTGAAGTGCATTCATTTGAATAATAATGAAATTTTCTTTTATCAACTATTCCATTACTATGGAAAGTAGCTTCACCGTAAATAACACATTATCAAAAGGAATTGCCTGGACATTAATTAATTAGTTATTACCCACTGGCAAAGCAGTCTTGTAACTGTAAAATGATGGGTGCGTAAATTAATATTTAAATGAAATTTTTTTTAAGGTTCTTGCAACGGTAGTTTTTGTAATATCCTGCACTTCGCGAGTAGGGCTTGAGGATTTTATGTTGTTGCCATAAGAATTCATAATTGATTTTCACATTTTTCGATTTTTCACATATTTAGGTCCGTGGTTTTGAACAAGGAATACTACCAGTAGCAAATAAAGTGTTCGTTCAATACTTTTTAAAAGGCATCTTTCCTGGTAATCTTGTTCGAGGTTAACGTTGCTGATAATGTTTCTGGCTAATAAATAATTTCTTTGATATCCCTCCAGCACCAAAATACCGTATTCAAACAAAATAAAAAATTGTATCAAAAACTGACTCAGCTCAGTAATGGTTACTTTTAAAGTAATAATGTCTTATATGCTTTTGGTGTAAAATTTAGCAAGCAATAAAAAATTAAGCGACAAACAGGCTGTTTCGATTGAAAAAATTGACTTTTAACAAAAATATGTCATGTAATTTTAATCCAGTTTTGTGAGCATGCAATTATTAAGAAACATTAAACATGCTTGCACTAGATCCTTTTATTATGAACAACACTACCAAAAATGTTGGCCATCTGATACGTTATTTTTGAGATATATAATTTTCTAATAACATTGAATTTTTCAAAGAAATGGTAATAAATCAAAAACTTTAGATTTTAGGTTTTATTTATTATATTATTACTTTTTGACTAGAGATGGGTAGTTCGCAAACGACCAATTCAATAAGAACGAGTTTTCTCGTAGAACTAAATGAACTAGTTCGCAATTTCCAAGCGAACTAGTTCTTGGCGAACTATTTTTTACAAAAAGCAGTAAACCGTGTGTGACTACCGAAACCATGCTGAAACCATCTTTAGGCCAGAGAAAGTTAGCGGGCAAGGCGTTAAATTCATTCCTTATATACCTGTATGGAAAATATTACTAAAATTGAAAATATATTTTATAAATAATAATTTTTATTTATATGACAAATACATATGTGTATAAAATAAAATTAAAATAAAATTTGATTTCGTATCAATGTTTATTTTTCGAACTACTTTTTGCAGAATAAAATAAATGTTCTGTGCATTTCTAAAAACATCATTATTAAGGTAAAGTGATAACAATTTATTATTTCAACAAAACACACGTTTCCTATTAGCGCATGATACATAAATAATAAAAATAACGTTAATGGATGAACTGAAGAAGTGAATAATAAATTATGATTACGAAACATGATTTCTTTATATTTTTCGGCGCCAAACATTACAGGAACACTTTTCAGACTATGCTAGAAGTTTCCTCAAAATGGTTCAGCGGCTTCAGAATCTTATAGGAAACATACATACAAACAAACAAACATATATACATCCAAGTTTATATATATATAAACTTTAACATTAAAAAATGTACCGCCACACTTACTAACATTACCAATCCAATATTCTTTTCATCAATGTAAATGGCAATATAGATCTTGAAATTGATCTTCACTGGTTAACAGTGAATATCAATTTATAGATATATGTGTTCACTTAACTCAATTCTCAAATTATCAAAGTAAGTCTATCGAGTTTTGTAAAATCGCCAAAAATCTTTAGGCTTCTTAATTCGTTTATGTAATAATTTGAATAATCTTTTTGCTATTAAATCTATTTATTTTACTTTTCTTAAAAGTAAGTTGGAATATGGAATTATTATTTGGTATCCTTATCAAAAGGTTTTTTTTGTATAATTAGGGATCGGCAATCAGGGGTGCATTGCCAGACTGGACTTAAATGAATAATGTAATTGAAAAATAGGCACACTAATATTGATATTACTACTATAACCATTTTCCAAGTATATTATTCATTTAAGTGCAGTCCTGCAATGTAACCCCTGTTTTGCCTTGATGATTCAGCACTCGTTACGAGTGACATCTAAGTGATCGGCAGTTAGGGATACATTGCAGGATTGGGCTTAAATGAATAATGTAATTCAAAATTACGTTATTCCTTTAATTTCAACAAAAATACACATTCTTAACCATAAAAGAAAAAAGTGATTGTCTGAAAGTTTAGTATTATCTTCTAAACGTTACTTTGATGTATCGAGACAAACTATAAAAGTTTGTCCCGATACATGAAAGTTTCTTCGAAAGTAGAAATACTATACATACTATAGGTACAGTACCAGGCACCGATAAAAGTATTTATTTTCTAAATATAGATTGTCTTTATATCAACATTATCGTGCATGGAATTATTTAATAAATTGCCAATAGAAATGAAAACAACAGAAATAGATATTTAAATAAAAAAGAAAATGTCAGCTGTTATATTAAGTTGAAGCATATTCCGCAGAGAAGTATGATAATAAGATCTATAGCATTTCTTTTTTTCTTATGACTTGTTTTCCTGTACTGGCTTTAGATTTAAGTTCCAAAATGAATTGTTGGTCTGATGTAAATAAAGAGATTATTATTATTAATATTATTGTTTTTATTATTACCTGTTTAAATATGTTCGAATATGTAATACGATATGCAATGGAACTAAAAGTAAATCATTGTTTCTTGTATTGTATTATAGTAGTTCACATTTGCTGGTTTTGAACCATAGTCTTCCGACGGAAAGTAAAACCCCTCACGGGCCACCTTTACATAGACCATCAAGAAGTCCCCTGAACTCCACAAGTGAAATACCTAGGGGTTACACTCGACCGCAGATTAACGTACTCCAACCACGTAAAAAACACATGCAAAAAGACTAAAATAGCCCGCGGAAGACTATGGCCTCTTCTGGGAGCAACCAGTACACTATCAAGAAAACTTAAGCACAGGATATACACTCAAATCTTACGACCAATGCTAACGTACGCTGCCCCAATATGGTTATACGCCGCACCGTCATACATAAAAGCAATACAAATCATTCAGAACACCACCCTGAGAATGGTCCTCAGATCCCCATGGTTCGTCAGAAATTCCCAGCTGCACAGGGATACCCACACCCAATCAATAGAAGAATTTATCGCTCAAAGTACTTCGGAATTCTATGAGAAAATATATAACAATCCAGATTTAGAACTGACAGCCGAAATGATATATGACCCGCTGGATTACCTGCCGTACAAACGCCCTCGCCTCGCCTCGCTTCGCCCTCGCAATAATCCTCCTTAGAGCTCAGCCTCCAATTATCTAACTCATGAACAAACCATACACAGATTAATAGTAAAAGGCCAAAGGCCTAACTAAAAGAACAATAAGAAGAAGAAGAATGGTTTTGAACAATTTATATCTTTTAGGTTTTATAATACGCTTCTATTATTGGCTACAACATGCTCTCCTCTACGATTACTGTCCATCTAGTAGGTAAGTATCTATGTGTTAGCAGCAATATTGAATAAAATTTATATATTTTTCACTATTTAATTAAAATATAAAGAATCAGTTTGTATTAGTTTTCATAACAATTATGAACAATATTTGTGGTTGTTTCAAGAAAGCGATTTACTATTTGCGCTATAATTAACAGTAAATAATAACAGAATGGTCAAGTTGTCGATTCATATAATAGCGCGTAGGTTGACATTTAATTATTAAACATGAAATTATGCCTTAAATTTATGACGCAGCACTTAAAGTTGATTAATAGTGATTAGAGAAATTGTTAGGTTTGAGTTACAAAATATTTAAAGCACACATGAACGGTAATCAATTATTCCTAATGTCTTATTTGCCAAGGAAACATGTTTAGGAAAATTGAACAGGTGGGAAAGCTAAAATGTTAGATTACTTTAAGTTTTCCTGAATATGTTATACAATTTTAAAAGCTAATATAAATTAAATTTAGAAAAGTGTATATATATGTTTGTCAAATTATAAGGATTTGCAAACAAATTATCTATCAAAAATATTATTTCATTTTAATGGAATGTCCTATTATATCGGTGGTAAAAATAAAACAACACTGATTGGTATGCTTATACGTACAACACGCTCTTCGAAGATACATGGCTCTTATTGACACTATTTATTAAAATGCATCCCCTAACAAGTAGGTATCTATATTACTTTAAAATTCTTCGAATTCAAGACCACTTTATTAATTTTTAGAAAAGACGATAAGTAAAAACCTTGTTTGACATAATATATAACATATTTTCATAGGTAAACGGTAAACCTATTAAACAAACCTTGCCCACACATAAAGATATTCTAGAATTGTTAGATAATTTGTAACATCAACTAAATATACTTCAGAACTAATACCTGTGTTTAAGTAAATGCTTATAGTCAACATCTAAATGACTAAAATTGATATCAAAATAGTAAAGAGAATAATCAATTATTTCTTTTGCATAAAACTTATTAGTCAAATTGTGCCTTTATACAGTAGCAATGAATTGTTGCATGGAATGTACACCAGAATACACGAAATAGCCTGGCAAAATATGTCAAAATTAATAGTTATTTGAAATCTCATATAAAACAAATATGTATTTAAAAAAATCATTGAAAAAATGCTATCGCTAAATATTTTATATGGGATGTTAAAGAACAAATTAACGCCTGGCTAATGTGTGGAACAACATAATTTCAGTAAATTTTTGGGCGAACGTAATATTTGACGCATACGTTGAACCACATGATGAATTCTGTTTGGGGGTAAAATGTCTACTTCACTTGCAATTTTCAAGCCTCCAGCTTAGTAGCAGTTAAACAATAAATATATCTTCCCTGAGAAAAAAATGGAATCAGGTATATGAGTGGAAAAGTTAAGGTTTGCTATACCATGTAGTATTACTGCAGAGAACCCATTAAAACTACTATTGCAAAATTTGTACAACTATAGGCACTACATGGAGCAGGTATATTTTTGTTACCATTACCTCAGTTTCTTTGATACTATAAACAACTTATTTATTTAAATTAACAATTGTACATTACCACTTGAGGAAACTCCAGGCCATCATGCAGCATTTACAGCTTTGGGATGTCTTGGATTAGGGTGATGTGTGAGGAGGAAACAAATTGATAAAAAGAACAAATTGATGCGATATATTAAATTGTTATTAACAACCTCCTAGTAAACTCCTAGTTTACTACTTTTATCTCCGAGGTTCCTGATATCCATCCATTTGATATTATTGAGTCATAAATTGTGTGGAGTGTTTAAATTTTATAATAATCTTGAATATTAAAATAAATACTGATCATAGTATACAATAATAAAATAATGTAAGAATCATTTAGTAATAACATTATATTAGTCCTATCAATTCTGAAATACCTCCCTGGATTCTATCTGGGCAACATTTTTCCTTGATATTCTCTTTTGTTGCTGAGAACAACAGTTTATTGTTCATATCGATAACGTTGCAGCTTTTTTGTTGTTGCAACAACATAATTAATAATGAGCCATCTCATTTTTTTAACTGTTTTATTTTGTTGTTCAATTGGAAAAATATATACTTCTGACAAAAAGTTTAGCGTTCGGTTTGTTATTTCTCTACAATCTTTAACATGTTTGTATGGGGCAGTTTTCCTACATTCGTTTTAGCATCGCTTTATTTATTATGCTATTATAGTTGAAGAAAAGCCAGCATTAAAATCATTGAATTCTGAAAGTCCATCAAAGTCTAATATTGCAAACATAAAATTGTAAAGTAGTTATTCCTCTCTGTTACTATTCATATTATAAAATATCCTGATATTTTTCTTTTAATTTATTAGTATTAAAAGACAACGATTGTAATAGAAACTTGAGCTCGGTGTATCAAAACTATATGAGTACTTGGCGGTACAAGAAAGGAACTATAATACGGTAGTATGTGTTGATAGGGCTACCACTTTAAAATTATGTTTCCAGCACTTCCAAACTTAAAAAGTCAGGTGTGGCCACCACACGACTTTCTTATATGTATGAGCGTTTCAAATTATACAAGTTGTCCTGAATTGTTTTAAATACTTTTATCTTAGAAAAATAAACCTGTAAGTGTGTTACTTCAAGTTCAAATTTTAATTTTTTTTTTATACAAAAAATATACAAAATCCTATTCTAAATACTTCTATTCTCTTAATAAATCTCTATAGAATGCATACTTTGCGAGATATTTGAAAAAAGGCTACTTGCCAAGAGTAGAAGTTTTACTTCCGGTCCGAATTTTGAAGTTCCATTTATACAAAACATATTCCAAATGCAGTTCTAAATACTTTTCTACTCTTGACAAATATTCAGCATGTCTAAAGTTAGTGTTCATCATTGCTTACTTTGTTATTATTGAAGCTACGAAGTTGGTTAAATTAGCAACCTAGTAGGACTTTTTTTGCTGATTAAGTTGGTCAAAACAGAGAAGCAATCCTGAGATATTCACAAAAGTAACAAATTTTTAAATGGAACATCTTGTATATTTCGGATTTTTTGAAAGAGAGTTAAATTCTAAACAAAAAGTAAGTAATACATTATCGTCTTAAATTTAAAAATAAGCTTATAAAAAGCACTTAAAATCTTCTATTATTCTAGCTTTAATATGCAAGTAGGCGATGAATTTAAAATGAAATAAAAGATTACTAGAAACGTCAACGAGTTTGTAAACTTAATCTGTTTTGTAATTAATTGGTTGTGTACGGCTACCTATTGCTAACAGTTTCTTATTGGTTGTTACTAAAATGCCTTTCGCACGTCTAGACAAAATACGATATGTTTGAAGCTTATCTGTTTTGCAGAAGAAACACCGAGGAAGCATTGGCATATTATTGTAACAAATTTCAGAATCGTGAAGCGCCAAATAGACAAATCTTTTAAAATTGTACAGAAAACTAAGGAATAACAAAGATATAGAAAAAGGAAAGTATTTATAATCAACGAAGAAACCGAATTACGAGTGTCTGCACATTTTGAAGCATTTCCTCAAAATTCAGTTAAAGATAGTACGCGAGAATTGGATGTCAATAGATGCACTGTTCAACTTATTCTAAGGAAACATAAACTGCATTCCTATAAAAAGAGAAAAGGGTACACACAATATTACCAGAAGATGCAGAGAGATTAATTTTTGTAACTGGCAAATTAATTTTATCAATGAACATCCAGATAATTATAAACTTATTTTGTGGTCAGACGAATCTAACTTTTTAACTGAAGGTATGTGTAATAAAAGAAACCAACATTATTGGTCTCGACAGAATACCATGATAGAGGATCCACGACGCCCGCAGCATCAGTTTAGCATAAATATTTGGTGTGGCATACTAGGTTCTCGAGTTTTTGGTCCAATTTTCTATCACGGCACCCTAACAGGGGTACGTTATGTCAACTATTAGCACCAGTTCTCGAGAATCTTCTAGAAAACCTACCATTAGTAGATTACCAGCGCATACATTTTCAATAGTCTGCTCATAATTATCATGATTCAACTACTATACAAGGTAGACTCTTTGATAATAGGTGGATAGGAACAAACGTACAAATTCCTTGGCCTCCACGATCCCCTGATTTAACACCTATGGATTTTTATCTGTGGGGTTACATCAAAGACGAAGTTTATAAACAACAATATTGAAATGTGGTCGGGTTGGAAAACAAAACTAGAGACGTAATAAATAATATTCCCGGTAAAACTATCCTAAACGTGACAAGAAGTGTTCACAGAAGGTCTCAGAAGTGTATTGATCAACAAGGCCATACCTTAGAACATTTACATTTACAAAACAAAAGAAATGTATAAATTTATCACTTTTTGCTGCTTACCGTTTTGTTATTGAATGTTTCATATGATTTAATGTAATAAGATTTGTAACTAGTTAATTAGTTTCCATCGCCTACTTACATATTAAAGCAATAATAATCAAAAAGTGCTTTTTATTCGCTTATTTTTAAATGTAGGACGATATTACTTTTTGTTTAGAATTCAACTCTCTTTCAAAAAATGTCGAAATATATAGGGTGTTCCATTTAAAAAATTGTTGCTTTTGTGAATATCTCAGAAACTAGCTCTCTATTTGTTTCTCTGTTTTGACTAACTTAATCATCAAAAAAAGTCCTACTAGTTTGCTAATTTAACCGACATCGTAGCTTCAATAATAACAAAGCAATGGTGAACACTTAACTTTAGACACGGTGTATATAGAATGCATTATTTACGACATATTTGCAAAAAAAATCGCTTTTCGATACGAGTAAAAATGTTATTTCTAGTCCGAATTTTGAATTTTATACAAAAGGTATTGAAATTTAACGTACCTGTCTAAAAAGCATGGCTTACGAAATATTCGCAAAAACTGATTTTCGATAGGAGTAAAAGACCTATTTCCGGTTTGAATTTCGAAAAACTTTTTTGATCAAATTCTTCTGAAATTTAATTTTGAGTACATATGAATTCTTTATAAATTTGTTTGAACTTAGTAGTTGACGAAATATTGGCAAAATTCAATTTTTTCACTGAAGTAAACTACTACTAGCGGTCTACCGCTTTTACTGAAAATCTAATCACATCTCAAGAGGGAGATTATATTCGTAAATACAAAATTTGGAATTGATACCTGTAGCGGTTTGACCGCTATCGTGGTCACACACACACAGAGAGAGACAGACTTTTTTAAAGACCACTTTTACTTTCTTATACATATGGAAGTATTGTGATAATGAAAATTTTCGACCTCGAGATTTTTGCAGTCCACGTTTTGAAGTGCCCTGATACCGAAAAAGTGGTTTTTAAAAATGTCTCTCTCTCCCTCTCTCTCCCTCTCTCTCCCTCTCTCTCCATCTCTCTCTCTCTCTCTCTCTCCCTCTCTCTCTCTCTCTCTCTCTCTCTCTCTCTCTGTGTGTGTTTGTGACCACGATAGCGGTCAAATCGCTACAGGTATCAGTTCCAAATTTTTTTTTTACGAATATAATCTCCCTATTGATTAGATTTTCAGTAAAATCGGCAGACCTGAAGTAGTAGTTTACTTCAGTGAAAAAATTAAATTTTGCCAATATTTCGTCAACTACTAAGTTTAAACAAATTTATAAAGAATTCATATGTACTCAAAATTAAATTTCAGAAGAATTTGATTAAAAAAGTTTTTCGAAATTCGTACCAGAAATAGGTCTTTTACTCTTATCGAAAATCAGTGTTTTGCGAATATTTCGCAAGCCATGCTTTTTAGACAGACACGTTACGAGTATAAAAGTATTTAGAAGTTAATTTTCAATACCTTTCGTATAAAAAAAAATTCAAAATTCGGATCGGAAATAACACTTTTATTCGTATCGAATAACGATTTTTTGCAAATATGTCGAAAATTATGCATTCTATATATATTTGTCAAGAGTACAATAGTATTTAGAACTGGATTTGGAATATTTTTTGTATAAATAAAATATCAAAATTCAAGCCGGAAGTAACACTTCTACTGTTAGCGAGTAGCCTTTTACTTTCTTATACGTAGTATAAGGAAGTATTGTGATGATGAAAATTTTCGACCTCGAGATTTTTGCAGATGTCCACGTTTTGAGGTCCCCTGATACCAAAAAAGTGGTTTTTAAAAAATGTCTGTGTGTGTGTCTGTCTATCTGTCTGTCTCTCTCTGTGTGTGTGTGTGACCACGATAGCGGTCAAACCGCTGGAGATATCAATTCCAAATATTGTATTTACGTGTATAATCTCTCTCTTGAGATCTGATTAGTTTTTCAGTAAAATCGGTAGACCGGAAGTAGCAGTTTACTTCAGTGAAAAAATCGAATTTTGCCAATATTTCGTCAAATACTAAGTTTATACAAATTTATAAAGAATTCATATGTACTTAAAATTAAAATTGAGAACAATTTTATTTAAAAAGTTTTTCGAAATTCCTACCGGAAGTAGGTCTTTTACTCTTATCGAAAATCGGTTTTTTGCGAATATTTCGCAAGTCAAGCTTTTTAGACAGGTACGTTACGTGTATAAAAGTATTTAAAACATAGTTTTCAATATTTTTTGTATAAAAAAGATTTCAAAATTCGGACCGGAAGAAACAGTTTTACTCTTACCGAATAGCAATTCTTGGCAAATATGTCGTAAATTATGCATTCTATATATATTTATTAAGAGTACAAAAGTATTTAGAGTTATATTTGCAATATTTTTTGTATACATGAAATTTCAAAATTCGGACCGGAAGTAGCACTTTTACTATTAGCGAGTAGCACTTTTTTTCGAATATCTTGCAAAGTATGCATTCTATAGCGATTTATTAAGAGAATAAAAGTACTTAGAATAGGGTTTTGAATAAGTTTTGTATAAAAAAATTCTTAAGATTGTATAGTTTGAAACGCTCATACGTATAAGAAAGTCGTGTGGTGGCCACACCTCATTTTTTTCAAATATCTCGCAAAGTATGCATTCTATAGAGATTTATTAAGAGAATAGAAGTATTTAGAATAGGATTTTGAATATCTTTTGTATAAAAATTCTTAAAATTTGAACTTGAAGTAACACACTTACAGGTTTATTTTTCTAAGATAAAAGTATTTAAAACAATTCAGAACAACTTGTGTATAATTTGAAACGCTGATACGTATCAGAAAGTCGTCTGGTGGCCACACGTCATTTTTTCGGTATCAGGGAACTTCAAAACGTGGACATCTGCAAAAATCTCGAGGTCGAAAATGTTCATCATCACAATACTTCCTTATACTACGTATAAGAAAGTAAAAGTGATGATACTTTTCTTAGTATTTTCAACAATGGTTTTACTTTCTTATGCGTAGTATAAGGAAGTATTGTGATGATGAAAATTTTCGACCTCGAGATTTTTGCAGATGTCCACGTTTTGAAGTTCCCTGATACCGAAAAAGTGGTATTTAAAAAAATGTCTGTGTCTGTGTGTGTGGCTGTCTATGTGTCTCTCTCTCTCTGTGTGTGTGTGTGACCACGATAGCGGTCAAACCGCTGTAAATATCAATTCCAAATTTTGTATTTACGTGTATAATCTCCATCTTGCGATCTGATTAGTTTTTCAGTAAAATCGGTAGACTGGAAGTATCAGTTTACTTCAGTGAAAAAATCGAATTTTGCCAATATTTCGTCAACTACTAAGTTTAAACAAATTTATAAAGAATTCGTATGTACTTGAAATTAAAATTGAAAACAATTTTATTTAAAAAGTTTTTCGTAATTCCTACCTGAAGTAGGTCTTTTACTCCTATCGAAAATCAGTTTTTTTCGAATATTTCGCAAATCATGCTTTTTAGACAGGTACGTTAGGGGCATAAAAGTATTTAAAATATAATTTACAATATCTTTTGTATAAAAAAAATTTCAGAATTCAGACCGGAAGTACCACTTTTATCGAATAGCGATTTTTTGCAAATATGTCGTAAGTTATGCATTCTATATACCGGGTGTATTATGAAAAACCTTTGGTGCTGTAACTTCCTTATATTTTATCTGATTTTGATGAATGATATGTCAAACTAAATCGTTTTTAAAACACTGTAACCTTTATTAATTTTTTTTTTTGACATTTCGTTTTTGACAGACAGTAGTTAACTTTTTTTTTTTAAATTGTACTACATATTTTTTTTTACTTATTCTAATAAAGATTTATTTCCTGAAGACACCTCCATTAAATTGAGTGACAAATTTATTGTTATTAAAAAAATTACGAAATTTACAGAAATCAAGCTATCATAGCTTTTAATAAATCAAATGTTCGAAATTGGACCAATTTTCTTCCAGACACATTTGACTCCTCCTATTAACTATTATTAAGTCGCAAAGCAGCTACAGAATTTTTTCCGCATTCAAAATATACTTGAATCGCATCCACACATTCGCCATTATCCATTCCAATAACAAATTTTAGAAATAAATCGTTGAAAATGTTATAATGAATGTGTGACTGACAGATGTCATAGCTCTCTTCGAAAATATGGAATGCACTTTTATCGTTCAATATGACTGCTTGATTTTTAAATTTTTAAAATAAACACTGTAAATGTTGTTGTTGACCCACCGCTCACGGGGCGTAACTTCCGTATAAGCCTACATCCTTCATTTGGTGTCAGTTATATTGAAACTATGATTGTTTTCACAATTTTATTTATTTTAATAAAAACACTTAAACCTGTTTACAAAGTAAATCTCACAATTGTTATTTAACGAGAGATGTTGATTATCTTACTGTTTGTAACGAAGTCTGTAAAGAAACTGATGAAACACTGGTAACATTGGTTTATAATACTTTATGGGCTATATAGTATTGAATGTAAGTGATTTTAAATGCTACACACATTTGCTGGTAATAAAATGAAATAGAGTATTTAAAATGCATTTAAGAAATCTCTGTGTTCGGAAAAACCAGAATAAATTGAACTAAAAAAAAACCTTCAATTCCTCGTTTTTTTTTCATACAAGGGTACCATTGTTTACAGTTTCATATTCAGAAAAAAAAAATATATTTGAATAAGTAAAAAAAAAAATATAGTACAATTTAAAAAAACACAGTTTGCTGCTGTCTGTCAAAAACAAAGTGTCAAAAAAAATTCAAAGCGGATCACGTTACAGTGTTTTTAAAACGATTTAGTTCGACGTATAATTTATTACATTCGGATAAAAAATAAAAAAGTTACAGCACGAAAGGTTTTTCATAATACACCCGGTATATTTATCAAGAGTACAAAAGTAGTTAGTGCTAGATTTGCAATATTTTTTGTATATGTGAAATTTCAAAATTCGGACCGGAAGTAACACTTTTACTCTTAGGGAATAGCTCTTATTTTCGAATATCTAGCAAAGTATGTATTTTATAGCGATTTATTAAGAGAATAGAAGTACTTAGAATAGGATTTTTAATAATTTTTATGTAAAGCAATTCTTAAAATTGTATAGTTTGAAACGCTCATACGTATAAGAAAGTAGTGTGGTTGCCACACCTGTTTCTTTTTCATTGAAGTTTTGTGTCTATTCACAATCCTATTTCTATTCACCTCATTTTATGGTACTTGCCGATACTGTAGATATTACATTCATGAAAAAAACTCTTTCTATAAATGCTATACATAATTGATAGTTAGGTGTGAATTCGTAGTCAGAAAATTACTTCTTAAAATAGTTAGGAATAGATATCGTAAACAGACAATTTTCTTGTCATATATCACGCTCGTAATTTAGTTAATAACATGTTACTATGAGAACGATATCAGTAACACCTCGTTTCAAATTTCATCGTGATCGATGAATAGTTTTAATGTTTAGTTTAACATATACATACTTACTCCATCATGCATAGCAACGAAACGAAAACCATATTCGTACATATTAAACATCTGGCTAGATTATCAACTAATCTTGTAAATAAGGACAGTCTTTCTAATATTATTTTTATCAATAAAAGTATTCATATAATCACTTGTAATACGCATCTCTCATTGGACATTTTATTCTAATACTTTTCAAAATGGCGACATGCCTTCTCACGATTTCCAATTTTGTTCTTTCTACTGATAACTATCGTATATCGGTATAAGTAAGATATACCAATACAACCAATTGCAATAAATTTTATTCCATGTCTATTCTACTTCAATGTAGATATACAGGAAAACTTTATTCATTGTAATAATAAATACTATATTTCAATGTTACACCATATAAAAAATTAATTTGTTTCCATTCGGTATTTTTAGCTCAATTGAGATATTTATGATTTTGCTTTAAAAAAATAATAGAATTACGAAAATATTTTAGATATAGGAAAATATGACACAACATTTTTTTATTCGAAACTATGAATCATTAATTACATAAGAACAGAGCTAAAAGGCACCAGAAAACAGAAAAAAACACTTGAAAAGGCATACAATTTTAACAAAAAACCATTTTTTTTTTATAAAAGTTCGGTTTGAAAATGTATTTTTGATTAAAGTAAAATTAGATTATAGAATTAGAATTAAAATTAGATTATAGAAAAATTAGATCAATGGTTTTCGGGATTAGAAGTTTTTTTTATACAAATTTGTTTAGAAATGTATATTTGATGAAAATAAAATGTTATTAGTTAAGTACAGTAAATTTTGTGTGGTTTATTTAATTTTTATGACTTTTAATGTTTTTCTGTTATTTTTGGATGCCTTTATATTAGTTAATAAATTGAGCATACCTGAACATTTAAATACAAGTCATGCTCCATACTTTTACAATTACAGTTTTTATACAGTTAAATGTGACTAAAAGTACAAAGCACAAAAGAAAAGTACTAGTGGCTATTCTTATATACAGGGTGAGTCATTAGTAGCCGCTTCTTCCATTGCTCTTTTGTGTTTTAAATAAAAGAAAAAGCAATGGTTGCTTGTAGCGCACATTGTAAAAATACGCTCTGGCGCACTTCCGGTTTCACCGGAAATACACGGAACTTAATTTTTTTAAATGTCTCACTCTATATATTTTTGGATTTTCTTGTACTGCTTTAAATTGCCTATTTAACTCTTTTTTCTTTTTCAAAATTGAGCCACTAGTTTTTGAGGTATTAATTTTTTTTGAAAATATTTGAGCAAAACACGTGTTCAGAAAAAAATCATTTTCACACTGTTTTTAAAAGTAAAAACATTGACTTTGGTGGTGCTTGTAGCCAAGAAAATTGTGCATCATTTGGTAAAGTTGCACTCGACAATACCTCAAGAAACTTTGTTTTTTCAAAGCCTACTTCCTGAAATTTTCACATACCAAAAACTTATTTTTTTTAAATCGAACACTCAGTATTTTATTGAGGCATTTTGTTCCTTTTTTTATTCTCTTTCATTTTTGTTAACAATGTCCTATACCTATCTTTTCTAATTTTTGAGATAATCACTATACGAACAATTAGCGGTCAATTAAAGAACTACGGGCGCTGTTCTCTGCACCCAAATATTGTTCCAATAAAGGCTGGAATTCGGCTGACTGCCTGAGTCAACTGTTAAAGAAAGTCGGTATACATTTATGTCAAACTTATAAAAGCATCGCTATTAGTTATCATCCAAATGAATTATTCTTATGAAGAGCTAATAGATATGATGACATTTTGGGCGAATCTGAAAGAATCTCTTTGCTAGCATCCAGACTTTATGCACAGCGAACCCTGGTAGAAGTCAACCGAAGCCAGAAACCTACGAAAATATAAAGTGGACGGTTTGAGTGAACAGAAAGCATTGAATATGAAAGAAAAAGAGGAAAAAGCAATAACTGGTGAGGATAAGACGTTTATGGTACTTGCGAGTGTAGTTGAACACCCCCATACTAGTACTAAGAAAATTAGTCAGCAGTTAGATGTAAGTCAAATTTGAGAATCCAGAATAATTAGGAAATACGAAATTCACCCGTAGCATATTCATACACAGGGTTAGATGAAAGAAATTTTCAGTATCGTTTACATTTTTGTCAATTGACAGCAGATAAATTATCCTGGCTTTCTCAATTTTTTGTTGTTTACCAACGAAACCTTCTATTCAAGTGAATACGTTCATCGTCACAATTTCCGTTATTATAACACATAAAATCCCCCACTTTATCACACCTGTCATCTTTCAAAATCGTTGGTCATTAAAACTGTGGGGAGGAATAGTGGGTAGTTACATAATTGGACCTTATTTCTTTGATGAAAACGTTATCTACGAACGGATTTTCAAAACTTTTTGAAGACATCTTCAAATATGTCAGTAAACATAGCCTTTATTTTATTTCGATGTTAACCAACAGTGTTAAAAATGAAATACTGCAACTGGACATTGCCGGAATTAAAAAATTGAAATGCGATGCTCTTCATTCTATAAAATTATTACTTTTGGGATAGTTGGATATAACATTTACTTTGTTTGACAGTTGACTAAGGAAGTTGAGCGCCATCCCTGCTTTCCATTGGTTGAACGAATATATTGGTGCATAGAACAACAGCGCTCGTAGTTCTTTAATTGACCGCTAATTGCTCCTATAGTGATTATCTCAGAAATTACAAAAGATAGGTATAAGACATTGTTAACAAAAATGAAAGAGAATAAAAAAAGGAACAAAATGCCCCAATAAAATACTGGGTGTTCCATTTAAAAAAAATAAGTTTTTGGTATGTGAAAATTTCAGGAAGTAGGCTTTGAAAAAACAAAGTTCATTGAGGTATTGTCGAGTGCAACTTTACCAAATGATACAGAATTTTCTTGGCTACAAGCACCACCAAAGTTAATGTTTTTGCTTTTAAAAACAATGTGAAAATGATTTTTTTCTGAACACGTGTTTTGGTCAAATATTTTCAAAAAAAATTAATAACTCAAAAACTATTGGCTCAATTTTGAAAAAGAAAAAACAGTCGAACAGACAATTTAAAGCAGTACAAGAAAATCCAAAAATATATAGGCTGAGTCATTTAAAAAAAATAAGTTTCGTGCACTTCCGGTGAAACCGGAAGTGCGCCAGAGCTTAAGGTATTTTTACAATATGCGCCACAAGCAACCATGGATCTTCCACTAATTGTTTTTTTTTTATTTAAAACACAAAAGAGCAATCGAAGAAGCGGCTACTAATGACTCACCCTGTATACTATTAATACTCAGTCATCACTGGCCTAATACTAGTCTTATAACTCTCCTATAAGTTTATTAATACCATCCTTATAATTAAGTTTTTCATTCTTATACTAATAGTTTGTACAACCTCATGGTGTATTTTAACAACTATTTTTCTTTGATCTTTTCTTGTTGATATCATTTTAAGTTATTCTAATTGTTTGGCGGTATATTCCGTAAATAAACAAATACAGTGTTTAAAGAGAATAGGACTTTTTGAAATATGGTATCGCGGTTGCGGTGATGACCAGCGTACCCTATGTTAATGTCGTTGACAATAGTGACATTTTTCAAGAAATTTGCAAATGTTCCTTTCTAAATTGCATCAGAAATAATTGTTTTCTTATACGCATTGATAAATGTCCCTTTAAATGCATATATTCTTCTTTTGCATTCCATATCTATTAGATATTTCGTTCAAAAACCTCAGCGCTATCCCTAAACTAATCGTCGATTGATTCATTTGCTTAATGTAAATTATTTATTTTTTTGACGTGGAGTAACATAAACTAGTCCTTTCTTTATTAAATTAGCTCTTTCACTTGTAAATAAATTCAAGTTGTCTATATTGCGATTGATACTATAGTGTTACAAATGCTATTAATTAATACTGATATCACTGAAATAATACTAATCTTATAACTCATTTATAAGTTTATTAATGCTATACTAATCATTAAGATTTTTCTTGTTATACTTACAGCTTGTTTTTAACTCAATTGTTCATAATTTATAGTATTATAAGGAGTATGTTTATTGTGAGGCGTGTTAATACACATGATCTTGTCTTTGTGTGACCCATCAGCAACTGCGTTCTTGTACTAAACTTGTCGACTTTTAATATCATTATAGAAAATAAGAAGTGATTTGATTGTAGTACAGCTACAGATTATAGACCTATTATAGATTTGTTGGGGCAAGACTTCAAGAAACCTTGGACCGATTGGACCAATGATACCGAGTCTGGAGGATCCGAAGCCACACTGGTATAGTTCGTTTCAATATATTTTAATTTGACTAAATAGATTATAGTATCCCCTGGTGTGAGCGTGGGATAAGCTAACGATAATGTAAATGAGATTCAGATATAGCCTGGGCCGTAAATGCCCAGGGGTGTATTTTGTAACAATCGTGCAATCATTAATAAATATACACATTAATACAAATTTATATAAGTATCAGTTTTTAATATGTTAAAATACATAAACACAGAAATATTAAATGAATCTATTGTAAATGTTCGTACACTTATTAGAAACGAGATTTTATATATTATTCTAATATACACATATAATGCCCTATAAAAAATGTTTTCATGTTTAACGACACATAATGATCAAATACATCTTGATGATATAATTCTACATGACTTTCCCTATAATTGCCCCTTTATAATAACTTCATGTTTACATAAAAATGGCATAAACAGTTTGAAATGACATATAAGAAAAATATCACACTTAAGAAAATACTTTTTCACATACTTTGGACATCCTCAAGGTCAGTGCTGTTTCCATCACTCTCATTTAAATTAATTATAAATTCCTGGTGAACATTTACAGTTTCTAAATATACATTTTCTATTTCTTTTCTAATGCATTTTTTCCATGTTTCTGGAGCTATATTGGCAATCGTTTCTCGAATACAATTTATAGCTATTTCGCCAAATTTTGGACAATTGTTAGTGCGGCGAACATATGCTTTCAATTGACTCCAAATTAACTCGACTGGGTCAAATATGCAGTAATACGGCGGCAAACATAAAACAATGTGTACTGTGGCCTTGGCCATATTATCTACAACGTATTCCTTTTCGTTAATTCTTTGTTTTAAAGACTTCTAACAATTGACATTTTATGTAGCTATCTTCATAATAAATATCATTTTTTTCTAAAAACTCCGGTATTTCCACCTTCGTAGCATATATCAACTAACTTCGCCGTTCCTTGTATAATGGCCATTTGTGTAACTTCTGCATTTTCTTTTTGTAAATTATTATACACGTTTAACACTTTTGCTTAGCTTGAACTGCTAGATGACTCTTTTTAGCGCCACTATTTGTATTGTCTCTCACGGAGTCAGAGTTGTTGTTATTTATTTCATAGTGCTCACTTTACCTGTCTTCGATTGAAGGTCTAAACATTTTCTTATAATAATAATAATAATCTTTATTGTCCCACAGTACAAACCATTTATAGGACATCAAAAATATGAGGAATTACAAAATAGTTAAATACTAAAACATATCTCTATATAATTTGTTACAATTAGCTGACATGTGAGAAACAGGAGACTTAATTAGTATATTGGTCCTAGCTTTTGGAGAAGCAATGAAAGTGAAATGGCGAGTATCTCGAGCCGGCACGGTAAAGTTGATTTGAGCAAGTAGAAAAGCGGAATCAGTTCTACTAGCTAACAAGTTTAAAAGAAATTTCGCACTTTAACAGTCCTGGAGACACGACAGAGACTGAAAACCATGGTATGCTAATAAACTTATATAATCAACATCATGACCAGGGTAGGTGCCACTTATTTTATATGACAAATATTTTAAGAACTTCCTTTGAACGCGTTATATGGAAATCTGCTGATGTAAGTAATGTGGATACCAGACAACGGATGCATATTCCAACTTACTACGCACTAGGGCGTAATATAATACTTTACCACTGTTTAAGTTACTAAATGTACGACGTGATCTCAAAATAAATCCCAGAGATTTAGAGGCTGAAGAAGAAATTGTCGATATGTGTTGCGTGAAGGTTAGTTTATCATCGAAGAAAAGTCCTAAATCCTTGATTACAGACTTTCTAACAATAGGTGTGGAATTCGATGTATATTGATACAGTAATGGATTGGAGCTCCTTGTGTAAGAAACAATTGCACATTTTTTCACATTTAAAGAAATTAAATTTAGATTACACTATTCTTTGATTATGTTAAAGTTCGTCTGCAGTTTGACACAGTCACCACAATTGTTAACCACATTATAAATTTTGAAGTCATCCGCATAACCCAAAAATTCGCAGTTTAGCTTTTCCAGTAATCGTTAATATATATATTGAAGAGTAAAGGCCCAAGATTCGAACCTTGGGGGATACCAGAGGAAATGGAAATGATATTGGATGAATGACCATTATAAAAAACATAACCCGTTCTATGTGATAAGTATGACGCCATTAATTGTACAAGGGATGAAGAGAAGCCAACCTGATCCAATTTGGCAAGAAGCAAGTTGTGATTTATGGAGTCAAAGGCCTTGGAGAAATCAGTATATATGACATCTACTTCTATAATTTTTTACTTCTGATTTCTCATCACTTTTGAAAACCGGAACAAGTCTGCTGATCTTCCAGGAATTTGGGAACGTACTCATTTTTAATATTAAGTTTAATGATACTGTAAGTGGTGTAGCTAATATAGAAGCACAGTCCCGCACCAAAAAGCTCGGAATGTTATCGTTTCTCGAGGGAAAGTCAGATTTCAATCTAATTGAAGGATGTTTCACTTCACTCTCATGAATGCTGTCAATACCAAAGGAAGGACGATCACTCAGCAAAATTTTGAGAAGAATATATTATTTTGGAAGACTTTAAAGAATTCCAACGCAAATCCATTCACTATTTCCAAGGGCTGAGTGAAGTCATCATCGCCGCAGCCATATGTCCTGGAATTCTGGTTGATGAACGCTTGGCATTTATAAATTTCCAAAATGTCTTTGGATTAGTTGTAATTTCTGATTCCACCCGAGCCCTGTATGTATTATAAGCTGCCCGTGCCTCATTCTTCACCAGATGTCTCACTCTTCTGAATTCATTTAAATAATATAAAGATTTTGAAGATTTCCATTTTTTGAAATAAAATTCCTTCCTATGGATTAGCTGCCTAATTTCACCAGTAAACCACTGACAATAATGACGTTAAGATGTTCGGAACTGAGGTGCAAAACAATCTAAACTAGAATAAAGACTGTCATAGAACGCATTTACCGCCATATTTACATTAGAATAGGTATCCAGGAAAAACCAGTCAGTATTTTGTAAATGAAAATATGAAAAAGTCAAATCCGCCTTACGGAAGTTGTATCGTACACTATCGTTTGATACAAAGTTACAGTTACAGTAAGTGCGGGATGGTGAATGTCTTCTGACACGAAAGGAGAAAAATCCCTAGCTACAATTGTCCGGCAGTTTAAGTTACACTCAGTCAAACAATCTATCATTTGAGTTCGTAATACCATTAGCTTGGAGTAGGTTAAGTGTCCCCATAAAATGCCTTATACTTATAGATTTCTTATAATAAGATATATGCTTGCTCACCTTACAATTTATATTTCGCTACTAACGAAAGTGTATGTGGACTGCATTACTTAAAAAGAAATAAATTTTAAATTGAAATGACATTTTATTTATAGAATGTTAAGTAGTGACTATTAAATTTAATTCACAGAACTAAAATAAAGAGGCAAATCAAGTTCGCTTACTTAGACAAAATGTATGTAATACCGCTCTGACTATTAAAGAAAGGAACAGCTTAAACCCCAGATCTCTTTATGTTTCATTAAGCACTCACCGCGGGGGGTTACGTATAATACGTATATACCTATTTAGACAAATTAAAATATCTTGAAACGGACTATAAAAGCACTGCCGTACTTTTTACCAGAAGTGGAAAGATAAGATTCAAGCACGGAAAGCCCGAAAAACTACGAATCTAGGGAGGTGTGGTACCCTGATATCCCGAGGTCAGGTATCTGGGTGTGATACTGGATGGCCGCCTGACATTCGGCCCGCATATGCGGCTTGCTATCGGTCGCACCCTGCAGATGCACGGCGTATTCTATGTGATGATGAAGACGTGAAGTAAGCTTGATCTTGCTTGCAAGACCAAACTCTACAAGACTGTCATCAGACCGTCGATGCTCTATGGATCAGCCGTTTCGGGCGACTGCTGCAAATTGCCACATGAGGAGATTCCAGGTGATTCAGAACCATGTACTTCAAATGGCCCTAGATGCGCTCTGGTTCGTCAAGAATACCACGCTGCATCAAGACACCACCATGGAGAGACTAGAATACTTCACGAAGAGGCCCGCCAGGAAGGTCTTCAATACAGCGTTGGACCACAGCAACCCTCTAGTCGAAGAATCTGTCACCTATGACGCCGATATCCAATGGTAGTACAGATGACCTAGGATGATCTTGAACTGAATTTCGACGCGCAACGAGGAGCACGTCACCATTTCAACGAGGGTGGATTTCGACGAGAGGAGGACACACAAGTTCGCCCGAATGGAAGAGTAGCTGGAAACTCGGACGAACATCCACTGAGGACGGAGGAGTTGGGGTGCAAATTGCCCTGGTATTCTGCAAACAGAAGACTCAAGACAAGACAGATTATAGACTTAAATCACCGATTGAATTCATGATAATTTTACATTATTCGATTGAGTCAGATTTATTGAAAGGGAAGCGATGGATTCTAAATTTAATGGTGCCAAATAAACATCAACGTACACAACCTCAATTTGTCTATATTGAGGTAGTACTAGGTACATACCGTCAATATTAATATGTGTTTATAATTAGGAATAGTATTATAAAGAGAATAATTGTTTATTAATGTTTTTATATTTACAAATGGTCCATAGTTGATTCTATTTATATATAGTTTGTTGTGTAAGGTCCATGGTTCGTCAAATGACACAGAAATCTGTAAAATAGAGAATTTGTAATTAATTGATAATTCGATATGTAATATAAATTTGTAAAAACTTGTTCAATTGAATTTAATGAAGAGAAATGGTATTAAGAGGTAAATTTTATTATAAGGCATTGTCAAAATTGATTATAATTTCCCCCGTTAAAATATTTGAAGGAACTGTCAGTGGTTGTCAATGTTGACATTTTGTACAGAAAAGTTATTTGAGAATGTGTTAAATGGTTCTGAATACATAAATTGTATACTAAATTCATGGATAAAATTATCATAATAAGAGTACTGTTATATGGAAAGGTATTTATAAAAATATTAGCATAATGGAATTTATATTGAGTATAATTAAGAGGTGGATAATGGAGATTGGTCAATTTGAAAAATAGGTAGTATCACTAAGGGAATGGGATAAATAAATAAGGATTCGAAATATAATATTTGCAGAGAAAGTTTATAAAATTGGCGATAATGTTATATTAGCCTTAATTTCATAAACTAAAGATAAATAAAAGTATTGTTATACTGGAATAAAATATTCAAACATTTGGAAATATAAGTAGTAAAGAATACGAAGTATTAGTGTGCTAATAAAATAAATGTTAGCAGTTTTCACTAAACTGTATTAAAGGAAGAAGATTGTAGTGCAATAATACAGGAATATAATTTAAAAATACTTACCAGCAAAGAAGTATCCATTTTAAGCGAGGTCACAGAGGAATTGAAGCATCATATGTTATTATCCTAAAGGAGTATCCATATTAGGCGAGGTCACAGAGGAATTGGAGCACCATACGAAATTTTCCTGAAGGAGTATACATTACAAACGGTGTTATAAAAGAATTGGAGCATCGCACGCTGTTTAATTAATTGAAGAACTTCCTGGACGGAGTTATTAATTCATTGGAGTATTATTCAAATACATAAAAAGAGAAAATCCAATCTTGTTAGGACCATATTCCATTTGTTCCTGTACCGGCAGTCACCTTTACTAGGCACAGACAGCTGTTTCATTGTCCGAATAAGTGATTGCTGTAGGATTCTAGTTCATCTGAGGCTACAAAGTATCAAGAATATACTAAAACGAGCAACAAAATAAGAAAATACTCTGATATAATCGAAGGTTGTATTGAACTATTTTTATTTTTCATTTGGATTTTGCTACTATTATTTAAATATTTGTGGAAGAGTACAATTAAATAAACCACATGACAAACTATATACAAAAATTAGTAAGAGATCATAAATAATTGAATAAGAATATTATTCATATAAGTTTGTAATAATTCTCATAAATATAAAGCTAAATTTATTTAATAACATACCTTTTTAAAAAAAAGAGGTTAACATCTGTTCTTTTCATAACCATATAACTCTGACATTGAACAAGTTTAGATAGGGTGTTTGTATTTATTTTGGCATTTTCATCATAGTAACAGAAATATTGTTAAATTCTTTATCAAATCAATATATTGTTTGTTAGTTTTTCTATCCTTGTTTTACTGGTAGTGTAGAATATCTATTAGAAAATTACTACATTATAAAATGTTGGAATTCCTAAAAATAAAAACATCAGTTTAATTTATGGGCTATATATCATATCCGATTAAAAAATACTTACCCTGAGATAAAAAGAGATGTTGTGCAGTAATAAAATAAAACTATTTATATAGATTTTGTATCAAAAGAAATTGTTTATCTTGTCATAATAATTTCTAACGTGAAGTAGTACTATCGATCAAGTTCCGAGTTACCAACTTTATTAGAAGATAAATCACTACAAGTGTATAATTTGCTAAGTAAACTAAAAAGTACAGGTTCGGACTAAGGAATATTATAGTTAAAGATTATATACAAGTTGGAATAATGAAAGATGAATTTAATTGAAAATGAAATGTTAGATTTATGAAATCAGTATTGTATGGAGTATTGTTGAAAGTGTTAGAAAGGGATATCAAAGTACATAGAGATTATACGACTGAGTTAGTTACGGGCAAAATAATAATTCATTTTATATCTTTATTAGACTGAATATTAAAAATACATATCCATTATATGCCTACTAGTACATTGAGATAGTAGTATATTGTAAAATGTAATTGATATACATGTAAAAGGGGGTATTACTACATTAATATGGCTTCCGAACGTGGGGCGTTATAAAAGAAACTCGCAAAGATTGTGTTTTCGATAATTTATTCACCTTATTATAATTAGTAAAATATTTTTTTTTTTATACAAAGGGTATCAGTATAATAAAACTAGGTTTGAAAGTATAAGACAGGTTATTATAGTAATATTACATACAATTTATTAATCATGAATACCAGGTCAAAGAATAGTTCTGGAATGAATAGGACAGAGTTTTCAAGTGATAGCGAAGAAGAAACACAACAGATAGGCAATATCCAAGATGGAGGAGATATACCACAGGTTCAGGGAGAGACACGGCCGTTAGAAGAAAGACAAGATAGGGGTGATAAGACGCAAATACAAGGAGAGACCTCGAAAACAGAGATGTCGATTTCATCAACAGACATGTTAATTCAACAATTAATTGAAAAACTAGATAAGACGAGTGAGGAAGACAAACGTATGTGGGATGAATGTTTTGATAAATTGGACAAGATGAATGAAGAAAGTAGAAGACAAAGAGAGGAGGATAAAATAGAATTAAATGGAAGATTAGATAAATTAGAGAAGGCAAGTGAGGAGTGGAGTGGTAAATTAATTAAGGCAAATGAAGAGAGTAAGAAAAATTTTGTGGATATGAAGGAAGAATTAAGCGGAAAATTGGATAATTTGAACGAACAAGTAAGTGGAAAAATAGACAAGTTAAATGAGGTTATTACAGAGAATTTTGCACAATTGAAAGAAGAAATAATATCAGAAAAACAAATAAGTGTAAAGGACAAAATAGATACAACTGAAGAAAGGGTAATTGAAAAGTGTGAGAAGGATGAAATAAACTGTATCAACATTGAACAAAATACAGCTGAAATTAAGAAAACTTACACGATTAAGCCTATACAAAAGAAAACTAAATACTTAGATTCCGGCAGAAAATTTTTAAGATCATATTTGGACTCACTTTTATTAGCAGAAGAAGAGGATAATATTTTGGATCTATATTTTTTAAGACAAATAACAGGGATAGTCATAAGAGATAAAAAGTATACTGGAAGAAGTTTTAAAGTTGGACATAATATAATACCAACTTATGTGGAAAATGTTATGGAAAATGAAAAGATTAATATGTGTAATAAGTGTTAATAAATGAACGTACCTTGGAATGGACAAGAATGGAACATTTATTTAGTTGTTATTTAATTGTTATTGTTGTTGAAAGACCTTTTCGAATGTCAGTTTTAGTTTTGATATTGTCAAAAAATATAGAGTGACATATTGACAGCTTAATAGTTTTTATAATAGAAATAGTTAAAAATATAGTCAGATATAGCCAGATAGTAATAGAAAATAACATTGTGGTCCTTCGACGAACTTTATTCAGCCCTATAGATGTACAGATAGAAGAATTATGGATAATAGATCGAGAAAGTCAGATGATGTCATGTCCGACAGCAGAAAAAATTCGTCAAATTTAGGAGAAACTTTACAAAATAGGAATGAGAAAGAGAGTACCGAAGATTTTTTTGGGTTCAGTAATGCCTCTATACTCCATTCAAAACATTTAATGCAAAATATGATGAAAAGTAATGATGACAAAGGTACCAGTAGTAAAAATAAACCTAATAGCACAATTACCTCAAGCAGTAAAGGTACGAAAAAATCTTCATTGTTACCTAGTCAAATACTATGTTTACAGTTAGAACATCAGAAAAAGTTAGCTAATATAGAACTACAAGAAAAACAGCTTAAATATAAACGAGACTTAGAAGAAAGACAACGACAATTAGAAGAAAGGCGACTTAAATTTGAGCGAGAATTAGAAGAAGCAAGACTTCGGAAAGAAAAAGAATTTTTAGATTTAGAACTACAAATACAGTTAAGCAAAGGAAACTCGATAATAAATGAATTTGTTGAAAATAGAGGAAGACTGAAAGAAGTCTCTGAAGGTAGGAATAATATATTTGAAAAAGAGGAACAAGGTAGTTTGCAGAAAGTAAAAACTTGGCTTGAAACTAACAAAAATGATTTAAAAACAGAAAGTTGTAATAGCAGCCATAGAGATGTAGTAGATTCTAGTAAAAATGATTTAGAAATGGAGACATTTTGTCAAGATGACAGATTAGAAAAAATTCTTCTTAGACAGACAATAGATAAAGAACTGCCAATTTTTTCGGGAAATGGTAAGGAGTGGCCAAGCTTTTATAGTAATTACACCTACACAACAAAAGCTCTAGGACTATCAGACGAAGAAAATATTTGTAGGCTAAGAAAAAGCCTAAAGGGTGATGCCCTTAGATCTGTACAAGGTCTGTTAATTTCCATGTCGGTTCCTGCCACAGATATAATAGATATTCTACGAAATAAATATGGCAGACCTGATATTATTGTCAGAAACATGGTAAGTGAAGCTAAAAACTTACCTATCGTAAAAAACAATGATTTTGTTGCACTTACCCAATTTTCGGAAACTGTATCAAATCTTGTCATGACTTTTGAATCACTCAGTATGGAAAACTACCTGTCATGCCCCCAGTTAATGGACGACTTAATGCAGAAACTACCATTTGGTATGCAGCTATCATGGGGTGAGAAAGTTGCGAACAATAAAGGTAAATACTCACTTCGTGATTTTAAGAAATGGGTAAACGAAAAAGCCAATGCTGCTAGCTACGTTCAAAGCATGTCATCACAAAGACAGCTAAATCCGAATTTTAAAAGGACTTTAGTTGTAGCAGGAAATAAACAAGAAAATAAATGCCTTTTATGCAAAGAAAATCATAACTTAGACATGTGCAAAAGATTTATAGAAAAATCAATAGAAGATAAATGGAAAATAGTCAAAGAAAATAAGGTATGCTTTTGTTGTCTAAAAAGCTACCATAGAATTAGTAATTGCCGAAATAAAAGAAAGTGTACTATTGATGACTGTCAAAAAATTCACCATAAACTTCTACACTTCAAAACAAATAAAACGGAACCTAGAGCAAGAGCTGATGCAAGAAATTTACAGAATGAAAATATTTTTGAAACAGGAAATCATATAGTGGGACATACATTACAAAATTATAGAAAAGAAGTGTTACTGAAAATTGTTCCAGTAATTTTAAGAACAGAAACAATTGAAATTGAAATTTATGCTCTATTAGATGATGGTGCCACTGTCAGTCTACTTGATGAAAGTTTGGCAAATGAACTTAATCTGGTCGGAGAAGAAACTATTCTGCGCTTAAAATGGACTGACCAGCATACAACAAAACAGTCAAGATCAAGAAAAGTGTCCTTCAGCATTTCGAATATTGACAGAGATAAATTTTACCCAATGGAAAATATATATACCTCAAAAGATTTAGATTTGCCCATACAAAATGTTGATTCAAGGCGCATTAAAAGCAACTGGAAACATTTAGAACATATTAATTTTCCAAACATTGAGAGTATTAAACCAAAACTGCTAATTGGCCAGGACTATTGGGAACTGATAACAACCAGAGAACTTATAGAAGGCCCCAAAAATTCCCCAGCCTTGTCACGTACTAAGCTCGGATGGATAGTCCACGGAAATGTAGCCCAATTTAAAGGAAGATTAGACCATTATGTAAATTTCCTTGTTCGAGACGACGAAGCTCACAGTGAAGATCTCCACGATATGGTAAAATATTTTTTTACAATTGAATCTTTAGGGGTAAAATATCAAGACACAAAATCAATAAAAGAAGATGAGGAAGCCGAAAACTTAATAAAAAATATTTCAAGAAGAAAAAATGGTAGATGGGAAACAGGATTGTTATGGAAAGATACAGAAGAAACACTTCCCGACAGTAAAAATGTAGCACTTCAACGCTTTAGGTTTATAGAAAGAAAAATGAGTTTAGATCAAGATTTCGGACAAGCTTATTCTCAGAAAATAAAAGAATATAAAGAGAAAGGATACATTAGAAAACTATCTATTGAAGAAGAAGAAGAATCTCACAAAAAAATATGGTACTTACCTCATTTTGGTGTAGTAAACCCAAATAAGCCTGGTAAAATTCGTTTAGTTATGGATGCTGCTTCAAAAGTCGACGGAAAATGTCTAAATGATTTTTTATACAAAGGTCCAGATTTGCTTAATTCACTTATCAGCGTAATTGCAAAGTTTAGAGAAAAGCCCATAGCCTTCTCAGCTGACATACGAGAGATGTTTCATATGGTTGAAATAAATGATGAAGACCAGCATGCTCAACGAATTATATGGAGAGATTCCCCGGCAAACGATTTTGAGACATACGTTGTTCAGGTGATGATTTTTGGAGCGGTGTCATCACCATACAGCGCCCAATATATCAAGAATATTAATGCCCTAGAATATGAAAAGGTGTACCCTGAAGCTGTTGACGCCATTATTAATCAACACTACATGGATGACTACATTGATAGTTCAGAATCTCCAGAAAAAGCATCAAAATTAATAAATGAAGTAATAGCTATCCATAAGATGGGCGGTTTTGAGCTAAGAGGATGGATTTCTAACTCGGAGGAAGTTTTTCAAAATATACCCGAAGAATTACGTACGGCAGAAAAAATATTTGAAGATTCTGCACCCCAAAGAATATTAGGACTAAGATGGCTACCAAAAGAAGATGTGTTAAGCTTTTGCATTAGCTTACATAAAGTAGATCAAAATATTTTAGATGGAAAAAAAATACCTACAAAAAGAGAAATGTTAAGCGTTATCATGTCTTTGTTTGACCCATTAGGAATCCTTGGAAATTATATTGTGAAAGCGAAAATCTTAATGCAAGATATTTGGAAAAGTGGAATAAAATGGGATGATCAGATTTCAGATGCACAAAATAAAAAATGGAAACTTTGGCTTAATGGTTTGGAGAAAATAAAATCCTTCACAGTTCAAAGATGCTATGTTTCCAATTATTTTCAAGTAAAAAATATACAGCTACACTTGTTTTGTGATGCAAGTAAACAAGCCTTTGCAGCAGTCGCTTATTTCAGATTTGAAGTAGGAGAAAAAATTGAAATTTCATTAGTTATGTCTCGCAATCAAGTATGTCCACTAAAAACCCTGACGATACCCCGTTTAGAGCTACAAGCAGCAGTACTTGCAAGCCGTTTGGCAAAAACAATCCAACACCAACATACACTTAAAATAAATAGAATTGTATTTTGGTCAGACTCCACGACTGTTCTAAATTGGTTACGAACGGACTCAAAGAAATTACCGTCTTTTGTTAGTAACAGAGTAGGAGAAATTTTAGAAAACACTGACGTTTCACAATGGAAATGGGTACCTTCGAAATTAAATATAGTTGACGAAGCGACAAGAGACGATAAAGAAGCTGATCTTAGAAGTGGAAGCCCATGGTTAAAAGGTCCTGAGTTCTTGTATCAGTCACCATGTTTTTGGCCAGAAGAAAATATTGAGCATCATCTAAGCAAAAATTACATTGAAGAATCGCAAATACTCCTTTTAAGTCATGCAGAAGAAAATATTAAAAATTCGTACCTACCTGACATATCAAAATTTTCATCTTTAAGAAAACTATTGAATTCCACAGCCTATGTATTCCGATTCATAAGACAAGTCCAAAAGAAACCATATTTTTCAGATAAAGAAAAATATTTAACATGTTCAGAAATTCAGAATGCGAAAAAACTTTGGTGTCTTCAGTCACAAAAAGACTCCTTTTGTCAAGAATATAGGACACTAGTAAAAGGAAAATCAGTTAATAAAGATAGCAAGCTTTTCCCACTTTCACCATGTTTAAATGATAATCTAATATGCTTAAAAGGAAGAATAGATAACTGCCCCGAATTAAAGATGGAGACAAAACGACCCATTATTTTAAGTCACAGTCACCCTTTTACACGGCTCCTTGTACGGGAATATCACGAAAGAAATGGACATGCAGGGACACAATTAGTTCTTAATGAAATAAGACAAGAATATTGGATAACCCAAGCAAGGAAACTTATAGCCTCAGTAATAAATAGCTGTAATTTTTGCAAAATTAAGAAAGCAAAGCCTATAATGCCGGAAATGGGTCAGCTTCCATTAGAAAGATTACAACAACCCCCAAGAGCTTTCTTTTTTGTGGGAATTGATTATTTTGGGCCAATAGATGTTGTAATAGGCCGAAGACATGAAAAAAGATATGGTGTACTGTTCACTTGTTTATCTGTCAGAGCTGTCCACTTAGAACTTGCGGAATCTCTTAATACAGGTTCGGCTATCTTAGCTATAAGAAGATTTATCGCAAGAAGAGGACAACCAGTTTGTATATGGAGTGACAATGGAACTAACCTTTGTTCAGCAGACAGAGAACTGCGTAAAGCTTTAAATGAAGTAGATGATGAAGAAATTAAGAAAAATTGTTTGGCACAAAATATCGATTGGAAATTTATAGCTCCAGCAAGTCCTCACATGGGAGGTGCTTGGGAGAGGATGGTACGAACAGTAAAACAAACACTAAAGATTATTTTAAGGGAAAGAATTCCAAAATTAGAAGTTTTACAGACAGTTTTAGTAGAAGCAGAGAACATAGTTAACAGCAGACCTCTGACTTATGTGTCGTCAAATGAAAATGATTTTGAAAGTATAACTCCAAATCATTTTTTGATCGGAACATCGAGCATTGTTAAACCACCAGGAATATTTGAACAAAAATTTGATTTGAGAAAGCAATGGAGATTTGCCCAACAGTTGGTAGACAGATTTTGGCACAGATGGGTAAGGGAATATTTGCCTACTCTAACTGCTAGGTCCAAATGGTTGCAAGAAACAAGAAATATAGAAGTAGGTGAAGTAGTCGTACTGATGGATAATCAGTTACCAAGAAACAATTGGCCATTAGGAAGAATAACTGCTGTTTATCCAGGAAAAGACCAGAAAGTGCGTGTGGTAGACATTAAAACAAATACAGGGACCTACAGAAGATCAGTATCAAAGATTTGTCCAATTGGCCTAATTGAAGGTGAAAATGTTTTGTGATTTCAAGGGGGAGAAATGTTAATAAATGAACGTACCTTGGAATGGACAAGAATGGAACATTTATTTAGTTGTTATTTAATTGTTATTGTTGTTGAAAGACCTTTTCGAATGTCAGTTTTAGTTTTGATATTGTCAAAAAATATAGAGTGACATATTGACAGCTTAATAGTTTTTATAATAGAAATAGTTAAAAATATAGTCAGATATAGCCAGATAGTAATAGAAAATAACAATAAGTATAAAGAATTTGTAAATGGAAATGATTATGTGGTGAGTATAAGAGATTCTTCAGAAAAATATGTGCGAAGAAATGTTCATCAGGTTACAATGATCTTGGAGATTAAGTGCAAATTATTGGAATGGGATATTGAAGTGCAGAAAGTTACAGAGATATTTACATCTAGAAATGCAGATGTTATGAGTATATTTGACCAGGTTGGAAAATTTGTGAATAAGATGTTTTACAAAACTGAAGAAAATGAGTTATGGTATGAAGAAGATGTGGATAAAGAAGAAACATATGGAACATTGAAAAATAGAGTAAGATTAAAAATTATAATGGATAAGATGTCTCGGATAATACATGATACAATATAACATTTAATTTATGGACATGGCAGTTGTATACAAGGGCGACAACTGATGGTATCAGCGACACCATCCTACCAGAGCTACATCAAGATAAAAGCCCTCATAAAAATTATTATACTCGAACAAAGAATTTATGGACATGACAGACACTTAAGAGCAAGTATTCATGGGTATTACCAAACCAATCATATACACAGCTACCAAAAATTACAAGAGCTCATACAAGCAATATGGTAAATAGGGGCATAGAGATGGACAAAAGACAATGAAATGATAGTGAAATTTGATACATTACATATAATAAGAATTATAACTATTTATATGAGAACTTACAGAAACGACTTATTCAATAATAAGGTAGGGGCAGGTATTATTCAGAAACTCATCCGGAATTATAGTTAAGATTTAGAAATAGGAACGTTATTAATATTTAAATGAGTATTTTAATTTATTAAAAGTTATTCCCTTATTCCATAATATTTGTTTTTTTTTATTATTAAAAAAAAAATGATGTAATATAAGTAGAGAATACTAGAACATGTGTGTACAAGAAAAGGAATTTAAATAAGAAGATACCTGGAATATTAGAAACTTAAAAATTAAAAACATGTATGGAAAGAATATATTATACAAGAAAAAGTACATTTGAACATTATAAAACGAATAGAAGAGATAATACGAGTATTGATGCACGATAAAGTAGGTCGTGTTGTACATAAGGTGATTATGGTATAATAAATTATTAAGAGGAAAGAACAAAAGCCTTTTATATAGAAAGATGATATACGTATAAAATATGAATTGCTTACTATAATAGAGTAATATAAAATGATCCATGAAAGTATGGAATAATAAATGTTAGAATATATGAAAAAGGGTATAAAATGTATAAGACGAAAATGTCTACATATAATTAAAATGGTAACGTACGCCAATAAAACGAAAATAGAATTAAAAAACTTTCGTATGATGAAAGTAGGGGATAAGACGAAAAGGTCTATTAAGGGAAATAAGGGATATGTTCGAATAAGAACAATATAAATAATTAATATTGATGTATATGTGAGCATAAATAAAGTATATTTTTAAAAAAGGCAGTTTAAGTCCAAAGGAATAATGGAAAGTTGATTAAATATTCACCATAAAATAATAAAGGTATTACAGGAATTAGTAAGAAGATAGTTTTTTTTATCAATGCTTAATTTCTTCATATAGAAGAGTTCAAAGAAAATAAATGTATATCTTGTTGGTACTAATTATTAAGTTACACGACCAGGTATCCAGAGATTATAAAAAAAAAAAAAAAAAAAAACTTATTTATAACGTAAATTTCATTGAAAATAATAAATTTTCTAATACAAAGTACACGTAAAGAGAAAGTATAGGATAAAGATAAAATTACAAAAAAAGTATGTAACGATATTGTAAAGAAACTTATATTACAGTCAGATAAATTATAATTGAAGTACATGTATATAATTTTTCATAGAGTATAAAGTGGTTAATTGTTGTTAAAAATTTACATGTTAAATAAATGATGAAGGTGCCATATTACAAGAATATTGCAAGCACAATGCAAGAATTTACTTTAAAAGTGGTTAATAATTTGAATGTGTTATGAAAGTAACAGATTATAACTTTTAATTTAAACAGATAATTTCTTATTTAATAAATGAAAATTATTCAAACAAGTTGAAATTTTACATTTATTAAAGGGGCAAAATGAGGTAGTACTAGGTACATACCGTCAATATTAATATGTGTTTATAATTAGGAATAGTATTATAAAGAGAATAATTGTTTATTAATGTTTTTATATTTACAAATGGTCCATAGTTGATTCTATATAGTTTGTTGTGTAAGGTCCATGGTTCGTCAAATGACACAGAAATCTGTAAAATAGAGAATTTGTAATTAATTAATAATTCGATATGTAATATAAATTTGTAAAAACTTGTTCAATTGAATTTAATGAAGAGAAATGGTATTAAGAGGTAAATTTTATTATAAGGCATTGTCAAAATTGATTATAATTTCCCCCGTTAAAATATTTGAAGGAACTGTCAGTGGTTGTCAATGTTGACATTTTGTACAGAAAAGTTATTTGAGAATGTGTTAAATGGTTCTGAATACATAAATTGTATACTAAATTCATGGATAAAATTATCATAATAAGAGTACTGTTATATGGAAAGGTATTTATAAAAATAATTAAGAGGTGGATAATGGAGATTGGTCAATTTGAAAAATAGGTAGTATCACTAAGGGAATGGGATAAATAAATAAGGATTCGAAATATAATATTTGCAGAGAAAGTTTATGAAATTGGCGATAATGTTATATTAGCCTTAATTTCATAAACTAAAGATAAATAAAAGTATTGTTATACTGGAATAAAATATTCAAACATTTGGAAATATAAGTAGTAAAGAATACGAAGTATTAGTGTGCTAATAAAATAAATGTTAGCAGTTTTCACTAAACTGTATTAAAGGAAGAAGATTGTAGTGCAATAATACAGGAATATAATTTAAAAATACTTACCAGCAAAGAAGTATCCATTTTAAGCGAGGTCACAGAGGAATTGAAGCATCATATGTTATTATCCTAAAGGAGTATCCATATTAGGCGAGGTCACAGAGGAATTGGAGCACCATACGAAATTTTCCTGAAGGAGTATACATTACAAACGGTGTTATAAAAGAATTGGAGCATCGCACGCTGTTTAATTAATTGAAGAACTTCCTGGACGGAGTTATTAATTCATTGGAGTATTATTCAAATACATAAAAAGAGAAAATCCAATCTTGTTAGGACCATATTCCATTTGTTCCTGTACCGGCAGTCGCCTTTACTAGGCACAGACAGCTGTTTCATTGTCCGAATAAGTGATTGCTGTAGGATTCTAGTTCATCTGAGGCTACAAAGTATCAAGAATATACTAAAAGGAGCAACAAAATAAGAAAATACTCTGATATAATCGAAGGTTGTATTGAACTATTTTTATTTTTCATTTGGATTTTGCTACTATTATTTAAATATTTGTGGAAGAGTACAATTAAATAAACCACATGACAAACTATATACAAAAATTAGTAAGAGATCATAAATAATTGAATAAGAATATTATTCATATAAGTTTGTAATAATTCTCATAAATATAAAGCTAAATTTATTTAATAACATACCTTTTTAAAAAAAGAGGTTAACATCTGTTCTTTTCATAACCATATAACTCTGACATTGAACAAGTTTAGATAGGGTGTTTGTATTTATTTTGGCATTTTCATCATAGTAACAGAAATATTGTTAAATTCTTTATCAAATCAATATATTGTTTGTTAGTTTTTCTATCCTTGTTTTACTGGTAGTGTAGAATATCTATTAGAAAATTACTACATTATAAAATGTTGGAATTCCTAAAAATAAAAACATCAGTTTAATTTATGGGCTATATATCATATCCGATTAAAAAATACTTACTCTGAGATAAAAAGAGATGTTGTGCAGTAATAAAATAAAACTATTTATATAGATTTTGTATCAAAAGAAATTGTTTATCTTGTCATAATAATTTCTAACGTGAAGTAGTACTATCGATCAAGTTCCGAGTTACCAACTTTATCAGAAGATAAATCACTACAAGTGTATAATTTGCTAAGTAAACTAAAAAGTACAAGTTCGGACTAAGGAATATTATAGTTAAAGATTATATAAAAGTTGGAATAATGAAAGATGAATTTAATTGAAAATGAAATGTTAGATTTATGAAATCAGTATTGTATGGAGTATTGTTGAAAGTGTTAGAAAGGGATATCAAAGTACATAGAGATTATACGACTGAGTTAGTTACGGGCAAATTAATAATTCATTTTATATCTTTATTAGACTGAATATTAAAAATACATATCCATTATATGCCTACTAGTACATTGAGATAGTAGTATATTGTAAAATGTAATTGATATACCTGTAAAAGGGGGTATTACTACAATATATTCACCATTATAGCAGGCAAATACTATCTGTATGATATGTATTTACTCTCAGTATAAACTATTTTTTCGATTGTAACTTTAAAGAAAATATAAATAAATGGAGATTTTCTAAAATTAGTTTATGTGCACGTTGAACAGAGTAAGCAATTATAATTATAGGTAATATAACTATAGCAAAAGATTCAATAATAATATAACATTTATTTATTATAGTTTCCATATTTATTTTAACTCTTGCCCATGTATACTGTAACATTTATGTATGTAGAATTAAAGACCTTCACCTTTATCATAAAGCATACAGTGATGTTGTTTTTTATGTATTTCATATGGCACAAAATTAACAATTGAACTAGGCAAGTTTATATAGTTTGAAAAGAAACATCGTAAGTACCAACATCTAAATTCGCTTCAATGGCATTATACAAACGAGAAATAAAAAATACTCATAGATCTAGTTCTGATAAATTTAAACCGTCTTAAGAAGTTTTGACAAAATTCCTCACATTCTTCGATTGATTTTGAAGCTAATTCCTAGATTTGGTTTAACAATAATACATAAACGTACAATAAAATCAACAGAATGTTTTCATATTCTGTTCAATAAAAAATTTGCAATTCTGTAAAACTTCAATGCGCCGAGTGCAGCCCATCGAAATTATCTACAATAATGTAGGCATTGAAACAATTTCATTCCACCACAGTTTGAAATTCTATATACTTTCTTAAGACTAGTTCATTGGGCTTGATTAATGAAACCATTCAGATAGCCTTGCTTCACCTGCTCTAGAACGTCTATTGATTCAATATAAGATAGCTTTCTAAGAGTGGCATATACCAACTGCATCTTGAAACTTGTGCAACTTGCATGGTGAGGCCACAGTAAAGTGAGGATATATGGCTTCTAAAACACCGGTCAATATGCGTGTAAATGTTTTCCATTTTAGACATAATTTCAAATATAATTACATAAAGTTGATTTTTTTTATATTGTTCATCAAAAATGTAGCTAGCGCATGGCGTTTGTTTTTTTCTTTTATGTACCACCCTTAGTTAAGAGGCATAAATCCAATTCATGCATTTTAGTGGTTATTTCAAGACACGTAACTTTGTTAAGAAAATAATTTAAAACATAAAATGAACTTGATATTGTAAATGTATGCTTTTTGCTTCGTTGGACCAAGTTTAAGATTCTAAAATTATAAAATAACTTTAAAAACGCAGAACGGTGAAGCCTTACGGTGTCATGGTTTTCGATTGGTAAACGCTCCTCTTGACTTTTTTGTTTTAGTAGACACATAATTTTTATTTGCACTATCTTGAGGCATCTTTTATGCAGAATTATATCGACTTGGATTTTTTCTTGCACTTTCCATTTTTTAATTTTAACCCTTAACTTTAATTATCTTATGGAATATCAAGTCGGCTTTGAAAGAATTGTACTTTGTTTTTTATCCTCTTTACAATGATATGGCTAAAACAACAAAGAAAATATTTAAAAAAATATTTTGGTAAACACTCAACAATAAGTTTTTTTGTTATAGTTTCTTTGTTGTTTTTACAAATAAATAACACATATATGTATAGGCTATATCACTGTAAAGAGAATAAAAAACAGGTTCAATTCTTTTAAAGCCGACTTGATGGTCCATAAAAAAAAAATAAAGTTAAGGGTTAAAACTAAAAAATGGAATATGCAAGAATAAATCCAAGTCAATATTTAAATTCTACGTATAAATATTCCATCAATTCGTACGATAAAATTTAAAATTTTGAAGGAATAAAAAAATTACAACAAAACACAAAATTCTTTAAAAGAATTGTATAAGATTAGCAACACCGTACTGTAGTAGTTATCATACAAGTATACATATTAGTAAGAAGTAGGAGTTTTATTTTTATTTGAAAATCCATTGATTTTTATTATAATTAACATAAATTAATTAATTATAATAATTGCATTCTGCAATATAATTTTTCTTAAGAAACACAAGAAGATCAACAGGATTAATATCTGGACACTTTTTTTGTCCGCGATATCGGCTCATTACACGCAATCCACCTATTCGGAACCATGCCCTTGAAAATTAAGCATTGTGAGCTGGCGCACTATTATGCATGTCAAATATTGTCGTAACCCTGAGTGCATAAAAAATACCTAAGTAAAATCAAGCTATTATAACCATCAATCACCCAAAATATCCCTTAATTACACTCTAAGTTAGACATTTAACTTCTTCTTACGTCACACGTTGGGTAAGCCAATAAATTAGAGTAGAATGTTTTCAATATAATATCTTACTTGTTTATAAATCAAATATTTATATGCCTTAACTAACTCAGTCGTTTAAAAAAAATTCTAATACTTGCATATTATTATTAATCATAAAAATCTTAGTCCGGACCTGTCTCTTTAAAATATCTACGAAAAATTATTGTCCAAGTTATTTTTACTCTAAACGTTGGTAATCCGCAACTAAACGATTTTACCGCTACTCATGTGAACTAACTTTGATAAATTTAATAACTGTTTTCGTTAATTGATACAAATATTTTTATATTCAAATCAAGTTCTAATTTACATCATTTCTTATCTAATAGAATGGTAAGTTACTTTTATACTATTTCTATATCTTCCCAATACATTAATTGGTATGTTTATTTTATTTTTAGGAGGTCCAAATACTATGAGAATTGCAGAATGTTAACCTATCAAATACCTTTACGTAAATAAAATCAAAAATGGTTGAGTAACAATAAATATAATGTGCTGTTGAGAAATTACATACAATTATCATGTATATGATGAAAATGCCAGTATATTTAACAATTTCTTATTAAACTTGTCCAATATCTTGTTATTTATATCTGTGGTTATGATAGGAATTGATATTCTAACCCTATTTTTCAAGGTAAGATTAATTTACAACATGTAACAAACTATAAAAATGTATATCAATAATTTCTACTTCAAATAGTATTATGTAACTGTTGTTTATACTTCAAGATTTAATTTCTGATACATTTAGTCCTTTAATTTTAATCTATTCTGTGTCAATTCGTTAAATTAAAGAGATTTTCATATTAATAGGAACAATCAAATAATACAACCTTATAATTTATTTGTGTAACTTCTTATTATGGAGTTCCTTTTGATTTGTTGATTCTTGTCTCTTTGTAGCATCATTAGAACTGGGATTCCACAAACTACCAGCTGTTTATGCTTCGGAAAAATTATTACAAGTGTTCGTGCTGGATATTCTACTGGATATGCAGGTACAAGGATCCTATTATTCGGTGTCTTCGTCCCAGGAAAATCTTCAATACCTATGGTCGCTCAATAGTTAAACTGGTTATACGCCTACCTCGGCTGGATTTATTTAATTGGATATGTACTTCTTATATTTCTAATATTCGTGAACTGCGCTCAAGAATATTCTCACAATGAACTTCTTGCTATGGATATATTCTTCTCCTTTTTCTTTCCAACTGTAACGTGCTACTGGAATTCCCCAAGAAATTATATCTTTTAATGGTGAGTACTTTTATTTGTTTTTATGTTTTATATTCATTCAACTCTTCTTTTGCTATCCAAATCACTTTATACTGCCTACGTTGCAGTAATGATGTACAAATACTGAGTTTAAATTTATATTTATATAACCCAGTAACAGAATATTAATTTTCTATACACGATATGTTCTTTATGCACTTTTATGTATGAAAATACGGTATAAATTCTTCGTACCAAATTTTCATCAACTCTCTTCTCAAAATTTTTAAAGAAGTCTACTTATTTACTCTCCAATTACCTTAGTGATAATTTCTATATTTGAATTGACCAATCTCTATTCAACACCTCTTAATGATATTCAAAATACATTCTATTATTTTAATATTCTCTTGTATGCTTTTCTATATTACAATATTCATATTTTAACAATTTTCACCATGAATTTATAAATGTATTTCAGTATTCAAAACAATTTTAAAATATACTCTCTCAAAAATTCTGTAAATGTCAAAATCTGTCAACCACTGACTTTTCCTCTAATTAAATTATGGCGGGAGTTTTTATCTATTTTAACGTTACTTTTATACAAAGTTTCCTTTTTGAAAATCAATTCTCATCATTTAAGACAATTGAACAAGTTCTTACAATTCTATATTACAAAATAAACACACGATTAATATCAAAATCTCTATTTTACAGGTTTTGGTATCATTTGCTGAACTATGGACCTTAACCAATGGACTTTACTACATTATCAAATCAACAATTGTAAATATTAATACTAGGATAATAAACATCAATTTTCATAATACTATTTATATTTATAAGTTTCTTAAACTTTTAATATCAAAATACAACTCTTTTCATAACCAACTATAAATATTGATGGTCAGTACCCAGTACTACCACAATATATTAGGCCTGAGGTTCAAAGAAACATTACCTATCTATTACTTCTTTTAGCACATTCACGTACTAAATTGCATTTAGACAACTGGTAAGAATTAATCGTCCAACAACGCAAAAGTTTAAAATGGCCATAAATTTACTGAAAATCTCCTTTTATGTCTAAATTATCTGCATGTTCTAAGATTCTCCTCCACCCAAAAAATGGAAATTATAATTATTAAATATTCCGTTTTTCGTGAGCAAATATTCGTGGTTCCAAAAAATATGAGATAAAATTTTCGGCTCTGGGTGAATTTTCTTTAAAATCGTATTACAGAACATTATTCTAATCCATTATCACTTGTGTAGGTACAATGGTTGCATTTTCGCTTCATGAATTTCTGCAAAAAAAAAATTGTATTAACACTGACAGAATTATTTTCTTACTTGGAACGTTCAGTTCTTATACTATTTGTCTAGTGTAGCAAGCAGCATTCAAAATTTGTTCTTCTAAACTGACGGCTTTCCAAAAGTCTGCCTTTTTCATAATAATAAGAGATAAATGTGCCAGACTTATGAAGGCGCTGATCTAAACTTCACAATGTGTTGATCGATGGGTACCGCCAATGTGGATACCTTGTTTCGTATTCATGTAATGCCATATTACATTAAGGTATACGTATCACTGTAATAATCATAAAATCGCATAAAAACGATATAACTAAGCAAAACGAGAAAGCCAAATATCAATCTGACGAACATCAAAATTTGATTTTTTGTGCAAGGGTGCCATAAGTACTTTTAAGGTAAAAGTGTAGTTGATGAAATTTTGAAAATGCGAAGTATTGACATTAATCGACTAATTACATCTACGTTGCGCACATAAATATATTTTACTGTAAACAACAAGATGTCAAAAACATGAATTATTTCCAACCACATATTTACAACCATGATGGCCTCCTCTAGCTTAATTGTATGTTCTCGACTAGTTGACTTAGAATTAATCATAGTATCTACCTGAAGTTTGTCCGCAAACTTTTAATATATTATCACAGAGTAAACTAACATCATTTAGAGAAGTTGTATAAGACTAATTAAATGTAGCTTTTCATAGACACTCTCAATAAAATTTAATGATAAGGTTGTGAAAAGAACAATCTCTGAACACCTGTAGATTAATAATTTAGTGCTGGAAATGTTATCTTAATGATAAATTAAAGTAAACGCATAATGGAGCTCGTAAAGTATCCATGTGCTTGATCAAGCTGTTTTTAATTAAACCATCTTTATCCACAGCTCTTTCAAATCACACTTTTTGCGATTGCGTTCGAGATAACTGGAACAGCAAAAAGTATTTCCTTTTCCTCGAATAACTTGTTAGCACACGCGTATAATGGCATACTAAGGATTAATAGAAGTGAATATATGAAATACGAGAGACGATTGCATATAAGCGCACGTGACGGCACGGCCTGTTGATTATTACCTTTTAAATTTTCCTGTTGGCTGCTTGCAATTCGCATCTAATGTACGGCAATAGAATTAATAAATCAGATAAATATACTGCACGTATGCCTAAAGAAAATTATTCATAAAAGCCTTTTATTCTGTCATGTGCATAGTATAATTTGCTCTGCTTGCTTTAACGATATATATCTTTATATCTTGAACAAATCAGAGCTTTTATAAAAATGATAATGAACGATTACGTTTCTACTAACAGAAAACTTCCACGATACGAATTCCGATAAAGACAGCGGGCATTTAACAGAGAAAAAAGCTAGGAGTGAGGTTCATAGAGTAAAGTAGAGTATATGATTTAAAATATATATGAGAATGCAATTACGGGTTATATTAGTCAATAAAAGGCTATTATGTGCTCTTTTGTTTAATCCTCAATATTTCGTTATAAATCTAATAACATCTTCAGGAGGAAACTGTAATAAAGGCTACTTAACATTTGAAACTATTATAAAAATTCATAACACTTACAGACTAGAGACAGCACATTGGCAAAAAGTACATATAAGAAAATTGTATAATTTAAAATGACATTGACCAAAGTGTCAATATTAATTAATATGTCAGGTATAAGCAAGAAAGTGTTGATAGATTTAAAAATTAAGATATCTGTGTGCATTATATTTAATTTTAAATTTTAATTAACATAAACAGCTATAACAACGATAAAATGTAAGAGTAAATAGTACTGAGGTGGTTAGTATCTGATTTAAAATTTATTGTATCATTACAATGTATGTGGACCATCTCCATGAAAAGTCTGCTCTTATAGTTACTTTCACTGGCTAAAATTCCAATATTTTCGAAATCGAAATTATGGTTGGTTTGTTCTGTGTGTAATGATACTGCACATGATCTTTTACCAATACGCACATCACTTTTATGTTGTATAATTCTATTCTTTAACCATTGTGAAGTCTGACCTACGTATTTTTTATTACAATCAGAACAAGGTATAGAATAAATAATATTTGATTTCAAAAGCAAAGGAGTTGGTGTTTTTATTTTGGTAAACAGACTTTTTAAGGACAGTGCATCATAACGGACCATTCGAGTGTCCGGTATACTTCCAAAACAGCCAACTATTGATGGCGTTAAATGGTTTTGTCAATATCTAAATTTCTATTTATGCTCACCAATTACTCTGTGATCTGGGGTTCACATCTCCGCTCTCTTTTATTCATCTTATTCATGACTGTTTGATCTGTTTCAGAATATAATAATGTAACTAGTTTGTTAAACAATGTAAGCACGATAATATACACACACACGATACTAGATTTTGGTAAAACTTATTGGTACAAAATATTATAAACATTTGAAAATTGTTAGTTATTTTTATTTAAGCGTATTATTTATCTTCTTAATTGTAGTTTGGTGCATTTTACGTTTTTTTCAGGCAGGTCCTAACGTTGATGTATTAAAATTTAAAATTAAATATAATGCACACAGATATCTTAATTTTTAAATCTATCAACACTTTCTTGCTTATACCTGACATATTAATTAATATTGACACTTTGGTCAATGTCATTTTAAATTATACAATTTTCTTATATGTACTTTTTGCCAATGTGCTGTCTCTAGTCTGTAAGTGTTATGAATTTTTATAATAGTTTCAAATGTTAAGTAGCCTTTATTACAGTTTCCTCCTGAAGATGTTATTAGATTTATAACGAAATATTGAGGATTAAACAAAAGAGCACATAATAGCCTTTTATTGACTAATATAACCCGTAATTGCATTCTCATACAATATTCAGTGGTCGTTATTTCCTTTTAAATTAAAATATATATATATAGTATATAATTCATGTATATAACAGCCCACGTACACAAATACAGGTAATTAGAACTAAAACTAAATTTTAACTAATTACATATGAAATAATGATTGTTTTATCTATCTAATATACCTACAGGGTGTCATTTTGAAAACGTACCACCCTCTATATTTCGGCCCCTATAGAAATTCCAAAAATATGCAAAAACACGTCAAACTTATTTTTAAGGGGGACATTTTGTAGGCTGGTTTTCAATTAAATTACATCAACCCTCTAGCGGGGGTGGACATAACCTCTAAAAATTTAAATGGAAATGGGGGTTGAGTGATACCTCATTTTAAAGGTCGTTTAACCCGCTTTTCAAAAATGCTAATTTCTTGTCCTTTATTTTTAATACTTTTGAAGAAATCAAGTCAAACCATGAACATACAAGTATCAAGTGTTTTGCAATAAAACATTAAAAAACTAATAAAAAGTAACTTATTTTATAAAATTTTCGAAATGTTGTACATTATTTTCTAAACAGTGATAAAGTCTAAAATAAAAATAAAAATAAGTTACTTTTTCTTAGTTTTTTAATGTTTTATTGCAAAACACTTGATACTTGTATGTTCATGGCTTGACTTGATTTCTTCAAAAGTATTAAAAATAAAGGACAAGAAATTAGCATTTTTGAAAAGCGGGTTAAACGACCTTTAAAATGAGGTATCACTCAACCCCCATTTCCATTTAAATTTTTAGAGGTTATGTCCACCCCCGCTAGAGGGTTGATGTAATTTAATTGAAAACCAGCCTACAAAATGTCCCCCTTAAAAATAAGTTTGACGTGTTTTTGCATATTTTTGGAATTTCTATAGGGGCCGAAATATAGAGGGTGGTACGTTTTCAAAATGACACCCTGTATAATACTTTCAGTATACAAAGTATAGTCTGTTTCAAAATATAAGAACATAACTTTCAACGTCTCTAATGCTTTTATTGCACTACCTTCTGTGACGATAATTATTATACCTGGTCTCCTTATTGAACCTGTATGGACGCTTTACCTATTTACAACGTATGAATGAGTTATTGCCGCAGGTGGTGCAATAAAAGCATTCGAACCGTGGAAAGTTATGTTCTTATATTTTGAGACAGACTATACACTAAACTATTTTTAGTATAATGCAAATGGGCGGCTCGTGATTTCCGTAAAAACAGGCAACGATCGTTTCAAAAATTTACCGTAAAAATATTACTGGAAATGAATAAAAACAATAATTTTACCAAAAAACAATTCGGTTGTTCTATTTTTCATAGATACTAATTTTTACAATATTTTCTACACGAATTTGTCAATATCTAAATTTCTATTTATTCTCACCAATTACTCTGTGATCTGGGGTTCACATCTCCGCTCTCTTTTATTCATCTTATTCATGACTGTTTGATCTGTTTCAGAATATAATAATGTAACTAGTTTGTTAAACAATGTAAGCACGATAATATACACACACACGATACTAGATTTTGGTAAAACTTATTGGTACAAAATATTATAAACATTTGAAAATTGTTAGTTATTTTTATTTAAGCGTATTATTTATCTTCTTAATTGTAGTTTGGTGCATTTTACGTTTTTTTCAGGCAGGTCCTAACGTTGATGTCAACTATTGGATAAGGTTAATAATAAAATCAGATTGGCGCTTGTCCCTCAAGAATATTCCTATCTATTCGTATTCATCTACTTGAAATTTTAATTAACTTTTACCACAACTATCGTTAATAATGCCTAGTGATACACAGGAAGCAAATATTTGCACATAGTACCTCCAGTGCCCTTAACATTATTAACAATCTTCCCATAATTTACAAAAAATTATTGTAATTCAGCAAAACAATATTTTATCTGAATATTGATGATGTTTAACGCCTTACTGAAAGTAAACATTTTAAAGTAGTACCCCTAGAGTACGTCTTACACCATCAATTATTCCAAACTGTATATTCTTTTTTAATGATATCTACCATTTTGATATATTTGAAAATGAAATTATCAAATGTAGCAAATAATTAATAATAAAACTAAAAACTATACTGGAATTCAGAAATAAACTTAATACATTCAAACTAATATAAATATAACGTAGTGTATCAAAAGCCCTACTATTATTTGCAAACGATATCAAAAATTTTTACTTCTAGTAAATTCGAAAGTTCGGCTTCATCTCCCATTATATCGTTCTTCGCGATCTTTTATATCTTTTCCTTTTAAAACAAAAGACGACTATCCACTTACAGCGCCACGACTGCTACACTAACATTTATGTTGGCTTTGTCGAGTTCATATTTGTTTTCTATAAGTTTTTCTCAGTCACATATACCTATTCCACTTTTGACAGTCAATGAATACACAAAATATCACCACTTAATTTAATTGTTTATTAAAAGTTAATGCGCACTTGAGATTCTGCATCTTCGGTAGGTATATTCTTCTTTCTTAATGCCATCCCTCATTATGCTTGTAAATGAACCTATTGCCTCTCTCATTATTAATTATATACTTCCTTTTCCTGTTAATTAAAGTTATTCGTATTTTCTTCTTGGAGATATCTTTGTTGGTTATGATCGGAAATATATTGTACACCACTGGAATCCTCTTCATTAGGACTGCATCACAAGAAATACCGATTTCTATAGCATCTCCTCTACTTTCTACCCAGTTCCTTTCGGCTCCTTGTAAATTGATTTGCATACAACTGTCAACAATGTTGATGTTATTTCTTTTTGCAGATTATTAGAACCACACAAGATTTATCCTGCTATCTTTCATGCCTTTACATTTATGCAAATAACATTCAAAGATTACCATATACATCTAGTATATACATAAACTTATTAATGTATTGTCTCGGATAAAGAACACCTTTTGTGTATATCCTTTAAAATGTTTTTAGATATAAGTATCAGGTATTTATTATACTCTTAAATATGATCATAAAATTCTTTTAGAAATTAAAATTATTGTACAAATTTAAAATCTATTTTTTATTCATTTGAATAGACGTTTTCATAACAAGCATGCCGAATATGACCTTGCTCGTACAATTTTACGGCATTTAAATGATTCACCCTCTTCACAGTTCCGTCTTTCACCATCACTCTTTCTCTGTTACTTATTTTTAGTACAATATAATTAAATGAAGTGATGGAAATCTCTTGGTGAAACATGTCGAAATATAAGCAAGTAATAACAAAAAACACACTTGGTATTGTTTCACAAATAAATTTAGACACGGGACATCAATTTTCAATAGACAATTTAGAAGTACTGTATAGTTTAAATAAAAGTAAAAAAATGAATGTTCTAGAAGGTTATTTTATAAAAGAAAGTTTACTTTTACAACCAGGCAATGTTCTTAATGAACAAACAGAACTCATAAATTCACCGCTAATAAACCCTAGCCTTGTAAAAACGGTCTTTCCAGATAAGCCATGACCTTTTCATAATTTTCTATTTTTGTACATTTTTATTTAAATTTTTGTTAGAAGTAGGTAGATACAGTATATTAAATTTTACTTTAGTTTCTCGAGAACTCCTGACGATGCCGCAACGCGAAATGTACATCGAGTATTTAATTATATTTATTTGTGAAACAATACCAAGTGTGTTTTTTGTTATTACTTGCTTATATTTTTAGTACATTTTTATTTTTGAACAGTGGTCCATTTCTTAGAATATTTAATGCTATTCTTACACATTGCGAGAAGTTTGGTTCTGTTTTTGTATATGCAAACCACACCTTGTACTCGTCTTTTCTACAAAACACAGAAAGCATAGATTTATTTTGAGTTTATTTTTATTCCTTTCTTAATATTTTTTAAACTTAAATTACTATATACATTTTTCATAATGACATTGCCCCTTAAAGGTTATGCAACTCATTATTCACCTACTAAATACGTGACTTGTGATTATTTTACATTAAACTTTATTTTTAAAATTAAAATTTTATGTTCTTATTCTAAAGCTTAACTATTTAACAATTTTTCTAATTCTTAAACTATAAAGATCGCGGCAATATGCAATATGTGTGTAATGGATGTATGTTAATACCAGTATATATTGTAACGAAACAAGTGCACAAAGAAAGGCAGACTTCCGAGCGACAATAAAAAGAGGTTGTAAATCATCTCGACGCTACTGGTAAACATCATAAAGCAATAAATCATCCATTCGTTCCACTGCCTTTATATGTACTGCGTCGAGACAGAATGTCTATCGAATGTTCTACAAACATCGAGAGGAAGATGGAGTTTACGCGAATGCTTCCAGATGTTTCGTATGTGTGTATAAGGCGGCTGGGTCACCTATGGATGAATAATTCCGGAATAAGAAAGTCCTTAAGTACTCGTCGCGCGGAACAGACTAAAGTAAAAAATAAATATAAGAAATAAATAAATAGTTCCTTGCGTGGTACGGTGTTATATAAATAGAAGTGATATAAATACGGTAGTGATACATAAATATTAGTAATAGAAATAAACACTGTCGTAATGAAAATCGTAGTAGTTTAAGTGTGATACATTAGTTTTATATTCTTATATTGTAATTAATTTTAAGTGTCTGAATATACAGACTGTTTTAAATAAATAAATTGCACGAGTTGTTTATTGCGAACCCGAAAACGTTACAATTGGTGTCAGGTGTGGGGTAAACAATATAATTGCAAATAAATAAATAAATAAATAAATAAATAAATAAATGGCTACCAAACGTTTGGAAGAACTAAAGATCTCCGAGTTAAGGGCAGAATAGGAAGGAAGGGACGCAGATACGTCTGAAAAAGAAACAATTCTCCAGAATCGGCTTCGTGACCTTTTAATAAATGAAGGTAAGGATCCCGAGAAATATTTGTTTCAAGTACAGGCTGATCTAAGCATAATGGATGAAATTGCAAAACAATTTGAGACTCTAATAGATTTTGCAAAACAATTCAAGACTCTAAAAGATGAAATTGCAAATGGTTCAAAGCAATTTGAGAATACTATGGATACTCTAAAAGATGAAATGGCAAATAATTCAAAACAACTCGAGACTACTTTTAAGGAAGACATTCAAAGGAATTCATCGTGTGGGAGACGGGAGTTTTCTGAGGCCATCGAAGCCGTAGAACAGAAAGTTGAGGAGCGCGTGTTCGGAATGGGGGACGAGTTTGGGGTTCAGCTTCAGTTGCCAACAATGAACGATTGCGGTCCCCATGACGTCTCAAGCGGAAGCCTGGAGATCTCCCGAACAGCAAAGCCAAAGGTAAAACCTCCCACCTTCGATGGGAAGACGTCATGGATGACGTACCGGAAACAATTCGAAGCCGTTGCAGGAGCAAATGGGTGGACGTCCCCGGAGAAAGCTACTGCTCTGATTGTGTCGTTAAGAGGAGAGGCCAGTAACATTCTACAGACTTTACGTCCAGAAGAGTGTCAAGACTACCTTAAATTAATCAAGCGTCTTAAGATGAAGTATGGACATGCACACCTGGGCCAGGTAGTCCGACGATTAGTGAATCAGGTGCCACCTAAGAGAAGAACGCTCCGATGCTGGAATTGGAAATGAAAATGGAAATGCAAATGGGCCATTTGCATAGTAAATACGGGAAGGAGCCCAAGAAAACCATAGCGGAGCAGCAAAAACTGAAACGGGTCGATGAGAAGAGGCAATCGTCGACCCAGAATCGTAGAGCCTCAAAATCAATATCGCGAATTGCATCTCTGCATCACCAAAACGCGGATACTGTTGCAAGAAGACCACGTCCAGAAGACTGCAGGCATAGCAACCGACTAGAAGAAAAATCGGCCAACACATTCAGAACTACCGTGGTTGACGATCAGTGGCAACCTGACAATTTGCGGATCGATCAAGAAGCTGATGAAGACCTTGGTACATTGATGGTTTGTAAAGGTACTGGTCGCGGACCGGCTTGTCAAGAAGTAGCTCCTCGTTCACAGGGACTGGAATCCTACCTCAATGGGACTCTCTAAAGGTGGAGGATGGCCTACTCAAGCGTGTTGTGGAGAACCCAAATGGAGAAGACGTCAGCGAACTTAGGCGAAGGTTGGAGGATGCCCACGAGCGAGTACGCCATCACACTCAGGATGCCAGCGACAGGACAAAGGATCGTTACGACGTGCAAGCCGAGAGAGGTGATTATCGAGAAGGGGACCTTGTCTGGTTATATAATCCTCCACGTCGCCGAGGCCAGTCCCCAAAGCTCCAACAATACTGGGAGGGACCATGCGAAATACTAGAGCGAATAGATGACTTGGTTTATCGCAGCAGACTAACACCCCATAGTGAGCCAGGGGTGGTGCCTTTCAACCAATTGGCCCCATACCATGGACGTGACAGCGGTGAAGTGGCGGATGTGCGACAAATTACCGGAAAACCTATAGAGCCAACTTATGGGAATCCCTTGTGGATTTACGAGGACGTGCACTCGAACAAAATATAAGGAGGCTGGCAATTCCGAAACTGGGCTGCGGATTAGACCGTTTGGAATGGAGAATCGCAAGAAACATGCTGGAGGCGGTGTTTCGGCATACTGGTATGGAAATGGTCGTGTGCGGCTGTCGGCCCAATCAGCCCGTTGTGCAGCCTGGGACGGTGTATTGCCATTTCCACAAGACGGCTGGGTGCACCCGTGGGTCCCGGTGTGGATTTCGTCATCCGCCAGCAACGAGAACATGGAATAGCGTGTTTCGGGACGAAACGCAGTTTTTAAGAAGGGGGCAATGCAACGAAACAAGTGCACAAAGAAAGGCAGACTTCCGAGCGACAATAAAAAGAGGTTGTAAATCATCTCGACGCGACTGGTAAACATCATAAAGCAATAAATCATCCATTCGTTCCACTGCCTTTATATGTACTGCGTCGAGACAGAATGTCTATCGAATGTTCTACAAACATCGAGAGGAAGATGGAGTTTACGCGAATGCTTCCAGATGTTTCGTATGTGTATATAAGGCGGCTGGGTCACCGATGGATGAATAATTCCAGAATTAGAAAGTCCTTAAGTACTCGTCGCGCGGAACAGACTAAAGTAAAAAATAAATATAAGCAATAAATAAATTGTCCCTTGCGTGGTACGGTGTTATATAAATAGAAGTGATATAAATACGGTAGTGTTACATAAATATTAATAATAGAAATAAATACCTGTGTTAATGTAAATCGTAGTAGTTTAAGTGTGATACATTAGTTTTATATTTTTATATTGTAATTAATTTTACGTTTGTGAATATACAGACTGTTTTAAAAAAATAAATTGCACGAGTTGTTTATTGCGAGCCCGAAAACGTTACAATATAATATATGGTGTACAAAAACAGGCAAATTGTTTAATTTTTTAATTTAAAGTGTTACAAAAGATTTAAGAAAAGCAACAGAAAATCCAATGACGCATGTTCATTTATGGCTGTTTTATCCCTATCGGCTTTGCCTAATCACTTTTATTCAACTTGTTCTAGGACTGGTTGATCAACCTTTAATGTCGGTGTCATCATCGATATCACTATCTTCTTCATTATCAATTTCTTCGGTGTTAACTGTAAAAACTAGATTGTCAGTTACATCATCTAATAAATGCCCCGTTTGTAAATAATTTTCAACAACTTTATCTGTATGGCTACAAACAAATGCCCACTCTTCTACATTTACAGATGCAAATTTTTCTCGAACCAAATTTTCGACGTCTGATAACTTAAAAGTTACATTTCTGGTTCCAACCCAAATCTTTACAATTACCCATATCTTTTCGATTGGATTTAACTCTGGGTGATAAGGATCCAACCTGAATACGTTGTGTTTATGAGCCCATAATAGTGTATCCAGTTTATATCTTCGATTTTCACTTTTATTTTTCTTTATTAATTCATATAACTCCGGCTTTGTCCACTTCACATCAAACACTATATTTCTTGCTACAAGCCACCAATTCTACCTTTTTGGAGGATGATGTTGGATCACGTTCAAGTTTTACATTGTGGTATGATGCATTATCGATTACCAGTACACTTCTTGGTGGAAGATTTAGCAGTAACTGTTTATTGACCCAAGTGAAGACGTTTGTTGAATTCATTTCATCATGGTAATCGCCAGATTTTGTATCTATAAAAACAATGGAAATAACTGCAACAATAATTTTAACAACTCTGGTAAATTTAATACGGAAATTTTAAAGTATAATTTGTATCTTATGCATAGAACAATCTACACAATAATTTCAATGTTACATATTTTGTTTAAAAAAGGTAATATATAAATACCTGATTTAAATAGGAGTAATGCATTTTGAATAAAACCTATTTTCCACCAGCATGAATCATAATCAAGCGATTTCCTTTCGAAATTGGTTTCTTCAACCCAAGCAAAGAATTATCTGACTATTCTTTAGATTGCGTATGTGTACTTTGAATTTATGATTCATCTGTAAATATAATGGGTCTGTTGTCATGTATGTAATTTTGCAATTGTTTCAAATATTTTGTACATTTTGCACGTATATCATAAGACTCCATTAAAATTTTTCTATTGTCGCCGGTTTTTTGCCATCTAGAAAAAAAAATGTATTTCTTGTTACATTGTCGAAACACTACTATTTACTTAAATCCCACCTTCTTTAGCACCTTCGATAATGTTGTAATTCCACCCATGATTGGTATGTCATTCTCTATTATTTTATCATAAATACCTGTAAAGAAATGAAGATATATCAATTATAATTCATATGGAAATATTTATCCTTACCCTTCAAACTTGAACGTCGTTTTTCATGTATATAGAAGTTGTGAATGATGCTACGTATTGTGTCAGTATCATATGGACGAAGTGTACTTTTTGTGCACTTGCGAGGTCTTGTTTTGTGTGGGGTACTAAATGAAGCAACTTTTCCGGAAATATGAAGCACACACGCGTATAAGAAAGTTGTTAGTACAATCGTAAAGATTCCGCCGGTGGAACTCTCAGTTTATACGGGCAAAACTGCCGGCGTACATTAAGCCAGAGCATTCTAAATATAAAAAGATCAGTCTCGAAGTGAAATTTTTCATATTATAAATAATAAATATCTTCTTATACGATGGGCACTTTATGGCAACCACTTGTATACTCTCTAAAAATTTTAACATCATATTATATCATTTTATAATTCTTAAATGAATAGTTATTCTAATTAATGTTGATTTAATTATCGTATATTAAATTTATAAAATAAAATACAAGTTGTCTTGTGTAATTATACCGACTGACATCTTCTACAAAAAGTTTGTATTTATGTTGACGTGCGGCGTTCCAAAATTTACACAGGTCTAATTATTTCAGATTTTATTTTGACAGGTAACGACGGTTTTAAGTGATATGTGCGCACGTCTGTTCAAATGAACAATCGGGAACGACGGATTTAAGGTAACGGCGCCTTTTCGATCCACCCACCCAGACTTGCCAAAGGCTTCGAAACTAATACCAATCACTGACACGTTCCACGCTTACAATTTCCCGAAATATTTGCCTCAAAGGACAAGAATACCGTATAATTAGTAATAATAAAAATGTACACCTCTGACATAGTTATTTCTTAAAATATAGGTCTGCTAATAAATTTTTGGCCTGAGTTTGTAAAAATTGCTGAGATTATAATAACGATTTCGTGTTTCAATAAAAAGTAAAATAGTTACAACTGTTTCACTTTTCCTCGAAATAAAAATTATTTGCAATTTTTAAATATTATTTTCTAATGAAAATATTTATTAAGAGTCTCAAATTCTCTCAAAAAACGTTAAATAGTTATTATCAAGATGTACCTTGTTTCGTTAAACAAAAGAGTAATTATTGTTTCTACGAATAGGTATATTTAAAGCTGCATGCACGTCAGTTATTTAAAACAATGACCACTTATACGAAAATGTACTCCAAAGAAAATGTTTGAAGCAAGGAGAGATTCAAAAATGTTGCCTTAATATGGGGCACATTTTTTTTTATAAATTTATTTTTCTAATACATTCACATTCATAACTTGACATGGGTGTAGGTTACATCGTTTTCTTTCTTGTAATTTTGTATGCGACATAATCAAGATAATTTATACTTACTAATTATCAGACGTGAGGAAAAACACTTTTATTCGAGTCTTCAAAAGACACACACTGTTTTAACTTAATCAGAGGAAATAATAATACAAATAAAACACTGATTTTAAAGTTTCAAAATTTGAATTATAGTAAACCCCTACAACGTTGTTTCGTCGCACAGCGACTTCATCAGGCGGATGAATAATGAAGAGTTTACATTAGTGCGAGAAATTATGTAGGTACTGGAAAACATATTACAAATTTAAAGAGAAAAGTGAGGAGTGACATAGGTTGGTTTGATCATTTAACACTAACCCTAATTTTGTAATTCTAGAAATTTCTAATGATTCTAGGAGATCAAGTTTTTTACTTTTATCTTGGATATGAAGTATTTTAAAATTATTGTTAAAAGTATGTTTATATTCTAAACAATGGTTCGCAAATGTAGAATCAGCTTTTTTATCCCGGTAACTGCTATTATGTTGGAACACTCTCTGGGCAAAGAATATTCCAGTTTGGCCAATGCAAGACATGTTACAATCACAAGTTAACTTATATACCCCCGAGTTTGATATTTTGTCTGTTTTGTCCTTATTGGTTTTTAAAAAACATTCTAAAGTTTTATTAGTTTTGGAAGCTAGTTACGAGTCTACGTTTTTGTGATACGGAGAATAAAGTATTAGCACTTTATTCTCCGTGTCACAAAAACGTAGACTCGTAACTATGACCCTCAACCCCCTAAAATGTATGGTCTGATTAAACTACATAAAAATGATTTACCTATTAGACATGTAGTATCATATGTCAAAGCCCCTTGTAGAAATTTGTGTAAACAATTAATTAACATTATTAAAGATCATACAAGATTTAAATCTAAATTTTCTATTAAAAATTCATTAGACCTCACAAATAAAATTTCTGATTTAAAAATTCCTAGTAAAGGTAATTTTTGTCTTTTGATGTTACCAACTTATTTACCAATATCCCCACGAAATAGGTATTAGATATTATCGAATTAAAACTACACCAACATCACACAAATCCTGTTATAATTAGTGAAATCCTAGATTTACTTAAGATCTGTATGGAACAAAATTATTTCCAATTCAATTACGAATATTAAACAACAGGTCTTGCTATGGGTAATCCTTTAAGCCCATTACTTGCGGAAATTTTCATGAATCATTTCGAAGAAACTATTATCTCTCACCCCATATTCAAAAATTGCATTTACTGGTATAAGTATGTAGATGATGATATACTGTTTTAAAGGTACCGATAGACAATTAAATATGTTTTTTGATTATATTAATAATGTACATCCTAATATAAAATTCACACTAGAAACAGAGGCTAACGGTTCTATTAATTTCCTAGACCTTACTATTTCACAGAATGTAAATAAAAAAACATAAATTTGCAATTTATCACAAGCCTACACACTTTAGGCCGGGTCGATTTAAAAATCGCTCAACGTACAAGGAAAATCGTATTCTAGGGATCAAAATAAGAAACTTTGCCCAAGGAACCATACCTCTAAAATGAATTTTGATGTCCCGACTTTTGACCCGAAGGGCCAAATTTTGAAAAATCCCACTTTGACCCATTTAGAGTGCCCCAATCGAGTCCAAATGTATGACCGACCCCTGCTAACTTTGGAGGGCCGACCCACCCATGCCAGTGGCACACCCCCTGGAACCACCCCTGGGGGGTTACCCATACAAACATTTCAAAAAGTCTCCATTTTTGGCACTTTACAAGAAAAAATCAGCGAAATGGCTATGTTTTTTTCTTTTTGGAGTTTATTTTTCTCTTTAGAAATTTATTTAGTCAGAATGAAATGAAAAAATGAATTTTACTTAGTAATAGAAAAGAAACTAAAAAAAAATTATTGTTCGAAATCTTTTTTGCTTTCAAGTCTGGGCAATTTCGCACGGCTCTCTAATGTCGTTGCCATAACAGCCTCCACATTTCCCGGTATAACTCGTTTGGAAACGCTAGCTAGCAATTGAACGTGTCGTTCCGTTCCTTGTATGTGTGATGGAATTTTTGGATCAAGACGCGGTGGATCATCTTGATTTAAATATTCTGTCAATGTATCGTACGGCATGCTTCGCGTGAATGGTGGTTCAAATACGTTATTTATATCATTCAAATTGATCATTTCCGTGTAACTTGTGCAATTAAAGTTTATATCTGGTTTTTTATAAACTCTAAGTTCCGTTGGGTCTTCAATATCGGTCCTATAGCATAGAATTTTCTTTATAGCACAGTCTCGCTTTTCTTTGCTATCATCAAACAACATTGATAGCAAGATATTTTCCGAATGCGCATAATATGAATTATCCTTAATTACTTTATTGACAATACTGCGTAAATGAGGTTGTAGAAACCGTGACCAACTAATGAACTTGAAAAGTAATGCACTACCGTACACGACAGAGCTGTAATACTTAATATTGAAGTACATTGCCACACAACATTTAATTATAAATTCAACCAGAATCCGTAAATTTTCGGATGTATGTTCCGTTGTCACATACAATCGTAATAATCTACCGGCCTTGGTGAGCCAGCGAGAATGTACAATTTTCCCTGGTTTCATGTTAGCCAGATCCACCGAAACCTCGCCGTTAGAAATTGCATGGGCCATGCCGTATACGTACTTCGAATCGGTGGAAAATTCAATTTTTTCTGGAGCAGGGGGCATATTTTTCAACTCAATTTTCTGAAAGCCGTCCACCACCTGAAATATAGAATAATCAAATAATTATAAACGGTTGACAATTATAATAAATAAGTGATAGCAATAACTTACCGGAAGAGTTTCACAAGTTTCGATTTGACGTCTCAGTTTTCCAGTTGCCGAACTCGGTCCAGTGCTGGTTGATTTATCCAAAGCTTCAAACAAATGCCGAAACGGAAGTTCGTTGAAGTGTAGAAGGCAAACGAACCAATGCAATGGTCTTTTTAACAGCAATTCCAATCGTCGTATAATTCCAACGTGTGGGCCAGTGTTTGTTGGCTCACCGTCAGTGCATATGCCAATTAATGCATCCAGTGATATATTTTTATCGTTGAAAAAATTATTTAATTTGGTTGTTTTGTATTCAGCGGTTTCACGTTCCAGTCTTACGTAACCAATCAATTCAGAATTCGGTTCTCTCAAAATAACAAGATGAGGTTCTTTTACCATCCTAGTATGATACTTCTCATCTATTTTATCTCTCGTTAAAGTATCATCTTTTCTGCCATCGAATGAAAACGCTAACAAATTGGTATCATATAACCGTTTGCGAAGCACTTCTTGTCTGCATTTCTCTTTTTCTCTGCGAACTTTCGATTTATCCATGATGAGAGGTTTGCCATGCTTATCTTTCATTTTTAAATCTTGGAAAAGAGCGGTTCCTAATGCTGATGCTACTCTATCAGGCACACCAAATCTGTCACATATCAAGGCAAAGTTAAAACAATTGTATCTTTCTGTGTATTGTGAACTTGTGCTTGTATCCATATCTTCTTGAACCGATGGCGGTGCGTATGTTGAATCATCGGGATCTTGGTATATTGGCATTGATGACATAGACGTAGCTCCTTGCTCTTCAATTTCCATCATAAATGCAGCCACTGTTAGTCTTCTCTGATTATGTTGATCGTGCATAAACTCTTTGAGGCGTTTTGGAACCAAGCCGCATGCACATGGAGCTGCTTTCAAATCGCATTTACATGTTCCAATGTAAAAAATTCTTTCCAGAGATTTTAGAAACTCTGGAAATTTAGGGGTTTTCTTTTTGCTCTTGATTTGGTCTTGATATTTGTCAAGCAATCTATTCAATTTAATAGATACACAATTTTTCGCCAGTATTTCCATACCAAGTTTTTCCCAAATTCCAATCAACTTATTTTGTACTTGAATAGTGAATGATTTATAAGAAAACTTTTTTTGGTCTGTTTTAGCACGTTCGCTCAAGTAAAAATAATATCTCAAGATATCCAGATGGGTTGGTAAATTAAGATCAGTCAAATCAGTAGACACACCAAAAACAGTAACATCATGCTTGGGTATATGACTCATTGGGTTTTCCATAGTTGTTGTGGCTTGATCTTGCGGTGTACAGGATGGTGGATTCATTGTAATAGGATGATAAATGGATTTTTAAAATAGTACCAACAAGTTTATGTTTTATTTATTTCAACACCACTGTACTTGTAAACACTTTACTCAAAAGCACTTAGTCACTTTTTATACTTAGGACACTTTACACTTTGACTGTTAAAATTCAACTATGTCTGCCGACGTTGATGTGTGCAGCTTATATACTCTTAAGCCGAATGGCCACACATCAAACAGGGTGCTTCAAACAGGGTTTTTTGTTATTGTATTAGTGAAAAAAACTCTCACGGACTGTTTGACGAAAAATCAAAATGATTTAGATTTTTGGTACCTGCGCGGTATATGCAGTTAAAAAAATAAAGGAAATGAAGAATTACAGCAGAAAATTCTTTACATATTTGTTTCACAGATTCGGTTGCGGTACCTACTTGCGACTTTAAGTCGCCAACCTTTTTTAAATAAACATCAATATTACAAAAACAGCAACAAAAAAAAAAGAAATGTACACAATATATACTTATGTATTTAGGTAAAGTGCACACAAAATATTTTGGTAACAAATGACGGCAATAAAATAGGCAGTAATTTTATGGAAAACCCGCGCGTTAGGTTTTTTGTGAAGGGTGTGGAATGCAAAATTTACATCAGGCTTAATCTTTTATTAAGTGCGCAAATATTTTGCTGATACTAGAGATATTGTTTTATTTTTTTTTATTTAGCTGAAATTTGTTCTGACATTGTAATGTAAATAGAGGAAGAAGAAGATGAATAAAATTTGGTTCCACAATAGGGTTGCCACAAAACCATTGCCATAGTGGGTATAATAAATTCGGCATAAGCCGAATATAACTTTTTAACGTGTTTTATTTACATATGTTCTGACTAAATAAATTTCTAAAGAGAAAAATAAACTCCAAAAAGAAAAAAACATAGCCATTTCGCTGATTTTTTCTTGTAAAGTGCCAAAAATGGTGATTTTTTGAAATGTTTGTGTGGGGAACCCCCAGGGGTGGTTCCAGGGGGTGTGCCACTGGCATGGGTGGGTCGGCCCTCTAAAGTTAGCGGGGGTCGGTCATACATTTGGACTCGATTGGGGCACTCTAAATGGGTCACAGTGGGATTTTTCAAAATTTGGCCCTTCGGGTTAAAAGTTGGGACATCAAAATTCATTTTAGAGGTATGGTTCCTTGGGCAAAGTTTCTTATTTTGATCCCTAGAATACGATTTTCCTTGTACGTTGAACGATTTTTTTGCCTCCATACAATTCGACCCGGCCTACTACACATATTGATACAACTATACATTCTTCTTCCTTTCAGCCTTTAAAACATAAATTAGCCGCTTATGAATCAATGATACATACACTAGTGAATACGCCACTTAATAAAACTAACTTTAATACAGAATTAGATAGAATATACACTATTGCTACAAATAATGGCTATACTAAAGATATGATCAATAATATCCTTCGAAACAAACAAATTGCAAATACCCTTTACCCTAAAATTTCTAGTAAAAATTCAGTACATTATTCTACCCTTACCTATATTGGTAAACCTTCAGACAAAATTAACAAATTAATTAAAAAAGCTGTTTAGGCCAAGCCAAAATTTAACAATAATTATTTGTAATAATTTCACATCTTGTAAAATGCAATTTATATCGCACAGTGTAGGTATTATTCGAAAACGCCGAACAATTATAAAACATACTAAGGTTTAACTATTTGAACATAAATGCATTATTTGTGTACCAGACGTATTCTCTCACGATCATAAATCATGTAAAAACACTCGATTTTAAGTGGTGTATTTCTTTTAATATTAATATCTTATTTTTGCGTGCTCGCATATGCAGCTGTACAAACAAGAGATGTGGGAATTCGTGAAATGAACACACATATTTATTAAAATTATTAACATTTTGAAAGTGAAACAAGACGGTCGATAGCATTTAAAAAAGGGTACATTTGAGTTCACGAAATTCTATTCTTTTCGGTAGCAACGAAATTAATACCTACAAATCGCGATTTGTCTATTTTATTATTTGTTAATCATAAGAAATTAATTCAACGCTATCTGTATATTTAAAATAAAGTATCAATTCAACAAGGATAAACTGTTTGTGCAAGTGTTTCCTAACCACGACAAATACATGGTGTATACCCAAAGTTATACTGGTCCTTTGAGCAATAAAAAAAAACAAGAAACGAGCCACCACTAAAAGCATCTGTGGAACCGTTAAAGACTGTCAGGTCGCAACATTTGGTCTATTTCGAGCCGGATTCAGCTACTCCATTTCAACAAAGAAAGAAAATAACACAGGTTAGTGGCATTTCATAAGTTTCCTTATAATTGATCCTTTCATAACATATTTCACATTTATCCCATAACAATGGCAAATATAGAAACAGAAATCAAAGAATTAAAATTAAAACGTACTGCGTTGAAGTCCAGTCTTACCAAATTTAGTAACTATGTGAATGACATCAAAATCGATTCAAACTACCAAACACAATTAAAAATACGGCTAGGTAAATTATCAAATTTCCTTAATCAATTTTCTGAGATTCAAACCAAGATTAGTGTGCGAGAAGAGGACGATAACTTTGATAACGAAGTAGATCCTGTTGAAGAAAAGTATTTCAACATTATCACAAAAGCTCAAGAATTACTTGAAAGCAAACCACAATCGGAATCATCAGAAAGGCAACTCAATATAAAGGATCAAATCAATTTACCGAAAATTTCATTGCCTCAATTTCACGGCGCAATCGAAGAATGGTTTTCATTTCAAGAAACATTCAAGTCTATTATACATAACAACGAACAACTTACGGATACACAAAAATTCATTTATTTAAAATCATGTATTCACAAAGATGCGGCAAACATTATCGAATCATTAGATACTACAGCGGATAACTATTCAATAGCATGGGATATGTTAGTTGAGCGATATAACAACAGAAAACTAGTAATTCAGAGGCACATAAAGGCTATTCATGAGTTACCTAACATAGGAAAAGAAAACAGCTATCTTTTACGAAAATTAGTAGATGGCGCACTTAAACACATGCGTGCACTCAAAGCATTAGGCAGACCAACGGAACATTGGGATGATATATTAATTTATATTATTACAAACAAATTGGATAACCTAACATGTAGAGAGTGGGAGTCAAATGTAGATATAGATGTAGTACCAACATTTAAACAATTAACAGAATTTCTTATCCGTAAATGCAACACATTAGAAGCAATATCTAAGCCAATCACTACACATAATAAGCCCTGTAAAAATGTATCAGTACACGTAACAGCGCAATCAACCAGCTGTGCTATGTGCAATGAAAATCATTTAATATATTATTGTAAGCGACTATTAAATATGCAACCAGAAGAAAGAATGAAGAGAATTAAGTCATTACAGTTATGCATAAATTGTCTTAAACCAAATCATTCAGTTTTTCAATGCACCGCATCATCTTGTAAAAAATGCAACGGTAAACATAATACGTTGTTACATATTACGCAGCAGACAAGTAATAATCCACCAGCGCAGCAGCCAAAATATAAGCCACCATTGCCGGTAAACGATGCATCGTCCTCAAGAGACGTGATTTCGTCAAGCTTATCTAATTATTCCAATAAAAATACCACGCAAGTATTATTGTCAACAGCAGTAGTGGATATTAGGGATAAATTTGGAAATTACATCGAATGTCGCGCACTACTAGATTCAGGATCACAATCAAGCTTTATTAGCGAAACATTAGCTGAAAAATTACAGTTGCACAAACAATCCACCAATATATCACTAATAGGGGTGAATCAAGCAAAATCCGTCGTGAATGAAAGCATGCAAATCAATTTAAAATCTAGATTCTGTCAATTCACAACTAATATAAATTGTTTGATACTAAAGACCATTACACAACCTCTTCCGGTATTATCTATTGAAAGAAAATTAATCCCTATACCTAAAAACCTAAAACTGGCGGATCCTGATTTCAATACTACAAATACAATAGATTTATTAATAGGCGCGGAATTATTTTGGAGTTTATTGTGTGTCGGGCAAATTAAGCCAAACAAAACAACGCTTTGTATGCAAAAAACTCTGCTGGGATGGATTATATCGGGTACAGCACCTAATGCAAATTTATCACATACAAACATTACTTGCAATTTCGTAATGCAAAATAGCATTAATGAACAACTGACAACATTTTGGGAAATAGAAGAAGTCATTTCAAAGAATTCATTGAACATTGAAGAAAAGAAGTGTGAGACACATTTCATAAATACTTATCAAAGAGACGAAACCGGTCGAATTGTTGTAGAATTGCCTATGCGCGAAGGGAATCAATTAAAGTTAGGGAATTCAAGGGATGTCGCATTGAAAAGATTTTACACGGTAGAAAGCAAATTACAAAAACAACCGCTACTCAAAGCACAGTACACCGCATTCATGCAAGAATATGAAACGTTAAATCATATGCGTTTAGTCCGTGACCCTTCTCACAAAGAACCACGGACTGACTTTTACTTGCCACATCATGCTGTAATAAAGGAAGATAGCATGACTACAAAACTAAGGGTAGTATTTGACGGATCAGCAAAGTCGAGTACCGGAGTTTCCTTAAATGACATTTTAATGGTGGGACCCAGTGTTCAACAAGATCTGTTCTCCATCATCTGTCGCTTTCGCACACATCCCATTGTAATCACAGCCGATATCGAAAAAATGTATCGTCAGATAAAGGTGAACGAAAAGCACCATAGTCTACAAAGAATACTTTGGAGAACTAATATACATGAAGCAGTAAAAACGTACGAGCTAACTACTGTTAGTTATGGAACGGCCAGTGCTGCCTTTTTAGCAACACGCGCTCTAAAACAAGTGGCATTAGAAGAATCCTCGCAGTATCCATTAGGTGCATCAATTATTCAGCGGGACTTCTATGTTGACGACCTACTAACAGGAGCATCAACAATCGAAGACGCCAAGGAGTTAATCCATCAAGTAAACAAGATCCTGCTAAAGGGCGGATTTACTCTACGAAAATGGGCTTCAAATACTCCTGAAATATTAAAGGATATCTTTCACGAAGCAGAAGATACATTGCTAACACTATCAATGGAGTGTACAATTAAAACACTCGGATTGCAGTGGAGTTCAACATCTGATACATTGCAATACAAAATCTCAGCCTCAATGGATGGAAACATAACGAAGAGGTTAATCTTATCATGCATATCTCAAATTTTCGACCCTCTTGGTCTATTGGGACCTCTAATTATCAGGGGGAAATTAATGATGCAAATTTTGTGGCAACTTCAGATTGAATGGGATGAATCAGTACCTATGAATATACACACGGCCTGGTTAGAATACAAACAAGATTTACAAGAAGCAAAGAAAATCAAGGTTCCACGATATGTTGTGAATCAACGCACCTATAATGCATTAGAGTTGCACGGTTTTAGTGACGCTAGTGAAAACGCTTATGGTGCATTTATATATATACGCTCAATTACACGGGAACACGTAACATCTAATCTGTTATGTTCAAAATCTCGGGTCGCTCCTTTAAAGGGCATAACGATACCACGACTAGAACTATGTGCTGCCGTATTGCTCTCGAATTTAATGGACAAGGTAAAAAACATATTGTCCATTCCGATTCATCAAGTATTCTATTGGACAGACTCCACAATAGTTCTTGCCTGGATAAGAGCTACTTCAAAAACATTTGTAGCAAACCGAGTAAACGAGATACAGGAATTAACGAATATAAATGAATGGCATCACGTGGGAACAACGGAAAATCCTTCGGATCTAGTTTCACGAGGTTCTTCAACAGGGGAATTAATCACTAATGATCTTTGGTGGATGGGACCTTCCTGGCTGAACAAGTATGAAGAACTGCCAACAAATGCGTTCACCCAAGAAACCATAGTTGACATTCCGGAAGTTCGAACTAAGGTCATAAGTAATACAGCAACAATTCAACAACCATTTGACATATTTACAAGATACTCAAACTTGCACACATTACACAGAATAACTGCTTATTGCCTCAGATTCGTGAATAATGTGCGAGCTAAGTGTACATTCAATCACTCAAATGCAAGCTATGGCGTTTTAACGGTTAGCGAAATAGAACTCGCCAAAGCACGGTTACTACAGAACTTACAGCAATCATGCTTTGGCAGTGAATACTTAGACTTATTGAAGGGTGTTGCTGTTAATAAGAAAAGCAAATTGCTGTGTCTAAATCCATTTTTGGATGAAGGCAAGCTAATCAGAGTCGGTGGTAGATTACGCAAGGCTGACTTGTCCTTCTCTGAGAAACACCCCTTGATACTACCTAGCAATCACATTTATACAAATTTGATTATCAGGCACACACATGAACGCCAACTGCATGCGGGGATACATGGAACGTTAGCAGCTGTTCGAGACACCTATTGGCCGCTTGCAGGAAAAAACTCAGTCAAACGAGTCTTAAGAAAATGCATTGCGTGTTTCAAGGTAAAACCAAACACGTATCAATACATCATGTCTGACCTACCCCAAACACGTGTACAAGAATCTCGACCATTCATCAATACTGGTGTCGACTATGCTGGTCCATTATTGATACGAGAATCACGTAGAAGAGGAAGTAAACAGATTAAGGCATACATTGCATTATTTATATGTTTAGCAAGTAAAGCTGTACATATCGAAGTTGTCTCAGATTTAACGACGGATGCATTCCTAAATGCTTTGAAAAGAATGATTGCGCGTCGTGGTAAAATTACTAATATATATTCTGACAATGCTACAAACTTTATTGGCGCCGATCGAGAGTTACAGACATTATACACAATTTTCCAAGGTCAAACAAACAAAGGCCTGTATGATTTCCTATCAGCACACCAAATCAAATGGAACTTTATTCCTCCACGATCACCGCATTTCGGTGGCATTTGGGAAGCTGGAATAAAATCACTCAAATATCATTTAAGACGTACAGCCGGAAATGCAGTTTTGACTTTTGAGGAACTTACTACATTGTTAGTACAAATTGAGGCCGTTCTTAATTCTCGCCCTATATGTCCTATGTCATCCGATCCTACTGATTTGTGTTACCTAACTCCTGGTCATTTTCTCATTGGAATGCCATTAACTTCTTACGTAGAACCAACCATCACACATTTAAAAATCAATCAGCTGTCAAGGTATCAGCTTATTGAGAGCATTAAACAACATTTTTGGTCACGCTGGTCCAGGGAATATTTGCACAGCCTACAAACCAGAACGAAGTGGAAGGATAATCAAGACCGACAAATACAGCTTAATGACCTAGTTCTCATCAAGGACGACAACCGACCCCCATTGCAATGGACTACGGGCCGCGTTCAAAAACTACTTCCTGGTGATGATGGTGTTGTGAGATGTGTGACAATTAAAACTTCTAAGGGTGAATATACGCGAGCAACATCACGTTTATGTATTTTACCTGTCTACGAATAGTATCACGCGAGGCATTGGGTAGTACTTAGTGTGATTTTAGGGACCCTTAAGTATAGTAATACAATTTAAATTCTAAGTACAAGCCACTATAAGGTTTTCACTTAATGTTGATTGAAAGTCAGGGCTTTCAAGGCGGCCGGCATGTTTAGGCCAAGCCAAAATTTAACAATAATTATTTGTAATAATTTCACATCTTGTAAAATGCAATTTATATCGCACAGTGTAGGTATTATTCGAAAACGCCGAACAATTATAAAACATACTAAGGTTTAACTATTTGAACATAAATGCATTATTTGTGTACCAGACGTATTCTCTCACGATCATAAATCATGTAAAAACACTCGATTTTAAGTGGTGTATTTCTTTTAATATTAATATCTTATTTTTGCGTGCTCGCATATGCAGCTGTACAAACAAGAGATGTGGGAATTCGTGAAATGAACACACATATTTATTAAAATTATTAACATTTTGAAAGTGAAACAAGACGGTCGATAGCATTTAAAAAAGGGTACATTTGAGTTCACGAAATTCTATTCTTTTCGGTAGCAACGAAATTAATACCTACAAATCGCGATTTGTCTATTTTATTATTTGTTAATCATAAGAAATTAATTCAACGCTATCTGTATATTTAAAATAAAGTATCAATTCAACAAGGATAAACTGTTTGTGCAAGTGTTTCCTAACCACGACAAATACATGGTGTATACCCAAAGTTATACTGGTCCTTTGAGCAATAAAAAAAAACAAGAAACGAGCCACCACTAAAAGCATCTGTGGAACCGTTAAAGACTGTCAGGTCGCAACAAAAGCCACTAATGGTAAAATAGCTTACAAAACTAATAATACTTTAGAATGTTTTTTAAAAAACAATAAGGACAAAACAGACAAAAAATCAAACTCGGGGTATATAAGTTAACTTGTGATTGTAACATGTCATATTGGCCAAGATCCTTTGCCCAGAGAATGTCCGAACATAATAGAAGTTACCGGGATAAAAAAGCGGATTCTACATTTGCGAACCATTGTTTAGTATATAATCATACTTTTAACAATAATTTTAAAATACTTCACCCCAAGATAAAAGTAAAAAACTTGATTTCGTAGAATCACTAGAAATTTCTAGAATTACAAAATTAAGGTTAGTGTTAAATGATCAGACCAACCTATGTCATTCCCCACTTTTGTCTTTAAATTTGTAATATGTTTTCCAGTATATAATTTCTCGCACTAATGTAAATTCTCCATTATTCATTCACCTGATGAAATCGCTGTGTGACGAAACATTTTTATTATTATTTGACATGGAGTTTCAACAAGTGTGTCCCTCTTCAATTATTTTTTTAAACAGGGGAGTCATCTCCGCGGGGAAGGCAGATTGTGACTTTATGAAAAAAGATATTTCGAAACGGTTTTTTTTTTCTATGATAGCCACTTATTAGTAGCACCTTTTAAAATTATTTTGTATTATACAGAGTCTTCCAAAACTTGGTGGCTGGCCATAGCTATAGTTTTTTAAATGGAAAACCATTATTACACTTTTGAATTGCTCGTATAATTCTTAGTCAAAAAGTGATAACATAGTATAAGACTAAAAGTTAAGGTTTTCTACTTATCACCATTTTTCTGAAAAATCCAATGTTTTTATAAAATAATATTTCTCGAAAACGTCGTGATAGATGGTCACAATTTTTGGCAACGTTGTTTATAATAAAACGCCCTAAAACAAAAATTTGTTTTTGCAATTACGAATTTACAGGAAACTGGATTAAAGTTACATGATACATTTTTGTCTAAAATATTTTTTTTTTTCAGATGGAACATCCTGTATATCGATTCACATTTGAATTGCTTACAAAATTTCGCAACCAAAAACATGTAAGACGTAATTATTTTAAAAATGACCATTACTGAGCTATTGTCGTTTTTTGATAAAATTTTACCAACTTTATGTTTTTTGTTTTAATACGGTATTTTTGTACTGGAAGAATGTCAAGGAAATAATTTATTAGCCCAAAGACTTTACCAGCAGCGTTACCTTGACGGAAGATATCCCAAAACAGATGTCTTTAAAAAAGTAATGAATACTTTCATTACCACTGATAGTCTGTACTGCTAATTCAAAGCCAAGGAAACCTAAATATGCGGTTAGTCAATTAAGACTTCTTATGGCAGCAATAGAAAATCCATACGTCAGTCCCCATTAAATAGGTCGATTGTTGGATACTAGCCAAACCATCGTTGCAAGCACCTTAAAATGAAATAAATATCATCAGTTATAAGTACATTTAAATATTGAGTTACGCACCCATCATTTTGAAGCTAGAACTGTGCTCTGCCAATGGGTTATAACTAAAATGAATGCTTGAAAAATTCTTTTTGTGAGTGTGTTATTACATAGTAATGGAATAGTTAACAAAAGAAATTTTCATTACTATTTTAATGAAAACCTTTACATCACTAACAAATAGATCTTCAGTATAGATAGAGCATAAATGTATGGGGAGGCACTCTTGGTGATTGGATGCCCACTTTTCTTTGAAGGTTATATAACGGAGAAGCTTATGAGTAACTTCTATTAAGCAATTTAGGGGAATTATTGGAAGATGTTACGCAAAATTTACAAAGAGATGTTGATGATACAAGACAGTGAATCTCCACATTCTATGCTACAGACACTAAATATGTTAAATAAAATGTTTTCAAGGAAGTGGCTAGCTCGTGGAGGCCCTATTGACTAGCCTGTTAAGTCTTCGGACATTATAAAATTAGTTTCTTTTTATAGGGTTCCTTAAAAGAGTAAATATACACTATACCTGTAACCAGAAAAAAAGTTATGGTTATGAGGGAACATATTCTACAAATATTTAGAAATATAAGTACTCAACGCCTTATTAATGTCGATTTATCTTTTCGGAAGCATGTTCAAAATCGCCTAAAAGTGCATTTGAACACTTTTAAATTTTTACCTATTTTAATGTTTATATTTATTGTTATTTTATAATTTCTGTTCCACTAATTACTTTGACGTAACAGTTCCTGTTTCTACGCCTACTAAAATCAAACAAGTTTGTTTATTGTGCCATATTCTACATATTTTTTGAATTATATTGCTGGTATAGAATTTATTGCATGTCTAAGCTCATTTTTAGAAAATTCAATATAAAATCATGCTTGTCAACTGAGAAGCAACCTACTAAATGTCGTTCATTCAATTGTTAATTTCGTGGCAAATATCATGGCTCACTATACCTTATCAAAGAAAAACATAAAACTGGCAAAATTATGCCAAAAAACGACAATAGCTCAGTAATGGTTACTTTTAAAATAATAACGTCTTCCATGTTTTTGATGCGATATTTAGTAAGCAATTCAAAAATGAACCGATATACAGGTTGTTCCATTTACCTAACTTTAGTCTAGTTTTCTGCAAATTCAGTTAGCAACTGCAAAAATAGAAAATATGTTTGTATTAGTACCTGTTATTACAAACAACGCTACCAAAAATTGTGTCGTGTTCGAGAAATATTATTTTATAAAAACATTGAATTTTTCAGAAAAACGGTGATAAGTCGAAAACCTTAAACTTTAGGTCTATACTATCTTGTTACTTTGACTAAGTATTATACGGAGAATAGAAAAGTGTAATAATATACATGGTGTTCCATTTAAAAAAACTATAACTATGGTCAGCCGCCAAGTTATAGAACATACAAAGTAATTTTAAAAGGGGCTCCTAATAAGTGGCTATCATATGGGAAAAAACTGCTTCGAAATATCTTTCTCATAAAGTCACAATCGGCATTTCCCGTGGAGATGACTCACCCTGTATATTAATTCAGTAGCAAGGCTAATGTTTTTAACTGTTTACTGCCTAGTCTATTAATTTTCCGAGGGTCAAAACCAATTCCAAAAATGCTTTGGTGAATGTGAGTTTTCAAACTTTTATTTTTTACATGGCGCTGTGCATGTATCTTCTTCAACAGGGAATAATCCTTCTTTGTTACATTTAAAATAAAAAGTATCTCTGAATTAGAAGCATATTATTTAAAATATATAATTATAATTAAGAGAGATTTTATTATTTTGTATATAATGTCTTTAACAAAATTTTATATTACCTTGAATAAATTTTCATTTATAATATTAATGATATCAGTTCGATGTGTTACACCCACGCTACGAAATAAAGCTTATAAAAGTATAATTGCAATCTTCCTTAATAATTCAAGAAGTATATTTGAAGAGTAACAAGGATTCAGTAAAAATTATTCAACTATAAATGGCATGTTTGTTTTGTAGGTTCTATATAAAAGGGGGAAAATAAGTTTAGAAATCGAGAACTCTTTCAAGAAAGTTTATGTAAGTATAGAATAGCTGTGCTAAAAAAAATGTAGTAATTATAGTCTTTATTAAGATATATAAGTAGACACTCCTACCTCGACTTAGACTTTCATGAAACTTGAGATTTAAGGAATATCCGTTTTTATCACATATTCATGTATACCTATTTAAGTCAAAAAAATGAGGTGTGGCCACCACACGACTTTCTTATACGTATGAGCGTTTCAAACTATACAATTTTAAGAATTTTTTTATACAAAAATTATTCAAAATCCTATTCTAAGTACTTTCATTGTCTTAATAAATCGCTATAGAATGCATCCTTTGCAAGATATTCGAAAAAAAGTGCTACTCGCTAAGAGTAAAAGTGCTACTTCCGGTCCGAATTTTGAAATTTCACGTATACAAAAAATATTGCAAATTCAACTCTATATACTTTTGTACTTCTAATAAATATACATAGAATGCATAATTTACGACATATTTGCAAAAAACCGCTATTCGGTAAGAGTAAAAGTGGTACTTCCGGTCCGAATTTTGATTTATACAAAAGATATTTAAAATTTTCATTTAAATACTTTTACACTCGTAATGTACCTGCCTAGAAAGCATGACTTGCGAGATATTCGCAAAAAAACTAATTTTCGATAAGAGTAAAAAACTTACTTTCGGTAGGAATTTCAAAAAACTTTTTTAATACAATTTGTCTCAAATTTAATTTTGAGTACATTTGAATTCTTTATAAATTTGTTTAAACTTAGTAATTGACGAAATATTAGCAAAATTTGATTATTTCACTGAAGTAAACTACTACTTCCGGTATACCGATTTTACTGAAAAACTAATCAGATCTCAAGAGGGAGATTACATACGCAAATACAAAATTTGGAATAGATATCTACGGCGGTTTGACCGCTATCGTGGTCACACACAGATAGACACACAGACACACAGACACACACTCAGATATTTTTTAAAAACCACTTTTTTGGTATCAGGGGACTTCAAAAGGTGGACATCCGCAAAAATCTCGAGGTCGAAAATTTTCATCATCACAATACTTCCTTATACCGCGCGATCATTTAAATTCTAAATTAGAGCAGGCTGTGAAATTTAAATTAAGTTGGTATATAAGTACTAATTTACAATTTTAATTGTCAAAGTGAAAATGTTAATTAATCAATAATTGACATTCTGGACAACCTAATAAAAAAAATCCCGCCTGCTATAATTTAGAATTTAAATGATCGCGTGGTACTACGTATAAAAAAGTAATACGTAAACAACCATCATTAAAAACAACCTCAACTAACACATGGAACGAACAAAATGGATTAAGATGGTATATAGTTCAGACATGTTCAAACGGTCAATGAAGAGAGCTTTAACGAAAGGTCGATCGCAGAAATATTTCGTGGAGAAATTAAAAAAATAACTTAATAATATAATAATAATAATAAATTAATTGAATTAGATTTCAAGTTTAGTTGTCTACCACATTATTGCCTGTTTGTTATCAAAATTGGGTCGATGTTCTCACAAATATTTATAAAACTATAAAAGGGCTTCATTTAATGTCCCACTTAGCAGTGCCTTCATGTTATGAAATAAACAAGCTATTTCCATAATTTCCTGCAAGAGATTTAAATTTAAGTATTACTGATTCTCAGGGAATCAGTGCGTTCCAGCCAAGTATTAGAAAAAACAGTTTGACCACCATAGTAGCTTATTTTGCACATTGGTATTTTTATTAAAAATAAATCATTTTTGAAAGAAGAAATACTGTGATGCTGAAAATGTTTAACCTTCAGGCATTAACTGATACCATTAAAGTGGTTTTTAAAATCTCTCTCTCTCTCTCTCTCTCTCTCTCTCTCTCTCTCTCTCTCTCTCTCTCTCTCTCTCTCTCTCTCTCTCTCTCTCTCTCTCTCTCTCTCTCTCTCTCTCTCTCTCTCTCTCTCTCTCTCACTCTTTCACGATACTAGCAAAACTGCCAAAGCTGTCAATATCAAAGTACCAAACCGGGTATTTATCATCATCCTTAGATTTGATTAAATTTTCAGACAAAGCAGTCCACCGGAAGTAAAAGTTTACTTCTGTGAAAAAAATCAGAGGTTTGCACAAATCTCGTCGACTACTAAGCTTAGGCAAGCTTGTAAAGGCAACAAAATTAATCTAAACTGAATTTGAGAGATATTTTATGAAAGAAGCTTTTCTATGTTCCTAGCGGAAGTCTAAGATATATTGAGAGTATAAATGTTGTTAAAACTTGATTTTGTGTCTTTTTGTATATAAAGGAATTCAAACTTCGGACAGAAAGCAGCACTTTGTAACGATATACAAGGTTAGTGTTGTAAATTTGGTTCATAGGAAAGTATGGAGAAGATGAGTTTTAGAACCAAACGTCTGTTTGATTTAAGTTATTAATTTATAAGTATTTCGACCTATATATGTTAGGAATAATTTAGAGAAAATCTATACTAAATTTAGGAACAGTTTGTATATTATCGTTTCTTATGAATAGAGAGGTGTCTACCATTTTCTGTTAATTTTGAAATGGTGTAGACGTGTGGATCATGGGGTGAGAATGTAAGTTACATCTAGAACATTCGTAAAAATAAATAAGAGGCCCGGAAAGCGTATATCTTGCTGGAAAAAGGAGGAAGATACTTGGATCGTAACGAGAAAGTCGAGTAGCAGTCGTCAAAAAAGGAAGAAAGATAACTTCCGACATATGACTATATATAGGGTTTACATAGCAACTTTTTACAAATATCTCGCAAATTATAGGGTGCAAAACTATTTAGAGCTGGATATAGCATAATTTTTGTATAAAAACAATCGGATTGAAAGTAACACTTCTACTCTTATTCAGTAATTTTTTTTTTTTGCAAGTATCTTTCAAATTATGTATTCAATGCAGATTTATTAAAAATATGAAGGTGTTTAGAACGTAATTTGGAATAACTTTTACATAAAAAAATTCAAACACACACACACGTATACTGCCCTCCTACGAAAAACCCCCGTATCTACATAGACGAAAGATATTGAGATTTTAGCACTGGTCGATTCCGCTCTATTTATATTACGTAATTACTTAGTCAAAGGCCCGTAAATGCAAGAACTCTTCATAATATCGAGAAAAATGTGTTCACCGTAACTGCAAATTAATACAGAGTTGCCTAGTTAAAACACAGTATGTACTCTAAAGCTTGGTTAGAAGCACGCATTTGCACTGATCTCAAATGTACATACGTTGTTATAACTAAGCAATGCACAGATACGTGGTTTTTACTAAATATATCTGGAACATAATGCGCAGATGCGTGATTTTAAGTGAGCATGCCTCGTTTTTAATAGTCTCTTCTAGTCTCTGTGTTAGTAAGATTTCTCGCTTAAATTGTTACTTCCAAGTGCAATAATAAGTTTAGTAATCAAAGTGTTTAGTTTAAATTAATCGAAGTAACTTACATAGGTAATTTACAACAGGTAAGTCCTTTTATTGTTATAGGTTTATGTAAAAAAGCAACTTCAAGTTCTAATAATTCAGTAAAATTTAAAGATGCAACCAAAACATAACCCTCCTTTTTAGTACTATAGGTAGAATTTATTTAATTATGCACTAAACTAATTTTTGGTAGTATGTTTAAAGTCTTAATTTTATTTATAGATGTGTAAAAAATGTCGACTCGTGGAGATAAGCTGCTAGCTTTGGCGCTATCTAACATACGCCCTGAAGACAAAAAATCTGACAAGATTCAAACTAATAATAATATGTTAATGATGCCCGACTGTGGTATAATACCAATTTATACTGAAGATAATATCCAGGTTGGGGAATTGAGTCACGATAATAATAATAATGCAAGCAATGCATTGGCTAATAACACAACTGGAAGTATCATGGAAGATCCTCCTTTTAACAGTATAAATAATTACAACTCTCCCTCATTGAGATTTGACGCAATAAAAAATGTGATAGTACATAGTAATACTGTAATATCTACAAATCAGAGATCCCATCTTTTGAAGACTACTACCTCAGCAAATGTCACTGTATTTGCCGATAAATCTGCAGAAAATTTACACACGGAATATTCTCCTATGTCTGAAGAAGAAAATGCAGTGTTTCAAGAGCTAATAGATGATGAGAAACTTCCACTACAACTGGAAGAATTTATTGACTGCAAGAAATCTGAAAATACTCAAAGCAATCAAGAGGAAATGAAAGACGACCAAACTGGTGATTTGAATCTTAAGGATTCTAAACAGATACCAGGTCAAGAAAACGGTAAGTTCTTAATGCTTTATTTGTCAAGTAATACAGGATCATACCTATCATTTTAATTTTTAGATGTGGTGCAGTTTACGAAAACAGCTACTATAAGACAAAGAAAATTGTGTCAGGAATCAAAAGCTATCAGAAATTCTAGAAAAGAAGAAATTCAAAGGAACAAACATCGAGTTCTAGAGCGATGTAGTTGCAAACAAAAGTGTATCGAAAAAATTGATGAAGATAGAAGAAATCAAATAAATCGATCCTACTGGGAAGAAAATTGGTTAGCCAGAAAATCCTTTGTAGTTAATAGTATTTCCAGAAGCAATGTTCAAAGGCGTACAACTAGCACCGATAATTTTTTAAAGAACACTTTGAAGTATTTTTTAAAAGATAGCGCTGGTGAAAAACAGCATGTGTGCAAAATTTTCTTTTTAACTACGTTAGGTTACAAAAAGACAAACGACTGGCCCATACATTTTTTTTAAAGCAAAGAAAAAAATATTTTAAAGAGTGTTTACAACCAGAGTCTGACAAAAGAGGAAGAAGACCTTCTCAGAAAAAAATTCCAACAACAAATATAGAAGAACATATTGAAAGTTATAACCCTTGCATGTCTCATTACCGTCGGGAACATGCACCCAACAGACGTTATCTACCAAGTGATGTTAACATAACAGCAATGTACAAAGATTACCTTCAAAAGTTTTCTGAGAAGTGTTCCTATGAAGTGTACAGAAAAGTAATTAAAAGTAAGAATATATCTTTTGCAGCTTTAGGAAATGAAGAATGTGAGTTATGCGAAGAATTTAAGTTACATAGTGACCATGATGCCGAAAATATGCAGCCAGATTGCGACATTTGTCAAAAATGGTCTAAACATATTAACAGAGCTAAGGAATCGAGAGAACGTTATAAGCAAGATGCTGAAAAGTCTGACAAGACGACTGTTTTACGAGTCTCGGTCGATCTGCAAAAAGTCATAATGTTACCCCGAATAGACATGTTCAAAAAAGTAATTTTTACCCAAAGAATTATAGTTTATAATGAAAGTTTTGTTCCACTGGGTTCAACTAAGAAAACAAAACCGTTTGCCGTGTTATGACATGAAGCTTTGGCTGGTAGATCAAAAAAAGATATTGCCAGTACATTTTATGCTTTTTTCTTAGCAAACAGAGACGTTGAACACTTTGTTCTATGGCTCGATAACTGTGCAGCACAAAACAAAAACTGGACTTTCATGAGTTTTCTAGTGTACGCTGTAAATTCTCCTCAACTCTCTGCAAAAACCATAACTGTGAATTATTTTGAACCAGGACACAGCTTCATGTCTGCAGACAGTTTCCACCATCAGAAGAAAACCTACAACTTTGATGACTTTGTATCCGCGATTCAAAGTTGCAACTCTGGTAGAGTTTCCACAAGACTGATGAATGTTGGAGATTTTTTCGATTGGCAAGATTTTTCCTCTCAACAGAAATTAAAGAAACAAACTCCTCGAACTTATTTATGTGACATTATCCAGGTGACAGTTCAAAGAGGTAAATTTACCTTAGAGTATAAGAACGCAAACAATGATATTGAGGGTAATTCAGTATTGAACTTTTTGCAAAATAAAATATTAAACAATGGCATGAAGTTACCGAAGGCACGTTCTTCACCACATGGAATTCCTAAGGCAAAAAAAGAAAATTTATTGAAAACCTTGGGAGGAATAATACCTCAAAATCGAAAAGAGTTTTGGGAAACACTACCGTGTTGTCCTGAGTAACGTGTGCTCACATTGAAATTATTATATCATTCTAAAACAGCTTTATTTAGTCTTTATAATATTAATACTTACGTTGTGTTTTTTGAATTTTGTATGGTTACAGTATTTTAGATTTTATTTTTGTTGAAGCTCACATTTATTTCTGTATTGTAGTCTATAACAAATTAATAAAAATTTAAATTAAGATTTTTTCTTTACGTTATACGATGTTTTAATTAAGTTGACATAGTGAATGTAAATTTGCGGGGTTGCTTAACGAAACCACCGCATAAGCACATACGGTGTTTTAACTAAGCAAATCACCAGAATTTATAAATTCAATAATTGGTATGTGTATCATTACTACAAAAAACCAAAGCTAACATTTAACATAAGCTATTAATTACTAAAATTAATCAATATTGATATAACTACAATTCGGTTTTAATCCCCTTAATGATTTTTGTAAAAATGTAGAATGTAGAAGTTTCAACTTCATTTAACACAAAAGTAGGTTTATTGTATATACGGGGGTATTTCTTAGGAGGGCACTATAAGAAAGTCGTTTAAACGGTGTTTAGGTCTTGCTACAATAGGATTCAGTAAAAAGTTATCTGCATTCACTATCACAAATTTTAAGTTCCTATATTCTGTGTAATTTATTATTTGTATTAAAATCTGCTACTATTTTTTATCTTAACTTATAACTTACCACAGTGCATATTAATAAATTCCAACTATTTATACCAAATGCATAAATCTCGTGGTCATTGCAACAATTGTCAACGTTTATGTAAAATATAGTTCTAATCATTTTTGAAAATGATTTTAACAAAATGAGAAGAAAATGTGTAAATACCGCAGAGAAGCAGTTTTTTTACGGATTTACACATAGTCGTTTAGTAGATTTCAGTAAATTGGACCATTAACTTGGAAGAAATCAGCCTTCTGTCTTCAGACCGATTTTAGGGCGAATTGAGACGACCTTGTATACGTAGCATATGAATTGAGTCACTAAATACAAAAAACCGATACTACATGACCAAAATAGTATAAAACAAATAATTCACGACCGTGCTATGCCAGAGTACAATAAAAAAATTTGAGTAGGTACAGGGTTATTCATATAAATTATCCACCCTTCATCATCGTTATTATTGCATATACAAAAAAAATGTTTCAAATAAAAGTTATGTGGCTGACGCTGAGTTTTATTTAAATGCTATCAACAACACAGTGGCCTGCAGGAACAATGGTATAAAATGAAAATAATGTTTCTTTTAATGGAATACCCTGTATAATATTAAATTCTTATAATGGTCTTTTTACTCGGATTTCAAAAATGTACCATATAATACCGGTATCTTAAACCGTTTTCGACTTATTAAATGTTGAATATCGTAGTTACTGTACTATAGAAAAGTTAACATTATTAGGGTAAGCTATGAAATTGACAATTGTGTTTGATAAATGACATTTCCTTAATAAAATAGTCAAATAGAATTGTCATTTATCAAACACAATAATTGTCATTTTGATAGCTTACTTTAATACACTGGTCAACAGTGAAATTGCTTCTTAGGTGAAAGTACCCAATCCTGAATGAATTCAACGTGCTGAACACGAATATCACATTGAAAAAAGTTGATTGGCTCACGTTCAAGAGATATTGACGTTTTGTCCATTGTATAGATGCTATTGCATAATGTAATGCAATTTAGTGAGAAATTACGAAATTTTGCGTCATATTGCATCACCCCTTCATGCAAAGAAGTTAATGCAGCATTTACTGTAAGTTTCCATTGAGAGTGTTGCGAAATTGATTGCGCAATATCAAGCAATAGCTAATTATAGTTTATTTATAAATGGCCGACGTGACAGTTAACTCGTGCAATGTCCGTTCATTCGCGCATATTTTTCGAAGCTCTAGCATACATACGTGATTGCTATAGTGTAAAGTAACTAAACAGTAGCAATGCCTCGTAACTGTGTTAATAGTGCAAATAACTTCTGTTATTTTTGCGGAGAAGTGACATTTGCTGCACAGAAAAAGAACATCAGTGCAACAGTTAAGAAAGCGTATCATTTGAATTTTGGTTGCAAGATAGGCGACCAGGACAAAGACTGGGCCCCACACGTATGCTGCCGCACTTGTGCCGTAAATCTTTCACAGTGGCTTAATGGCAAAAGAAAGGCAATGTCATTTGCTGTGCCCATGATTTGGAGGGAGCCCACCAATCACGTTGACGACTGTTATTTCTGTATGGTACGACCAGCTTGTGGAGGCATCACCAAGAAGAAGAAGTGGACAGTTGAATACCCTAACATACCATCTGCTCTGCGACCTGTCTCTCATGGCGAAGGACTCCCAATTCCAGAACCTCCTACAGATTTTTCTATCAGTTCAGACGATGAGGATGGCCATGCGTCGGCGAGTTCTCCTCAACGTGGCAGTAAGGATGATGACTTTTCGTGCTTTGACGAAACATCTGCACCACACAAAATTACCCAGGATGAAATGAACGATCTTGTTCGCGATTTGGATCTGTCGAAAAGCAAAGCGGAGATACTGGCCTCAAGACCTCGACAGTGGAATCTTCTGGAACAGAATGTCCGAGTGACTTCATTTCGCACTCGCCATCAGCTCTTCGAATCTTTCTTTAAGAAAGAAGAAAGCCTTGTGTTCTGCTGCGACATTGATGGTCTACTACAAGCTCTCGGTATTGCACATGATCCCCACGAATGGCGGCTGTTTATAGACGCTTCAAAATTGAGCCTAAAGGCGGTTTTGTTGAATAATGGGAACCAGCTTCCATCCATACCTATTGCACATGCGGTCTACATGAAGGAGACTTACGGCAATCTAAAGCAGCTACTGGAGACGATTAACTACAGCAAGTATGGCTGGCAGATATGTTCTGACCTGAAGGTAGTATCTCTGTTGATGGGTTTGCAGAAGGGATATACAAAGTACTGCTGTTTTCTTTGTCTGTGGGACAGCAGAGCAATCGATTTGCACTACATCAAGAAAGACTGGCCTCCGAGAGCATTTTTTAAGCCTGGAGAAACGAATGTACAGCACCCACCATTGGCACAGCCACACAAAATCATCATTCCTCCTTTACACATCAAACTCGGTCTTGTCAAAAACTTGGTAAAAGCCATGGATAAGAATGGACCAGCATTCAAGTACCTGCATGACAAATTCCCTCGACTCAGTGAAGCCAAAATTAAAGAGGGCATCTTTGTGGGGCCTCAAATTAGACAGCTCTTCCGAGACCCCAAGTTGGAGGAACTTCTTCAAGGTAAAGAAAAACAGGTTTGGGATGCATTTTATCAAGTGGCAGCAAACTTCCTGGGGAATGACAAGGCAGAAAATTACAAGTGTCTGGTTGAGGATATGTTGGCTTTGTTTCATGAATTCGGCTGCAATATGTCCTTAAAGATCCACTTTCTTGATTCCCACTTAGATTTCTTTCCTGATAACTGCGAGCAGGTCAGCGATGAGCACGGCGAACGCTTTCATCAGGACATTGCCACCATGGAGCAACGGTACCAAGGCAAATGGTCTACGTCAATGCTAGCTGACAATTGTTGGACAATCAGTAGAGATGCTCCACAAGTCCACTACAAACGGCAGGCCAAAAGAAGTCGAAAGCCGGAAGCAGACTAATGTTTTCTTACCATGTATTATAATATTGACATAAGTACACTTTTTCTGAAATATGCGTAAATGTTTTCTTACCATGTATTATAATATTGACATAAGTACACTTTTTCTGAAATATGCGTAAATGTTTTCTTACCATGTATTATAATATTGACATAAGTACACTTTTTCTGAAATATGGGTAAATGTTTTCTTACCATGTATTATAATATTGACATAAGTACACTTTTTCTGAAATATGCGTACATATTACAGAAAACCCGTAGCCAATTCAGCTTTTTCTTAGTCATTTTCGTGTTCAGCACATTGAATTCATTAAGAAATGACAATTTTCAGCTTGGAAGCATGAACTTTTCGAAAATTTGTTGCCCAGTGTAATGTTAACTTTTCCATAGCACGGTAGCTACGATATTCGACATTTTAACTCGAAAACGGTTTAAGATACCGGTATCATATGGTATATTTTTGAAATCAGAGTAAAAAGATCATTATAAATGTTTAATAATATACAGGATAGTCCCATAAAAGAAAATATTATTTTTTTTATACCGTTGTATCTGCACGCTACTGTGTTTTTAATAGCATGCAAATAAAATTCATTCTCAGCCACATAACTTTTATTTGAAATTTTTTTTTCTATATGCAATAATAACGATGATAAAGGGTGGATAATTTATAATGAATAACCCTGTACATCGATTAAATACTCTATACCCCTCTCATAAGAATATTTAATGATTTTATATTTTCTTATAAATGACATTTCCTGTGCACCAATTAGTAATAGCGTCAAAATTCTTTTGCAATACCAAAAAGTTGATGTTTTAATTTTAGAAAAGTTCCTCATATCATCTGCGATTAACAGGTTTTCGTGAAGATAGCACGATAAAAACTGAGAACATGGGAGAGCCAGGATTTAATCCTTGTGAAATGCACTTGCTGAAAAGTCAGCATATTAATAGTGTATCTCAACAAAGCAGGAAACGTTTTTAAATAAACATAAAAGTAGGTACTAGATTCTATGAAACTTATAGAAAAATACTTAAAAATGTCTGTATTATAATTGACGTTAAATTTAGGATTACCATAGTTATTTTTCTCGAAACCAAAATTTTTGGAAATTGTGTTGGTCTTATATACTTAAGCCTATGAATAGGATTGACATTACAGAAACAAAATTATTCTTATCTTTATGTGACAACAGAACATATATTTTAAATATGTATACTTAAAGACTAAAAGCAGCAATTTCAAGTAATACTGCATTGTTATGATTTCTTAGTTATTAGCTTATAACATTAAAATAACTACAAATTATACTTTTGCATTACTGCACTAATAAAAATTTTTTTATCGTAAGGTAGTATATTTCTCCAATATATATTGCTCTAAATTAAGAAGGCTTCATAAATGATGTCTATAAAACATACGCATTCAGTACAATTAAGAAAGCAGCTTCAGTAGACAGCCATTAAATTTACAAAGAGGCGATTAGGCGATCAGTAGTTGGTGGTAATTAAACCGATTGCCTCCTAATTGCGCTGATTTATAATACATTTTACCTTCGGGGCAGCAACTTTATATATGTCTCGGCATGTTCGTATAGGTGGCATAGGTGCTCAAACGCATAAAATGCACAGTTCTTCCCACGCAATTAAAAATGCCGAGGGTTCTTTGATTTATCACTCCATTTTAACACACCTACATTTCCTATGGAATAACTTAAATAAAACTCTTTGACGTGTTTTATTTTTGCTATAGGACAAAAATCGCGTACACCTACGATCATTGCTAGTATACGTTCGTCAATTGCCAGTGTTCACTTAAGGTTTTGTCCTAGAGGTACAATATATTCTTTATCTTCTAATGTACTTATGTACGTATATCAGAGCCTTATGTAATGGCACGTTGAATTCGTTTCTAAGTTTATGTACATATAGTGCTCCCATAATTAATTAGAATTGCTTATAAAAGTACACAATTGGTGCTAAAAATTTATAACCAAATAAAAGGTATTAAAGTTGTTGCTGTACAAGGTAATAATATACGGTTCCATCTGTAACATACCATATAATAATAATAGCAACTTTAGTCATATGTCAGCCCCGGCGAAGGCAGATTGTGACTTTATGAGTAAAGATATTTGAAAAAGCATTAGACGCTCATTAGGAGCACATTTCAAATTTATTTTGTACTATACGGAGTGTTCCCAAACTCATTACAATTTTTCGAATAAATTCAATGCTTTTAAAAAATTAAATATTTTTAGCAAACGACGCATTAGATTGTCACCACCTTTGGTAATGTTGTTCATAATAAAAGGTCCTCGTACAAGCATATTTCATTTGTTACAATTACTAAATTGCACATCCAGGAAACTGGACTACACTTTTGTCTTTCTTACGTTCTTTTCAAATTCATTTTTGAATTGCTTGTTAAATTTTACACCAAGAACATATAAGACGTGATTATTTTAAAACTGACAATTACTGAGTTATTGTCATTCTTTGATATAATTTTGCTATGTACATGTTTTTTATTTGAATATAATATAGTGAGCCATCATATTTACTGCCAAATTGACAGTTGAATGGATGACATTCAATGATTTGCTTCTGAGTTGATAAGCATTTTATAAGGATTTTTTCTTAACATGAAATATGATGTTTGTACGTCAAAAAAAATGCTTAGTGCCTAATGAGTTTGAATTGTTATTACAAATGCATTCCAAAAATATATAATATACCATTACTCAATTTTATCTATATAATGTTAATAAGTCTCATTTCTATACTTACCCGTATTTATACAAAAATTGGATATGAAATATAATTGCTATATTTGTCGAATATGTTCCCACATAGCTTATTTTGTGGTGACAGGCTTTTTTATGTATCTCCATACAAAAATCTAATATTGTGATATCCAGAGACCTAGTAGACTAGGACCCCACGGGCTAGCCACTTCCTGACGACATTCCATTTAGAAAATTCATGCTTGATACATCCATACATCTCCTCTTAAATTTATTGGAGTGTCTTCCACTAATTCCACTAAATATCTTGATAGAAATTGCGCGTGAGATTGCACGTTAATACTTAATACTACCTTCAAAGAAAAGGAGCCTATCACCCCGATTACCTCCTCATACATTTTTATGCTCTACCTAAGCTAATGAAATATTTATTAGTGAAGTAAGGGTTTTCATTTGTATAATAATGAAAATGTTTTCTGTACCGTTACTATGGAAAGCAGCTTTTTCTGTAAATAACACTTTATCACAGGCATTAATTTCAGTAAGCCCATTTGCAAAACACTCTTCTAGCTTTAAAATGATGAGTACGTGACTCAATATTTAAATGTATTCGATATACGAATAAAATTTACGTTCTTTTAAGGTCCTCGCAATGTCGGTTTCGCTAATACCAAGTTAACGACTAATTTCACTGTACTGATATGAGGATTTTTTGTTGTTGCCATCAGAATTTTTAGGCTTTTGTGGTTTTGAATAAGCAATACTAGTAGTAGTAATGAAAGTGTTTATTACGCTTCTAAAGGCATCACCTAGAACATCTTCCAGGATAACGGTGCTAGTGAACCCTTTGAGGTAATAAATAATTTCTTTGACATTCCTTCAGTACAAAAATCATATCTGTAAGCTCTGCTTTACAAAAATTCATTATAAAGTCACTTCAATATTTTAGGCTGACTAGCATTATCAAATTATAAGTGCCATACATTCAATTGGCAATTCTCCAGCAAATACCATGGCTTCCTACATACAGTGTGTATAAGCCGAATGGAATAAATTCATTATTTCGGTTACTGTACATATTTATAAAAAATCCCGAAACATATTTAATTTATAAATAAACATTCTTCAACGTGAAAATGCGATCCCTACCTTCAACCCCCTTCGAATGACAGGTACAACCCCCATTTTTTTAAATGGGAAATATAGGCTTGTGATATATCGTTGTAAAGGTCTCTTTATTCTCTATTCAAAAATGTTATAATTTTCATGTTTGTTGCAACAATTAAGATAGAATAAAATAAAATCATGTTGTTATCGAAATTCGCTACAATATACTCAAAAAATAAAATTTAATGCAAAATGTAAAGAAAAATTTAAAACACCAAAAAAAAAATATGAATGTCAATGAAGTAGATGTTCAAAATGTTCACCATGAACGTCTTGGCAACATCCTAATCTCAAATAAAACTGTCTTCTAACATTATTTAACATATCAGGCGTGATCGGCCTAATCGCAAGCGTTATTCGTTCTCTTAAGTCATTTAAATCCAAAGGTTTAGTTTTGTACAGAATGCTCTTCAAATATCCCCATAAAAAAAATCAAGTAAGGTCAGATCAGGTGATCGCGCTGGCCATTCTATCGATCCTCGCCTTCCTATCCACCGATTGGGAAATATTGCATCGAGGTACTGCCGGACATTGCGTTGGTAATGTGGTGGTGCTCCATCCTGCTGAAACCATATCGTATTCATTGGAACTTGAGGGTTTCCTGGATCAGGATATAAATTTGCCAAAGTTGGAATGACATCATTTTGAAGTAGTGCCAAATAACGATCGCCATTCAAATTGCGCTCAATGAAAAATGGACCAATAATATGGTTTCCAACAATACCTGCCCAAACATTAACTTTTACTGGGTATTGTGTGTGTTCTTCCCTCATCCAGTGAGGATTTTCCGTAGACCAGTAGCGGCAATTTTGCCGATTAGCATGACCGCTAAGAGAAAAAGTGCACTCATCAGAAAACATAACGTCTTCTAAATTGATAATATTGTTATCCAGCATGTCCATCATTAGCTCACAAAAATAAGTTCTTCTATCAAAATCGTCTTCCATAAGCTCCTGAGTAGATATCATTTTATAGGGATGCATTTTATTTTCTTTTAATATGTTTACTATCGATGTATGGCTAACATTTAATGTTGTGGATGCATGTCTACTCGATGTATGTGGGTTTTCCTTAAACTCAAGCATCACATCTACTTTGATTTCATCACTCACTGCATTGGCAGCTGGTTTTTTATCTGCCTTACATGACCAAACTCTCGAAACTGCTTCTCTATCTTACTTATTGTTCCTTGAGATATAGGCGGTAAATCAGGAAATTTCTCATGAAATAGGCGGGTTACTTCTTGTTGTGTTCGGGTTCTATCTCCGTAACCAATCATTTGTATGACTGTTATTTTATGCATTTCCGTTAATCTAACCATTTCCCAGAATTGTATTTTACGAAATTCAAACTAAAATTATCAAACTGTCAATTTAAATGACAACTTTTAAATACAAAACTATTTACTAAGGCGTTTTAAACAAACTAATGTTGCCACGGAAACCTTTTAAAGTATTTTTAATGGATACCATCTAAAAAGCACATTGGTATGGTTTTTACTCACTTTCTTATTATGAATATTTTTTTTATTTTTTAAGTATATTGTAGTGAATTTCGATAACAACATGATTTTATTTTATTCTATCTCAATTGTTGCAACAAACATGAAAATTATAACATTTTTGAATAGAGAATAAAGAGACCTTTACAACGATATATCACAAGCCTATATTTCCCATTTAAAAAAATGGGGGTTGTACCTGTCATTCGAAGGGGGTTGAAGGTAGGGATCGCATTTTAACGTTGAAGAATGTTAATTTATAAATTAAATATGACATGTTTCGGGATTTTTTATAAATATGTACAGTAACATAAATAATGAATTTATTCCATTTGGCTTATACACACTGTATATCGTATTCAAATAAAATACTTAAAATTGCTGAAAGTATATAAAAATGACAATCGTTCAGTAATGACCACTTTTAAAGAAATAATGCCTTACCTATATGTTTTTGCTGTGCAATTTAGTAAGCCTGTTCTATTTGCAAAAACTGACTTTTAGACAAAATACTATGTAAGTTTTAGACAAGTTTGTGCACATGTGATAGTAGTCGAACAAAAATTAAATATGCATGCATTAGGTTTTTTTTATTATGAACAACACTACCAAAAATGGTGACAATCTAATACGTCGTTTTCGAGAAATGTATTTTCTTGAAAACATTGAATTTGTTAGAAAAATGGTAATACCTAAGTGAAAACTTTAAATTTTAGGCCTACACTACCTTACAACTTTATGACTAAGAATTATACGGGGAATACAAAAATGTAATAATAATATATAGGGCGTTCTATTTAAAAAAAACAATAACTATGGTCAGCCACCAAGTTATGGAACTATGATTTACCCTGTATATATATATTGTTTTGGTATAAAACTTTGCTTCAATTAATTAATAGATTTATGCTGAAAATACTCTTTAAAAATAAGTTTACAATATTCAATATTAAAAATTCATTGAAAGACGTTATAATTGTAAGACATTTACATATTCCAAATATCCATACCTACATACATATAATCAAATATGGTTGCATATCTACATTAATCACTTGTATAAAGTAGTCAGTTTAATATAAAAGTAACCTTGAAATAAGAATCTTTCGGGAAGAACAATAGACGAGATGTAGTTTCTCTTCGACACATCGGTAGCGTTGTTATAATAAATAACGTCATCAAAATATTAGAATTCAAAATGGTTAAAACCAAACAGTGGTATAATATAAAAAGAAACACTATAATTATATATACACGCGCCGAGATAATTTGGCGGCAGATTTGTTCATTATTTATGAAGATACGGGGAATAGAAGATATCCTATAAGAGTAAGAAATGTTCAAGTATTAAAACACATATAAAGACAAGATTTAATACTCATCTATAAAGAAGTTGACAACATTCCATTAAGGAAATATAAGTTATAGTAGATTTAAAAAAAATAATGGTCACAATTTCAAATTTAAATTACTATCGAGGGGGTTGCAATATTCCCGGACGCGAAGCTCGGCGGAAACATCTGATCCGAAGCAGACCGATCCAGCTATTTAGATTAAGGCATCCTACGAACACGGAACACGGACTCTGTCAAGTTGGCCCCTCCAGCTATAATTTAAATAGTATAAAATTTGTGTTAATTGTGATCCATTTGTACTCAATTGTGCCGGTATTAGTTTCATTTGTGCTCCTCTGTTTTCAGAGATTTTTAAAAGAATCGAAGGGAGCCCAACTTGACGATTGTCCCCCCAAAAAGTTGAAATTCTTTCTAAATCTCGGTGCTTCCGTAAAGCATGTCAATTGTGCTCAATTGTGCCGTATAGCAATTTCCCCTCAACCATTCACTTTCGAAGTTATACCAAAAAAAATTACCGAAATTGACGAAAGTTTAGCAATTTCCCCCCAACCTCACTTTCGCAGTTACACCTAAAAAAGAATCCGAAATTAACGAAAGTCTACTGTCGCCTCTCGTTTGTTATAATTTATATAAATTGTGTGTCAATTGTGAGTCATTTGTGCTCTGTGCCGTTACCAGTTTCATTTATGCTCTTCTGTTTTCAGAGATTTTTAAAAAAATTGACTGCTTCCCCAACCCCTGTTAGCGGCAATCGTCAAGATTGTCTCCAACAAAAGTTGAATTTCTTATATATTTATATCATAAAATTATCACATTTTTCTACTATTGTTAAGTCAATGATATGTAAACAGTAGAGTCCAAATGAAACTAATAACGGTACAACTGAGTATAAATGGGGCAGAATTGACACAGATTTTATATTATATAAATTATAACAAAAGAGGGGTCGACAATAGACTTTCGTCAATTTCTGAAATTTTTTTAGGTATAACTTCGAAAGTGACTGGTTGGGTGAAAATGTCATACGGCACAATTGAACACAATTGGCGTGCTTTGCAAAGGCACCGAGTTTTGGACAGAAATTCAACTTTGGGGAAGGGGGGCAGTAGACTTTTGTCAAGTTTTTTTTTTTTTAGGTATAACTTCGAAAGTGAGTGGTTGGCGGAAAAATTCTATATGGCACAATTAAGCACAATTGGAGTGCTTTGCAAAGGCACCCAGTTCTAAAAAGAATTTCAAACATTTGGGGGGGGGGGGCAATCGTCAAGTTAGCCCCCTTCAATATTTTTTAAAATCTCTGAAAACAGAAGAGCACAAATGAACCTAATAACGGCACAATTGAGCATAAATGGAGCACAATTGATACCCATTTTATACTATATAAATTGTAACTGGAGGGGGCCAAGTTGACAGAGGCCAGAACACGGCGACTCCGAAAGGTTAAAGTATTTTTACATGTATATTATCCATCGAATTAAGCAATTGTCGCCGACTATACGAACAATATTGAAATCTATATGCATCAAAATAGATAAAATAATTAATTTTTTGCATCATTATTGTCATAAATATTATTAAATTGTAATTATATTTTTTATAAAAAAATCCTGAATATTTGACAAATAATAGTTTCAAGGAAAGTTATAGCTATAACGATCTATATTATTGAATGTAAGGTATTAATTTATTTAAATCAAATTACATACAGAATAAAATAATCATTATGCAATTAAGTATTAATATTTCCCCTGTTGATCACATGTTATTTCACTAAACGATTCATATACTTTATTTTGAACATTGGATTGAAAACATTACAAGATCAACATTAAGCTTATTTTGTTTATTCTAGGTTGATGAGTTTTATTCCATTAGAAAAGAGTTATTTTACCCTTGAAGAATTCACAATCACAATTAATAATTTATTGCAACACATAAGTAACAAATATATGGTAGGCTAATTACACGACCCAAGAAATTAATATATTTGAGAGCGAGTATTAAAAGTTTAAGAGTATCAGCATTTTTATCAAATATATACAAGCATATTCAAAGCAGTTATTAGAAGAGTCCCACGCCGAAAATGCAAATAGTGCATTTTCATAATTATAATTGTTCAGCTAGTCAAACTCTAACAATTTGTCACCTAATCGTGTTGCATTAATCAATAATATTACTTATTGTTTTCTCTTTATTCAACATCATAGGAATATATGCATTATAAAATGTTACTAATAAACAATTGTCTTGGTTTAGCGGTCTGTTATTAATATGTAAAACAAACACAACACAAAGGAAATAAGTCTTTACATTAGACGTTGCGACAACATATTGCAGTGATCTTGAGTTTGGTGGTAAATTGTAAATAAGCATAATCAAGATCACTTCTAGATTTAATTTAATTAATTACTATTTTATTTATTTTATCATGATCAGCGTATACAAATATTTATTAAGTTAGTATTCTAGCAAATTTAAATTAATTTAAGTAAAATAATATAAGAATGTTATTGTAATTTTATTCATGAAGCTAATATTAAAATAAGCCTGGTATATCAAGTGAATATTCACAAGAAAGTGTTTCCCGCAAGCTTCAGCGCAAGAAAATATTATGACTATGACCGAATACTTTCAATGAATAAGCCCGGCGAAACAATATTTCTCGCGAGATACTATTAACAATCGCAAACGAAAACAAGTCGATATCGAGATGGATGTTTGTTTACATTTTTAAATAAATAATACATTATTTTACCAATAGGTGCAGCACTAGAAATGTAATTGAAGAGGTGAAATCGGAATCGTACCGAGGATAACCGTACTTTTTTATTACGCAAAATATGCATATAAGCGAGAACATAAAGATTTTAAAGGGGATGGCTGATGAAAACCGCTCTCTAAAAGAAAATAATTAAAAGTAGGTGGAAACCTCTTCTTTCTCTTAAACACAGGGTTTATACTTAGAAATATTTTCATGAATTAACTTTATATTCTGAACTTAGAATACTTTCATAAGATTTTGCTATGAATTAAGTTTTGTTAATATCTTAAATAAATTCATTTTATTTTGAACTTACAAAAATTATTTCTTTTGAACTAGGATGTTTTATTCTTACACGTGGTGGTTTCATACCAAGCGTTATGGTGAAACATTCTTAGTAATTGTATTAATTTAATTTAAAAATTTTTGTGAAAGGATTTATTTAAATTTTCTTTTCTTTTATATAAGTATAGACACTTGATAATTTATTTTTTTGAATGCAAATTAAAAATTTATTTGCTTGTAGTGTATTGTGTTATTTGGAATACGAATTGATTTATTTTTGAGATATGGAAGAGTTTGAAAACCTTTATGAGGAACTAAGGTAATTAGTTCGTGTTATATAAAATTTTGACAATTATGTATCTAGTGTTAAGTAAGTTATTGTGTGGTGATTTCTGCTGGAATTTTCTACGAGGTTGGTAATTTTTATTACTATTATTATTATATATGGTTTCACAATTAAATTTATAGTTTTGTTTTTTATTTTGTGCTTGTGTATTAAAATTTGACGTGTTGGGTAATAGGTCAGGGATGTGTGAAATGAATTAAGTAAATGATTAATTCATAGCATGGAGCCTTGGTTAATCCTGTAAACACGAATTGGTTTTGGTGGATCTGTTTGGCTGCGAGCAAAGGCGTTAAGCAGAACTAATCAGAAAAAAGTCAACGTTTAAAACATTTAAGCACATGGTAATATTTTGATATGTATATACATTGCATTAGGGCTGGACACGTAGTCGTATACATTGGGGATGTGTGCTATGAGTCGAAGGATGTACTCATAGAATGGAGCCCTAGTGTATCGATTTTGCGTGCATTCTGTTTGATTTTGGCGATATTGTCTGGCAGCGAGAAAAGGCGCTGGGGAATATACCGTTTGACTGAAATAAAAGTAGATATAGGGAAACACAGACACGCATACATGTGCATGCAAATATGAAATGGAGGGGTACGATAATAGGGAAATACACATGAGTTAATATCGGGCGGATACCGGGTACCGAGACCGAGGCTTCAGTGCAAAACGTTGAAAGCTGGTATGCAGACGTTTGCTTTTTGTTTTGCTATTTTGGTAATTGATGTATAATGTATTAACATTGAACTGAAACAAAACTATAAAAATTGTAACTAAAATAAAATTCTCACATTTAAAGCGAAACAAAATATTATAATGAACTATACAAATAAATTTAGCACGTTATTTTACGAATTATCCTTCGCATACCATAACACAATCTGTATTTTTTCCTCGACAGCTAAGGGCATTTTATTTTAATATTTGCGAGTTTGCTCAGACACAATGTAAGTTCCTGCTCTAAAGATACGGAACGAATGCCATGTGCGCATCGTGTTCGCGCTCTCGGGGAGGTGATGTAGGTAAACCGAGAGCCACATTCTTGAACTGTTGTATACATACATACATAGGTACATGTTTATGTGTGTGTATTTGAAGATGCATATTAACTTTTAAATACGACAATCTGTATATGTACGTCAGGACAGAGTCCATGTGTTAAGGTTCTGTATTGTTTGATTCGGCAAATTTTTCAACATAATTTATATGTGAATATAATCCAGTATAGATCACGTCTGTAAATTTGCTATTTGTTGATAGTTTTAGAAATTCATAAATACTCATGAATTCGTAGATAATAAATGTTTAGTGGAATATTTTTTTTATTTATATATAAATATATAGATTATTTCTTATTATGATTAATTACTTCATTAAATTTGCTTTTAACATAACATGTGAGAATTTCATAAATACCTAGATAATAAATATCTATAATGTTGTATATGCTCGTTATTATTTGATTTACTAGTAATAAATTTTATTATAAGGTTTTTTTCGTATTTTTATTTATTTTATCTGACCTGGTGACAACTTGAGAGCATTCATATTGAAGAAGGAACATAGTTATTATTTTCTGCCCCTGAGTAAAAGCGTCTTTAATAATTTTAAACTGAGCTAGTGATATGTGAAATTGCTAAACCTACTGTTTTGCAGAAAATTATAAGACTTTGGTCTAGCATAAAGCCTAGAACTAATGTATATGCTTGATTTTGCTTTTATTTATTATTAAATTAATTAATATATTTTTATACAATCATTAACTTGCAAGAGTCGCAGCAATATGTTATTGGTTGTCTTTCTCAGTACGTGTTAAAATTCTTGCCTTGCTCAGCGAACTCAGACAGCATTCATGTTAATTACAAAAATGTATAGTACCGCTTCCGAAACCTACCCAGTTTTCCATAACTATTCCAAAAAATTATGATTTGAAGCTTTTTATTTTGATAAATATAGGTTTAGCAAACATGTTATTGTAATAATTATATAACTTGTTTTTGTATGACGCAATAGGAGAGTATTATCAAACAAAAATGAGAAAAGTGACTTGCGCACGCATACGCGCGCCGAATTAAAAAACTTGAATTCTAGTTACATACATATTCAAGATGCATAACTACATGAACTTTTGCCAAGCAGAATGTATCTGGCCACTAAGCTATATTGTTTTAAAGTTAAAGCAATATTTCTAATGCTACTCAATTCAACAATTGACTTGCACAAGAAACATGATAATAATAATTATATCCTTACTGTACTATTAAATAATATCGAAATTGTCAAAAAACTAAAACAGACAAGCAAACAATGCACAAACAAGACACTAAAATGTGGAACAATCATAGTCTGTGATCTGGCATTGCCACATTGATCATTGGTCATTGAGGAATTCATCGAAGGTGTAGTATCCCTTTCTTGTTAATATTGTTCTTACTGATCTTTAAAAAGTCCTGCTGTTCAAGTTACTAACTTCCAATGGAAGACAGTTACATACTTTGATTCTCCAGCAGTGAAAATTATCTTGTGTTGTAAGTTTGTATTTAGGAATATATAAACTATTACTTCCTCTGGCATTTTAATAATAATGATATTTTATTTCATAATATACACAATATACCTGAACATGTGTATACAACTGAATATTCATAACTGTCAGCTTTGCATATAATTAGATAAATGTATAGCCACTGATGAAACGAGTTTACTAAATTAAAACCTATTTACCGATATTATGTGAAAACACGAGTTTACATTAAAGTGTGTTTTTTCACGTAATATCCTTCAGTGTGCTTACTACATTTAGTACAACTTTTTACACTTGTTTAATCTATGACCTGGCAAAGTATTTGTACATTCATTTCATTGCAATGCTATATACGTGAAAGGCCACTCTTCACACGAGTTTTAGTGTTCATTGAGTGCATTGAATCGGGAAGGGATGAAACAGTAGTCAAACACAGTTCGTGGAACTCCAGGCACAACAATGTCAACGGAGTACACCTGAAGGCGTGGGTGGACTAGCGCGACGATGTATCAATCGCCGCACCGACAGATCCCACGCACTACTGTGTAAACGACAGGTTCAAAGCCGATGTCCTGGACATAGCAGTTACGGTGAAGTGGCCGTTTTTCACCATCTGCCAGATGCACCAGAAACTCGTTTGACCACTATCCTGTGGTGGTAAACAGGTGCCATGCTCTTCCAACACTCAGGTCATGTGTTGGCTCCAGGAAGCACGGCTGAAGCTTGTACAAGAAGCTAGTGGCGGCGAGGTCTCCACATCAATACCGGCCATATACAAACTGCCACAAGTCCTCAGAAAATAAGAGCCGTGTGGCTGATAGAGAGATGCTGCCGCGAAAATTGTGGAAAGGATTAAAACCAAGAACAGGCTGTGGAAGGAATTCCACAAAACGAGGTTCCCAGGACTGAAGACCGAGCTGCACCGCCTCCAGAGGGCCATCAACTCCGAAATTCAGAGGCACTGGGCTGAAAAGTGGGAGGAGTGTGTGGAACGCAACCAGAACACAGAGCCCCGCAAGATACCAAGATTTCTGAACACGGATAGAAGGCCCATCCCAGAACTGCGAAATAGATCGGAAAGGGGCGACACAGACCTTAAGAAGGTCAGCGTACTTGCATAAATCATTGGAAGGCGCTTCAACCCCCCCCCCCCACCCCCCCAACCGACCACAAATAGACAGCTGTACTTGACTTGCAAAGAAACTTTTCGGGATATTGACGAGATGGAGTCAGCATCCCCCCACGAAATTACTCCTTCCGAGGTTCTGCAAGTAATCAAGTCCATTCAGCGTCGTGCTGAGACAGACATACTTCCCAAATACCTGGAAGTCCGCCAGGATCATCCCCATCCACAAGGCCATGACAGACCCACTCTCACCGGAGAGCCATCGGCCAATTCTGAGCGTAGTCAGCAAAGACCTAAAAGCCCTGTTCCTGCAGAGGATAAACAACCACTTGCAGGACTTCGAGCTCTCTGACTCGGACCAATATGGCTTCAGGAAGCAACACTCGACCACCCTGTATACAGGCTCACCGAGCGGATGGCATTCTAAAAACCTTCCGATCCTACCTCCACAACAGGAAATTCAACACCGTAGTTAACGGTGTGAAATCCGACTCAAGGAGAATGGGATCAGGAGTACCACAAGGGTTAGCCCAGGAGTACCACAACCGTGGCAAAATCTATGAAGCCCGACATCGCAGTCAGGTTGGCTCAAAAACCAACTAGACCAGGTGAAAGCCTTGTATGACCTTTTAGGCATCAACATCAACGCGAAGAAGTCATAGGCCGCGACAATATTACAAAGGGAAGTGAGGAACCCCCTAAAATCAAAATCTCCACTCCTATGACAGCCAAGAAATATCGCCAAGATTAACTCATTAGCAGAATTTATTCGAAAAACCAACAAGAAGTTCTTCCAGAGAAGAAACTCCGCACTGGAGGACACTCAGCCTCCTGTAAACACCGAACACCCGTCGGAAAACAACGAGAAAGACCTAAGATACATCAAAGACCTTCCCTATGTAATCTCAGAATGTCGGGTGCGAAAACCCGGACTTTCAATGACAGAATCAGTCGGAAGAAATCATACGCGATCGCCCCTAAAAAGAGCGAACTTCAAACCCACATATATCGGTAACTAGCACATACACAAACAGAAACCCCTAGTAAGACATTCCGAGGAGGTGACAGTAGTCGTACGACCCCTATTGAGGGCGCACTGTTAGGCCCGGCGCACAAGCAACGATTTTTACCGTTTACCGTTTAGTGGCATAAAGAAGTGAATGGAAGCGCGCACACGCTTCGAACTCCACACGATACGGCACAATGCCGTGTTGGCGCCGTGAATTGCCACTACGACACACGGTCGCCGTGCCGTTGCCGTGAGTATAGTGGCATATATGATCCAATGAACGCACGCACACGCCACGATTTTTATTCGTACGTAGTGGCGATCGTGCCGTATCGTGTGCAGTTCGAAGCGTGTACGCGCTCCCATTCACTTCTTTATTCCACTAAAAGAATTTCATCGGACGATATTTTGCCGTACGGTAAAAATCGTTGCGTGTGCGTGGGGCCTTAGAGATATTGTCTTAATATTTTCCTCCGTATATACAAAGCTTTAATTTACTTGATTTACAAGTAAATATGTAATTGTGTTAAACCAGACTCTTTTTAATCAAGTAAATTAAAGCTTTGTATATACGGAAGAAAATATTTTCTCAGATCAAGATAATATTTCTGACAGTGCGGAAATCCACATCCAGGACACAGTAATCAAGACACAGAACCGTCACGGCCTACTATAGGAACCGGAAACCCACAGGAAAAGCGACGCAAAACGCTTAAGATATATCGAAAACCTTCCCACTGCAATCTGGCAATCGGGTTATCGGACTGGCCTTTGCCACATTACACAGATAAAAAAAAAATAAGATTGAAATCAAGAATATAAATAATATAATATTATTTATCCTATAGTGTAAGTATATATAAATACGATCTTTTTAAATCAATAGGATCGATTAATAGATTTCTTACAGGTTTCTATAACAGATTAAGTTTTATTTCTCCATCGTTTCTTTGTTACAAACAGCTTCAAATAATAACTATTTTAAAACTAAAACCAAATAATTTTTACATAAAGATTTATATATTGAGTTTCGCTATTAATAACACAAATATATACATATAAGAAAATCAATAGTATTCTTAGCAAAACAGCGTTCTCAGAAGTTGAGCAATGACAGCTAAGAAATAGATTAGACAAAAGTGATGTAATGTTTTTAATTATATAAGTTTATTAATTTAATTATCCAAATAATTATTATATCGATATTTATATTACATAATCTTGAAAAATATAAGACGTCAATTAAACCAAATGTTTAAACAATATAAATATGTCTAATCTTGAAGATCTTGTAGTTCTCCAGGTATTAATTGTTGTAAAATTTACCAAATCATTTTTTAATTTGTATAAATGAACGTCCTTCCCTGAAATGCTGCATTAAAAACGGTTTTTGTAGTCATGGAAATAATATCGTCTAAATGGATAATCTGGCTTATTTCATAAACAACTGCTTGCTGTTTACCAGCCAAATATCACCAGTGTGGTCTTGCAATGCTTCTTTTATAGTAAGTAAATATTGTTCATTTAAGTTTTTCGTTTCCCTATATTAATAATTAATTTTCACTAGCTTCCTTTTCTTCTTTATTTCGGGATGTAAATACTTCTTCTTTAATTCGAAAATCAGAAATATATTATGATTTTCTTTTCTTGAATAACAGTAGCTACTAGTTCTTCAGAATGGAAATGTTTGTCTCCTATTCATACAAAGAACTTGAAAATTCAATGTATCGATAATTGAGACATTACTTATTTCTCTTTAAATTAAACACTAAATTTGATCTTTTGATTTACTATAGTAACTAATATCCTTATTTTAATCTCCTTTTGTTATTGAATCATTAAGTTTATAAATTCCAATAAAGCATATCAAAATCTGTGTACAACTTGTTTATAGCCTCATCGGTTATAGTGGCAACTCGGGTATAGCGGCATAATCGTCTTGGTCTCTAAAATTACCTGTAGTAAACAACCTAAAAAGCATTGCATATAACGGCATTAAATTCTGGTGCTGTGAATGCAACATTTAATATAAATAATAAATATATTTGGAATGGAAATGTAACATTGCCCCACGTTGGCTAGCCAAAAAAATGTATGCTGTGATACCTACTTTTATAATTGATACAAATGATGTAATACTTTCATATTCGATTTGTTCATTACAGCATAAATTATTAAATTTTAATCATGAATTCATACAGCGATTTACTTCTTGATTTATGGTCTTTCTCTTATTTAGTCTATTTTGGGATAAGGTGAGGAAATTAAACACAATATCTATGTTTTTCTTTCGTTCTCAATTCAAATTATCTATACTCCTTTTTTGCATTGTAATATGAGTGTAATAGATAAAATGATGTTTAAATGGATGTTCACTATGCGTTATTTTATTTTTGAAAGAATGATTTTTGTGAAAATTATTAATACGATTCCGTCACTATTTTACCAAAACAAACATTCGCACGTACTGGTTTAGTAATCTAGAGTCTTGCTACTTAAATGCTCTGAAATTGGTTCACACTAACTGCTAGCCGCAAATATTTTCAGATAGTACTTCTAGCCATTTAGTATTTACCCATCAAAACATCCCCGCATGTTCGTGTTAAATTGTTTAAATTTTTATTAAATGATTATGCAATATTTAATAACGCTCAACAATTCACTTAAGGCAAACATTTGCACATAGTACCTTTGTAGTCTGTTCAGCAATATTAAATACATTTATAATTGATAATGAATAAAAGAAATATTTAAAATTAAGTAAACATTCATTTGATATAAGACAAACTAAAATAACTTCATATTATAACTCATGTGAATTTATATAACCAACTTCATTTGATCGTACAATTGATCAAACTCCATTTTGTTAATATATACCATTTTATTTTATAACGAAAAAAGAAATTTCAATCAAAAGAAATTCTTGATTTAAAAGAACATAAAACTAAAGAATTAAATACTATCTTCAAATACAAATTCATAAATCATGAACGAACAAGCAGTGCTTATTTGCCCTACTGTATAATGTTCTCTCGGAGCTTCGCTTTGAAATTATTGCGTATTTGCCACTCAAATTGCAGACGAAAACTCTTTCTTGTCCTATCCTGTCTTCCTTTTTATATGGGCAAACAAAACACAATCGCTGATTTGGCTCCCTCTATTTCAAATTTTAAGTTAGCATCTTTATAATGTTCGCAGTAAAATTTCTCCTTGTCCTTTTAAGTTGTCACTTTTATTCCAATACACATGAATTCCACTGACAGTTGCACAACAATGTCGACGCTTCAAACTTTATTGAAGTTTACAAATTTGTTGCTTCTTATCCTAGGTAAGTGTGTCAACATTCCTTTTCTTCAACGTAGATATCTATTGTACCGTTTGCTAATTGTATTCTGATTCTCCTTTTATTAGTTAGTCTGGATCTTTTTTATCGAGCCCGTGCTGAGAAGATTTGCCTCCACCGTCTCTATGTCTCTGTCTTCAAACCATGTTTTTATCCCAGGTGATATAGTTATTTGTAGAATGCTATAAACAAGGTATTGACCTTGTACTTTTCTTTTGCAGGTGCTTAAATCATACATGATTATTTCTGATGCCACCGAAACACAAAGCCTAGACATACAAAAATCAAAGAATGCATTTTAATTTTATATTACTATTTACAAAATATTTTATTTACGATTTAACATTTCTTAAGAGAAAAATCGTATTTATATCCGTTTTTTATTAAATGTACGTATTTACTATATTTTAGTTCTATTACTAGAATCACTTTCATGAATTAGTACTATTCATATTCACAGTTATTTCTTTATTCAATATTGTGTCATTTTCTCGAGCACATCTGTTTTATTTTTGTTCGTATTGTGGCATTTAATGTCATTTTGGCAAATTAAAGCTTTCCAAATTTATTGTATCACATCTCTCTTGTCTATATAATTAAAGTGTATTAATAACTATATGTTTATTTTATTTACTATTACTTCTAATAAAGGAATTCATTCTTAAAGGTTTGCAACCTATTTTACTTATTTGCATATATTTTAAACTTATTATCTAACTTTGAATAAATGTTCAAATAAATTATTGCTATTATTTAATATCTAAGTTAATACTTAATACTATCATTTTCAAAATTGTAATGGTCACAGCAATATGTAGGCACTAACTACTGCAAAGACCTACCTACTTCGATTAAATCGTTATTTTGTAGATACAACAAAATAAAATTATGTTTATTCACAAATTATGTGTACAAAATGCTCTACAATCAATTTTACTATTATTACATTTTGTACACTTAATTTGTGAATAAATATAATTTTATTTTGATGAATCTAAAAAATACTGATCTAATCAAAGTACTTAGATTTTCCTGAAATTTTGTATAGGACCATAATTTGTCATTCTGAACAACTTTTTTTAGGAATATTTTACCATAATGCAAACGAGAAAGGTACTTTACCGGAAACGAATGTAGATCTTGCTCAACTGTCAAGGCCTACGTGATTTCACAAACTTGAAACTATACTAAATATAAGTTTCAAACCAAGCAAGGCTTACTTACAAAAGATCAAATTGAGATTCAAAGATTTTTAGTTACACACACCTCTTGTAACATCAATCCTGAGGCACGCTGTATATGGACATTTATAATACATAATGTCGATTATTAATAAGATATTGTTTTTTTTAAATGTACTGTGGCCTATTTTTTAAATGAAATGTAACCTGTTTTCAAGGTGTGTTAATATTCATGACGTAATTGTTTTAATAAGTGTACATGATTTTTCTGATTGAAAATATATTGTGCTAAAATTTATATTGAATAACTAATAAAATTGTTAACAAAGGGTTCCTGAAATATGTGTGCTCCAATTACAGGGATACACAACCCTGTAATTGGAGCATTACAGGGTTGTATATAAAATAGACGTTGTAAACAGTGCTAACAGGCAAATTGCAAACTGAGTTTTGTATTTTATTTTCAACTAAGAATTCACAAATCTAACTATTATGGAAAACAGTTTGATGTACCTCCTCTCAGTATATAAATAGCAGCAGCAAAAAATTGTAATAAGTTATAGACACAAGAATTAAAGATTTAACTTCGCAGAAGTAAGTGTTCTTGATTTTTTATTGTATTAATATAATTCATTTGTCATGAGGTTTGTAATGACAAATTCAAATTCGTTTGTTCTAAATTCTAGAAAGATGCCATAGAATGCAATCTGTCAATAAAGGAATCAGTAAACTTTACTTCGACCAATTGTTCTTATAAATATTTTGAAAGAAAATGCTATGGCAGCATGTAAAATCAGGATGACCCTCATGATCTTTTTCACTGCTATGCAATTGTTTATTAAATATTTCTATATATATATTATGCGTTCTCTAAAATTGCTCACATTATCTGCAACAGTAATTACGTATACACACTTCGAATTATATTTACTATTAAGGGGATATTAAAGCGGTCGAGAAAGCAAGATATCGAATTTATCAGTTTTTTACTATTTTTCAAGATAGAAATGTGAAATTTTCTGTACAACTCCAATATAGATATGAGTACACGCAAAAGGTTGTCAGATTATGTAATTTTTTGTCACAACCATCTATTTTTTTTATTCCAAATTAGAGTAAAATGTACGTGTGTTTCTTGGTCAAAATCTGAAATAATTAAATGAAATTGATCAAAACGGATGTAATTCCCGTGTAGACCAATGTTTTCTTGTGAGATATAGCTTTTTGAATTGCGGAAAAAAGCTAATTTGAGCAATTAAATTATGAAATTCCGGAATGGTGCGGTACTGAATTATTTGTATTTTAGCAGCGCCATCAGCTGTATTTTTTCTCTGTGTTAGGGTGACAGAAAACAACACATTCATTTCAAATATATGAGAATGAGATGGCTTGCATTTGGCTCCTCCTACGGGCCAACACCTTCAAAAGCAATTATAGTCAATTCCCAAATACAAATCGACTTTAATATCCCCTTAATGTATACTACAAACATTAAAAAAATATTTTTGTTGAAATAATTGACACAGTCTCCCAAACTTTTATTTGGATAATATCTTATTATTCTAGAAATATATTTAAATTCAATTTATAAATACAAGTTTATACCAAAAAGTATACACTTCAGAATAATAACAAAGAATAGAAATGATTAATATTTTATTTTAAATTTGATGCATTTTCCTTTATACATAGTATACTTAGGCTTGCAGATTGGATCACATTCATTTGTTCTTTTATTGTATCTATGGTCCTTCTTACAACCAACTTGAGCTAAGTGATGATCTTGCTTAATAGGTTTTGAGTCAAAAACAGACTTACATATACCTCCTCTTGTTTGAAAAAAGCCCTTGGGACACTTCTTTGCTACTATAGTTTGTACTATTAGATAACAAATACAAACTACCAATAATTTCATCTTAATTCGCTTCAACTGATATTTCTAGTTATAAACAAATAACCATAATATCATTCACTGGATATCTAGAAACCGATTTTTTTTAAATAAATAAACTGAATTGTATATAACTGACTTACTAGTTTCCAAAATTTGTATTCTACTGAAAGTCATCTATTGATTCATATACGCAAATATGTTATATACTATCTCATAAATATAATGTTACCACAACCGCTGCTCTATACGAACTAACCAACAATGTTGAATTTAAATTATTATCTTGTTTAATAGAGCGAAATTACTCAATAAATAAAATAGTCTTGCCTATGTTATTTTTAATCATTTCTCGTTGTGCTAGTCAGATCGCACTAGAAATTTTTAATTTCAGAGATATTACTACAGTATGACAGGGTAAAATTCATTGAAAACTAGAATTTCAATGTATTTCAATAAATAACAATAAGTTGCAAATTATCAGTGTCAAATTTTATTTTCTTATAATGCATGGTTCCTAGATCTAATTAGATTATTATAAAGTATACTTCTAAATATAGACAATTACGTTAATTTTACAAACAAGTTAGGAAGTTACTTATATTCAAGTAAATATCCATACCTATACTTATATTTATTATATACCAGGTGTTCCAGCAAAGACACAAAGTTTATTACTATTATCTATTAGTATAAACAGCGAAAACATTTTTATACAAAAATTGTAAATAATCATGAGCTGTATGATCTAAACATATTTTTATTTATACAGAATGTTCAAGAACAACAAATCACAAACACTTAATTTTTTGAATGGAGGGCTATGCATTTTATAACATTTAAAGGTTAACCTTCAAGAGACGATTAAATTAATATCAATTTGATTGACTATATTCAACAGACTCTGAGATATTCCTATAAAATAGCATTAACAAGCTTTGAAAAGATATCATTTTACTACCTTGAATTTTAGAATTATATACGTGTTACCATTTTTAGACAAATAGAAACTGCGATATTTTCGAATTATTGTTGTCATGAACTTTGAACTTTATCGTTTAAAGCATTTGAAAACTTTAATGAAAATTAGCTATTTGTAAATAGAAAATATTATAGTTCGACTAATTTTAAGTATGTTATGTGTATTACAAGTTACAAGTCACGGCAACTCATATTTTGAAACTAAGTCATAATCTGATTTATCCATATACAGCGTGTCCCAGATAACACTTCCAGCATGGGGATCTCGCTTATTATAAAAGATACAGCTTTGGTAAATTATGTAAATTATTCCTAAGGATTACTGAAATTATACGATATTCTCCAATTTCCAAATTTCCATGTATTTCCGGACTTATAGCAAGAAAAACAAAAATGTCAATTTTTCCATGTAATACCTTTTTTGTTTTAGTAGAGACATAATTTTTTATTTGCACTTTCTTGAGTCCCTTTTTTGCACAATATAGATATCGACTTGGATATTTCCTTGCATTTTCCAGTTTTTAGTTTTAACTCTTACTTTAATTTTTTTTTATGAAACTTCAAGTCGGCTTTGAAAGAACTGAACGTGGTTATTATCTTTGCAATGATATAGTACATGTGCTATTTATTTTTAAAAACAACAAAGAAAATATTGAAAAATATATTTTTTGTACCAGTAGTAAAAAATCATAGCATTTTTTACACATAACAAAGCGTCACGAAATGTCATTTCTCGACCTGGAACTAATAACAGGTAAATAATGAGGCTATTATTGACCTAAGGAAATAATGAAAACAAATAAAGGGAATGCCGCAACCATGCAATCGCAGTAGTATGTATGTATGTCAAGTTGTCAACCGTCAAAATTCATTGCAGTTTGTTTATTCAAGTTTATTTTTATTTAGATTTATACCACAAATCATACTCTAAAACTTATAAATGCTCGACCTCTAAGGTAAAATAACTAACTGTATGTTAACAATACCAAAATATGTGTGACAGAAGTATAATTGGAAACAAATATCCTAACACGTAACTATTATAGATGTAATAGTAGTTTATACAACGAGTCAATAATGACAGTTATTATTCCCGAGAGCCGAATTTACGAACCGGGCCGCGCAAGCGGCGAGGGAGTAACTCAGCTCGAGGGAATAATAGTCATTATTGCGAGTTAGTATACCCTACTTTATCGACGACTAACTGAAAATTACTAAAAAAAATCAAAATAATTAAACGAAAATGTCAGATTACTATATCAATATGACGTTTGACTGTTAGACAGTTAGTAAAATGGCCGGACTTGTCTAACGTTACTATGACAACGTTAGCAACATTATGTTCTTATTGGCGGAATGCAGGGAATAATGGTAACGTTATGGCCCATTATTCCCTCGTCGCATTTCATTATTCCCTCCGGGTATTATGAGTATTATTATTAGCCAATAGTGATTAATATAATACCTACTTTATTGTTTAGTCGTCGATAAAGATATTTTACTTTCTTTACATATAACTGTATTTTAAGGTTATGTAACAACATAATATGGAAACAATATAACACGTAACTATTTACAGATGTAAATAATTTTAATTTATTTATAAAAATTGATAGTGCAATTATAAGCATGTCAAATTTATTGATGGTTCAATTCTTATTCAGATCTGTAGGCACATTAATGACAGTATTGTTAATTGTGTTAATTCCATAAGTAATTTACGATATCTTCAGTCGAAATAGAGCCTGATTGTACTGCTGATGTTGATGGAATTTGGTTCATATCGAAAATTCCTGTATTTATTGCAGGTGTGGTTGCGTAAGTAGATGCAGGTAGACCTTGTAACATACATGCTATATTTTTTTTTATTTACTAGGGAATCTTCGATATAACTCTCAGCTACACTAGATTTGCAACCACCATGTTGTTTTAACTGAAGGATATTACCACCATTGACAGCTAAAAGTGTAGCCTAGGTTCTACGGAAGGGCAATTTCTTTTGGCATCTGTCCTATTGTGTTATGTCCAATGTTTTGTCTAGTACATTTACCATTACGTACACTAATAAAGAATTTTGCTATATCTGCAATTGGTCTAATTTTGAAATAATTATTATTATTTTTTATTATTACAAACTTTAGAGACGAACCATTTTTGCTATTGCGGATGTGAATAATAATTAAATCGTCTTTCATGATGACATCAGAAATTAATAAATTACACAGCGCATCACTTCGACATGCACCAGCAACACCAATTACAAGAGCAGTCTACAGGGTTATAAATTGTCAATAATTTTGAAGTACTAATATATAAACATACTACCTTAGTTGCAATGTAACATGTATCGGGTACCTCAGTAAGAAATTTTATAATTTCCTTTAGTAAATACTAATGATTTTTTGGACTTATAATTTTCATTTTATCTTTTTAAAAAGGCAACTAATTTAAAATATTTTGATATGTTAATATTTTCTTTTAGGCCAAGTGTAGCTTTCAATATTGAATAATGGGCCCATAAAGTCGAGGCTTTTTAATGTTTTGAATATTTTTGAAAATAAGCCAGAAGTACGTTTTGAGAAGTTAATACTGTATTTTTGGAATTACACGATTTTTTAAATTCTGTATATGTTTTCATGTATAAGTGTTTAGATATATGAGGAAGCAAGTTCTCAACTACCTGTTCTGCAATCTCGCGCATTGCAGGTGGTGTAATCTAAACTCTTCAGACATTATAAATGGAATGAAAAATAATCTGATAAATACCTACTTGACTTTTAGTTTCAGCATTTATGTCAAAACTTATTTGTCAATGTCAAAATATAGCCTACTTATTTGTTTATATGAAGTTTTATTACAAGGGCATTCTTACATGTATGAGTAAATTTATTCATAATTATTAAGGTTTCAAGATCCAATTAGACTACTGGTACAAAAAATAGTATACATACTACGGTTGAGAAAACTATTATTGCCCTTGTGGCTTAAATTCCTCGGCGCTGCGCGCCTCGGAATTTAATCTCGCCACTCGGGCAATAAAAGTCATCTTCTCAACCTTGGTATGTAATATACTATTATTAAACACTAAAAGTTATTATATGGAAAATAAATTTGACATTTTGATTATCGTATAATTTCACTAATTCTAGAAATAACTCATATAGTTTAACCGAACCTGTTTCTTTTATAATAAGCGAGATCACCATGGTGCAAATGTTATCTAGGACACGTTGTATAATATCTTCTAACTTTTTTGTACTCACCCCCTGTCAAGTGACATTTGGCGCATGTGTCGCTCGACCAGGAAAGAGTATTTCCCGGTCGAGGCGACTGTAAAAATTGAAAAAACACTGGCTTCTTGGGACATCTAAGAAAAAATCTAACTTGGTAGTAATAAAATTTAGTTTATAAAATACTACTTCCCTCGACTATTTTTCACTAAAAGTTGGGAAAATAGGTGTAATAATTAAAAATTGTTCCAATAAATTTGTGGTGCCATCTATTTGACGACATCCTAAGCGACATTCAAGCGCCATCTATTTCACTACATCGACATTCATATTGGCAGTTCATAAGAAATTGTAATTAAACCAAAAACCGCAATAAATGTACTATAAATTTATAAATATAAGAATAAATACCTCATATTTGCCATGTGTAAGAATATAATAACTTAATTTTAGGGAAAGGTGAGTAATAGTTACGTACATGAAATGCTTAAAGGTAATCTATTTTAGGTTAGGTATAATATTAATGACATTAATCAATAATATTTTTTTAATTTAATGTTCGTACAAAAAATATTGTACAGACCACTTGCGTGCGCAATTAAAAGCACTCGCTTCTTGCGGTCGCTCGTGCTTTCACGACACCTAGAGAACTTTGTCAACTATAAAAGGAGTTCTGGACGGTTTTCTGTCAACGTGTAGAGGTGGATAAGTGTTCATGGGACAGGGATCTGCTTATAGGGACACTTTAGAGCACATTCTGTTACCATCTGTTAGCCAAGCATTTCCCGAGAGTTTTGTTTTCCAGCACGTAATAAAAGTAAGCTTCTTTCTACAAAAATTTTAAACAAGTTTCTCTCACAGGATAATTGCCCGAACGACACGGCACGTACTATTCGACAATGGTTTGATTAAAATGGTGTTAACGTATTAGTTCCTTGGCCGTCACGAAGTCCAGATTTGAATCCCATAGAAAATATTTGGGAATATATGGTCAAAAAATATTATTCATCAGATTTTCGGCCAGTAAATGCAAAACAGCTACAAGAGGCAATTGAGAATGCTTGGAAGAGCTCAGCGGAAAATTATGACATGCGGAATTTAATTTTGTCCATGAGAAGGCGTCTGCAGCTTGTTGTGGAAGCCAATGGCGCCGCTATACGCTGTTAATTCATTAGCACTTATAGTTTAGTTACCTATTCTATGTATTTCTAGATTTCTTGTATTATAAAGTTGTACAACAATAAAATTATTATATTTCTTCAAAACTAACTTGAGGAACCTTGGCCTCTTTTAAACAAGCATATACAAGGTGTCCACAAAAAAAAACGCCCCAGCACGTAGCACCTTTATTTGAAATCTGATTGTAACAATCAACATACCAAAATTAAACGACTTAAAAAGTACTATTAGAGAAATATCGAATTTTATTTTTGGCTACTCGGTTCGTCAAGGGTCGATAATCAACTTTTTTATGTTAAATGGCCACCTGGTACTTTTTTCACAGAATTTGATAAAGATTTTTTTTCTGAATTTAATGATGTAAAAATAAAAAACATAGTGTTTAAATGTCCTATCACTTTCCAATAATCATCTCTCCCTTAAAGAGACCGGTACTGTAACCATGACAACCATAGTATGTAGTAGTATGTAGTTGTGTCAACCATAATATATCCAAAATAAAAAAGCTTTGATGGCACCTTACATTAAATAAGAACGTTCTCACATTCACGGTATTTTCAATAAAACAACCGTTTCATAATACAATGATTTTTTTTTTAATTTTCAATGAAATAAACTTATTTTAACAAAAAATTAATGGAAATGCTCAAACTGGGCACCGTCCCGTTCAAGGCACTGTCGACACCTGGATATCACACCTAACGTAGCATTCATTAAAACTTCTCGAGACATTTCCTGACATGCGTCAATTATTCGGTTTCGCAAAACTTCGACTGTATCAAGAATAATCAATATCTTGCAAATAGTCCCAGAAGAAAAAAAAAACCATCGGGGTCAGATCACAAGAACGAGCTGGCCACAAAATAGGTTCGTATGTTCCCATCCAACGATTTCCAAATTCTCTATTCAAAAACTCTCTATTGATTATGGCGTTGTGTGGAAAAAGGAAAAAGTTGTTGTAAAACTAAATTCTTTCTTTCACTTAAGGGTACATTGTCAAGAACTTCTAGTAAGTCTTCACTTAAAATTTGGTAATGCATTTGCTGGGTAAGATTTCCATCGATGAAGATTGGACCTATTATTTATCCATCTAATATTCCACACCAGACATTAAGTGAAAATCTTGTTTGTGGAGTTTGTTCTACGGAAGCATGTAGATTATCTACATTCCAGTAGCGATGATTGTAGCGATTAATTTTTTTTTTATTTGTATATTGACATTCGTCGGACAATAGTATTTTTTTGTAAAACAATGGTTCACGTCTTAACTGCTTTAAAAAAAACTGACAAAAATTTATACGCGCGGCACAAATGCTTCGTACTTATGTTTTTTGAAAACGGAACGCACATTTACCTGAGGAACTTGTAAAATTGAAGCAATTTCTCTTACAGAAGTTCAATGATTCTCCTCAACACACAGTAAAACGTTTATCTCTAAGTTTTCATCTCTAAATTTCCGATTTGGTGGTTTTTAAAGCATCAAATTGATTTCCAATCGACTAAACTGACGGCGATTCGGTACTCGCCTGTCCGGGAAGCGTTCTTCATACACTCTACAACTTTGCGCACTGTTTTAGTGACACCCAAAATAAATATCAAGCATATACACGAACTCGGTATTAATTATGACAACTGAAACAACTAAAACTAGTTTAATAACACTGTCATAAAAGTCATATGGTGACAATAATATCTAAGCGTCCTATTGCTAATAGAGTACAAGTATTTTTGAAATGTTTTTTGTTTTTTAACAACTTGAAATAAAACAAGAAACTGTATTGTGCTACATCATTGAATTCAGAAAAAAAAACTATCAAATTTTGTGAAAAATGAGGCAGCCATTTAACATAAAAAAAGTTGATTTTCGATCCTGGATGAACCTAATAGTTAAAAATAATATCTGATATTTTTCTGATAGTACTTTTTAAGTCGTTTAATTTAACATGTCGATTGTTACAATCAGGCTTCAAATAAAGGTGCTACGGTCTGGGGCGTTATTTTGTGGACACCCGGTATTTTTCATCAAAAATAGCATTCTTCACGAACGTCACTGGACAATTCCCATTTCAATCAAACGAAAATTTGAGAAATCTACGTAATCTATCGTGCACTTTTGGGTGGCCGCTGTGTACGTTTTTAATTCTCAAGAGGGCCCATAGCAGTTCTTATATCATTAATTTTGACTTCACAAGTATATATTTTTTAGAAGTAGTACAATTAGCGACTAAAAGTCGCCATATCTTAGGAATAGTCGAAAATCTGATAGTTTAATCAATTCCTAGAAACCTATCATAATATATAAATAAAATAAAGAAATATACAGCAATGAAATTGCTTGCAAAGAAATGAAAAAATGATTAGTTTTATGGCAAGTAAATTCGACAAATTACAAACAGAATAATTCAAGGAATGATAAAGTAGAATGGAAAAAAGGGAGAAAAGATAATATAATTATAAATGGATTTGAAACACGAAAGTATACGCGAAATAATTTTGAAGCAAAATAGTTAAACATGTTCAAATCGATGTGAATGGAGAAATAATGCTATCACAAAAATAATTAATAAGACAACAGTCCGATAATAGTACAACTCAGAACTAACTCCAAAAATATATATACTTAAAACAAGAAAAAAGCTTTGGAAAAACAAAAACGCCAGACCATTCATTTAATTGTCTAATTAAACTATTCTTTATTAATGAACTATTAACAACAACAAGAAGAAAGTTATTTTATCAAACTAGAGAATGTAATATATACAAGAATATAAATTAGACTAGTAAAGAAGCACACACCAGATTACTTAAGTTTAGGTAGTATAAAGCCCACACGCTCACACTTACCATTATGTAGTGCATGACCAGGTTTACATTTTGGAACACAAAGTTTTGTGTATGTATTATATACATGGCTAGAGTTACAGTCTATTTTAATTATAACATTATCGTCCTTTGTAGCTGATGTGGCATTAACAGGCTTACATCTTCCTCTAGAGAGAAAAAAGTCTTGTGGACATTTCCCTCCTTCTGCAGTTTGTACTATTAGATAGCAAATACAAACTGTCATTAATATCATTCTCACTATTTATTAGTAGATAGCTATAATCCAGTCAATATATCTAGAAATAGATTCCCTTTCATTAAGAAATTAATTTAAGTCATATATAACTTACCAAGTTAATGAAATGTGGCTTTTACAGAAATTAATCTTTTAATTTACATACACATATGTACATGTATAGAGCATTCCCTGATATGTTATCACAACCGCAGCTGAATGCTAACTAACAATAAATAATTAATTTAAATTATTCTCTTCTTTAATAAATAAAATCATTTTTCTTAGAAGATTCGACGTTTTAATATTCCTTAAGTTTAATATCAGTTAGCGTACGGATTAGTTAGAATTGTATTTCAATAATACAATTCTAACTAATGATATACACCGGGTGTCCCAGCGGGTCCATTATTAGTATCTAATAATGTAGATAGCGAATAATTTTTAATACAAAAATTGTAGATAAGCTTTGCTGTTTAAAAATATTTTAATGTATACTTGTGATCGACAACAACCAACCAACACAAACTTATGTTTTTTAAAATGGAATGCTATGCATTCTTATACATTTTATGATAGAGCTGGTTAAAATGACATCAATTTGTATTTGTCGATTATCAACTGTTTCTGAAATTGGCGATTTTTCGTTAAAAGTTGAACAACATTTGAGACGTTATTCGCTGATGATATGGTGTTAATTGCTGAATCAGAAGAAAAAATTACAGCAAAACTTAGATATTTATCAAAAAACATCGACAAAAGTAAAATTATGTTAATGCCCCTGAGAAAAATCGGCATAAAATTAATATTGAAGGACAAGAGCTAAACAGCTCACAAGTTTTGAATTAGCTAGCATAGAAGAAACGGGGAAAATTGATGAAGAAATGAAACAAAGAGTTGGAAAAGCAGGGTCACTCTGTAACACCCTGAAGACAACATTTTTTCGTAAGAAAGAAATACCACGGGTAATACAAACACAGGTATATCAGAAAGTGGCCAGGCCATCAATAATATATGGCAGTGAATCGTGGACCTTAACCAAAACGAGCAAAAGTAAAGTAATAGCTACTGAAATGAGACTCCTGAGAAGAACAAAAGGAATCACAAGAAGAAATCGAGTAAGGAATGAGTCAGTATTGACCGATATTAAAGACAAAACTAGATTTTATTAATTGAGTTAGCAGACGGTTCTTGGTGGAACATTTTATTAATAACTATTTTAAATAAAATAAAAATAAAATAAAACTCTTGAAAACTTTCCACAATTTTTATTTAGTCTTTGCGACATATATGTTTCGGTATTGTTCATACCATTATCGAGCATCGAGCGGAAACTAACAGGTCAGTTTGTGTAGGGTTGTTATATATGTCGTTGTATTTATTGTCTCTGTTTACATAAGTGTCTATTATGGGGGTATGTGTGTTTGAAAAGTCTTTGTGTGTGTTCGTTACTTTCTCTTTTCCTTGAATTGATTTTTTAATTTCTAATATTTCTAACAGATTTAATTTCGGTCCCTTGTTTACATTATGTATAAGTTTACAACTATCTATATCGGGAAAATGGAGATTATCTATACAATGTTCGACAAGGCCTGTATTTCTAATATTATATAATATTGATCTTTTATGTTCTTTTAATCTAGTTTCGATCTTTCTGCCACTTTGTCCGATATAGATAGCTTTACAGTCTGTGCAACTAATTTTGTATACACCTGATTTATCGGTAAGTTTAGTTCTTTCCTTGTTATTGACTAACATAGCACCTAAATTGTTTTTATTTATGTTGACTGTTTTGATACCTATTTTCTTAAATATTCTGTTAATTTTATAATTAATATGTGGAATGTATTGTATAATGTGCCATTTGGTGTTGTCTTTTTCTATTATTTTAGGATAAAAGTGTATTTTGAGTTTTTCTCTTTGTTTGTGTTTAATAATATCATCTACTATTTTCTCTTTAAATCCATTATTTCTAGCTATGGTTTTAATTATGCGTAATTCTGTGTTGAAATCTTCTTCACTTAGCGGTAAGTTAATTAGTCTGTAAGCGAAACTATGTAGAGCTGCTGTTTTTGTGCGCCAAGATTGTTTGGAATTAGCTGGTATGATTGTATCGGTGTATGTAGGTTTTCTGTATATGTTGAATTTTAACTTTTTGTCGTCTTTTTTGATAGTTAAATCTAGAAAGTTTAATTTTGTTTCTTTTTCTATTTCTATAGTAAATTGGATCTTTTTATGAATAGTGTTGAGATAAGTTAGGAAGTCGCGTGCCTGTCTTTCAGTACCTGACCATATACAGAAAATGTCATCTACATACCTGACCCAATGTTTTATTTGTTTAATGTATTTAGTATTACTCTTAAACAGCTTTTCTTCATAGTCTGCCATAAATATTTCAGCTAGAAGAGGGCTTAGTGGACTCCCCATCGGTAAACCATTTATTTGTGTATAGACTTGGTCATTGAATTTAAAGTAATTTTGTTCTATGCATAAATTAAGAATTTCCAGAATGTGTGTTTTTTCTTTATCTTCTAAATGGCTGTTATTAATGAGGTTTTCTAAGATTTCTTTTATTTCATTTGTTGGAATTGATGTGAATAGGTTTTTTATGTCAAAAGAAATTAGTTTTGTACTGCTATTGATTTCAATATTTTCTAATTGTTTGACCAATTCTATACTATTTTTAATGGCTGTCTCAGATTTAAAATTAATTAATTGTGGTAGTTCTTTGACGAAATATTTACAAAGTTTGTATGTGGGTCCATTAATGTATGAAACTATAGGTCTAATGGGGTTGTTTTCTTTATGTAATTTTGGTTGGCCATAAAGGACAGGTGTTCTTGGATTCATAATGAGCAGTTTTTTATCTTTCAGCATTACGTTATCTTTTACCATTTTGTTGACATTTTGTTGATATTTATTTGTGGGGTCTATTTTTAACGTCTTGAAATCAGATTGTTTATTTTTTCTATGTAATCATCTCTTTTGATTATTGTAATAGCATTACCTTTGTCTGCTTTCATTAGTACTAGGTCATTTGTTTTTAATTTCTTTTTTATTGAATTGATGGTCTTTTGTTCATTTAGTGTGGTCTTATTGATAGTATCTGTTAGATTAACTATTTTTGGATAGAAAGAGTTTGTGTTATTGATTGTTGGTGCTATGTTTGTAATAACAAGAGAAGACTTACGCTGTTTAAGTTCATCTATTTTCTTCTTCTGGGTTGTGTAGTGCTTGTAACTTATTTCTTTTACCTCTTCTCTGATGTCCCGGTCTATTGCGTCGAATTCTATAGGATGTAGTTGAGCTGCCAGCTTGGTATGTATTATTTTCAGGTGTATTTTCATATTATCTCTTCTCATATACCATTTATTTGACTCTTTCTGCAACCATATCCTGTAGGATTGTTTTATTGTTTCTTGTGCTTCTTTCGATTTGTTGTGACATGTTATTTTCATGTATTTTGGCGTTAGTCTTTGTTGAAGACACTGTTTGTTGAAGTTCAGATGGTTATTACACTTACTGACACGTATAAGCGTTTTACGGTACATTGCTGCTAGTTTGCCTGTATTGGCCAATAAGATTCTATTAATTGAGTTAGCAGACGGTTCTTGGTGGAACATTTTATTAATAACTATTTTAAATAAAATAAAACTCTTGAAAACTTTCCACAATTTTTATTTAGTCTTTGCGACATATGTTTCGGTATTGTTCATACCATTATCGAGCATCGAGCGGAAACTAACAGGTCAGTTTGAGTAGGGTTGTTATATATGTCGTTGTGTTTATTGTCTCTTTTTACATAAGTGTCTATTATGGGGGTATGTGTGTTTGAAAAGTCTTTGTGTGTGTTCGTTACTTTCTCTCTTCCTTGAATTGATTTTTTAATTTCTAATATTTCTAACAGATTTAATTTCGGTCCCTTGTTTACATTATGTATAAGTTTACAACTATCTATATCGGGAAAATGGAGTTTATCTATACAATGTTCGGCAAGGCCTGTATTTCTAATATTATGTAATATTGATCTTTTATGTTCTTTTAATCTAGTTTCGATCTTTCTGCCACTTTGTCCGATATAGATAGCTTTACAGTCTGTGCAACTAATTTTGTATACACCTGATTTATCGGTAAGTTTAGTTCTTTCCTTGTTATTGACTAACATAGCACCTGAATTGTTTTTATTTATGTTGACTGTTTTGATACCTATTTTCTTAAATATTCTGTTAATTTTATAATTAATATGTGGAATGTATTGTATAATGTGCGATTTGGTGTTGTCTTTTTCTATTATTTTAGGATAAAATTGTATTTTGAGTTTTTCTCTTTGTTTGTGTTTAATAATATCATCTACTATTTTCTCTATGCATAATTCAATAGCAGTACAAAACTAATTTCTTTTGACATAAAAAACCTATTCACATCAATTCCAACAAATGAAATAAAAGAAATCTTAGAAAACCTCATTAATAACAGCCATTTAGAAGATAAAGAAAAAACAGACACTCTGGAAATTCTTAATTTATGCATAGAACAAAATTACTTTAAATTCAATGACCAAGTCTATACACAAATAAATGGTTTACCGATGGGGAGTCCACTAAGCCCTCTTCTAGCTGAAATATTTATGGCAGACTATGAAGAAAAGCTGTTTAAGAGTAATACTAAATACATTAAACAAATAAAACATTGGGTCAGGTATGTAGATGACATTTTCTGTATATGGTCAGGTACTGAAAGACAGGCACGCGACTTCCTAACTTATCTCAACACTATTCATAAAAAGATCCAATTTACTATAGAAATAGAAAAAGAAACAAAATTAAACTTTCTAGATTTAACTATCAAAAAAGGCGACAAAAAGTAAAATTCAACATATACAGAAAACCTACATACACCGATACAATCATACCAGCTAATTCCAAACAATCTTGGCGCACAAAAACAGCAGCTCTACATAGTTTCGCTTACAGACTAATTAACTTACCGCTAAGTGAAGAAGATTTCAACACAGAATTACGCATAATTAAAACCATAGCTAGAAATAATGGATTTAAAGAGAAAATAGTAGATGATATTAAACACAAACAAAGAGAAAAACTCAAAATACACTTTTATCCTAAAATAATAGAAAAAGACAACACCAAATGGCACATTATACAATACATTCCACATATTAATTATAAAATTAACAGAATATTTAAGAAAATAGGTATCAAAACAGTCAACATAAATAAAAACAATTTAGGTGCTATGTTAGTCAATAACAAGGAAAGAACTAAACTTACCGATAAATCAGGTGTATACAAAATTAGTTGCACAGACTGTAAAGCTATCTATATCGGACAAAGTGGCAGAAAGATGGAAACTAGATTAAAAGAACATAAAAGATCAATATTACATAATATTAGAAATACAGGCCTTGCCGAACATTGTATAGATAATCTCCATTTTCCCGATATAGATAGTTGTAAACTTATACATAATGTAAACAAGGGACCGAAATTAAATCTGTTAGAAATATTAGAAATTAAAAAATCAATTCAAGGAAAAGAGAAAGTAACGAACACACACAAAGACTTTTCAAACACACATACCTCCATAATAGACACTTATGTAAAAAGAGACAATAAACACAACGACATATATAACAACCCTACACAAACTGACCTGTTAGTTTCCGCTCGATGCTCGATAATGGTATGAACAATACCGAAACATATGTCGCAAAGACTAAATAAAAATTGTGGAAAGTTTTCAAGAGTTTTATTTTATTTTTATTTTATTTAAAATAGTTATTAAAACTAGATTTGGTGATTGATGAAAGGTAATTAATTGATTCGGTTGGCTGGGACACATACATAAGAAGAATGAAAATGGTTTAGCAAAAAAGTCTATAAAACAAGAGTATAAGGAAAGAACAAGCTAGGGCGACCACGACTAAAATGGGAGGAACAAGTACGGCAAGAGGCTCGAGGGATCCAGTGGCGTGAGACTAGACGATTGGCGCGAGATGGAAATGATTGGAAAAACAGGATACGAGAAAAAACATGAGTAAATACAAAAGTGTTATACAATATCTGTATGTATTTGTATCAGTCCAACACCTAAAGTTAATTGGACATAATTGATTTAAAAAAAACCTATTTTAAAGTTAACATTTATTGTTTTTTTATAATGTCTGCTCCACTAATTACTGTTCCATTCGAGTAACAGTTCCTGTTTCTACACCTACTAAAATCAAGTTATTAATTTGTTTAGTTTTAAAATGTGTTTATTCTGCCATATTCTTCATATTTTTTTGAATTATATTGCTGATATAGAGGGTACTGTAGACATAATATATCCAATTTTTTAGGTTATTAACCCAATACATACAAAAATCATATCTCTAAGCTCATTTATAGAAAAATTCATTATAAGAACATGCTTATCAACTGAAAAACAACTTATTAAATGTCATCCATTCAATTATCAATTTCGAGGCAAATAGCATGGCTCAGTACCATATTCAAATAAGAAACATAAAGCTGGCAAAATTACATCAAAAAAAAAATAATAGCTCAGTAATGGTCACTCTTATAAAATAATAACCTCTTACATGCCTTTGGTGTGAAATTTAGTAAGCAATTAAAAATGAACCGATATACAGGCTGTTCCCTTTGAAAAACTTCACCTTTAGAGAAAAATGTGTCATGTAACTTTAATCTAGTTTTCTGCAAATTCAATATAGTAATTACAAAAAGTAAAATATGTTTGTATTAGGACCTTTTATTATTAACAACGCTACCAAAATTATGTACATCTAAATGTCGTTTTCGACAAATATAACTTTATAAAAACATTGAATTTATCAAAATAATAAGTCCTAACCTTAAATTTTGGGCCTATACTATCTTATCACTTTTTGACTGAGAATTATACGGGGAATACAAAAGTGAATAATATGCATGGTGTTCCATTTAAAAAACAATAGCTATGGCCAGCCACCAAATTATACAACACTCAAAAACACACATAAAATAATTATAAAAGGTGCACCTAATAAGTGCCTATTACAGAAAGAAAACCCCTTCAAAATAGCTTTTCTCATAAAGCACAATCTGCCTGCACGCGGTGACGACTTACCCTTATATTCATATCAATAGGAGATGATATGCTACCTACAATAATTCACATCTTTTCAGGGGTACCACAAGAATTTAATCTTGATCCACTCTTATTTCTGATATTTATTAGCAGCTGGATTGAATGTATTGATTGCAACAAGTGAGTTTTTGCTGATAACAAACATTTTATAAGCAGTTCCATCAGAAGCTGATTGCTTATACTTAACAGAATCAATTAAATATAATCACTTGGTGATGTACAATGAATTTATTACATTTAGATATTGTAATATGTAAAGTTGTCACTTTTTCTATCTCGCTTGAGAATCGAACATCAAAGATTTGGTCATCTTTTTTGTTGCGGCTCTAACATTTACTTACATACAGCTAATAAGATCATTACGGCGGCTATGAGTGCCTTGGGTTTTATGATTAGAAATACTGAATTTTTCAAATACGTAGACCAATTATATTACTTTTTCTAACATATGTCTGCCCCAATCTAGAATATGGTTCTTTGATTTGGAAACCATTTCTTCGAGGTTGAGGTACAGAAGTTCTTAAAATAACTACATTTTAGAAAATTGGCTCACATCCTTGCCGAGGTTATGACTATCAAATATTGCTCTAGGAATTTACTTTTGAAACTCTTGAGATTATATAGATATCACAATTAATTAAGTGCGTAAAACTTACTACACAATAACATTGATTCCCCAGCACTACTGTCTCGCCTCTAATTTATTATTCCTCGGACAACAACTTGACAAAATCACACATTCTATACTTCTTATGCTTGTTTGAATTCAGCCTAGACCTCGCCAATTATTTCTGTGTGTCGAAATTTTAACTTAATAGTATCACATTTTGATATTAGCTTCACCTCACTTGGTGAGATACTTAGTACAGCTATGGAATTATTAGCATAAAAATATAAAAGCATGAAATACTTTGTTGGAGATTGCAGTGTCTTTACATATGTATATAAATATATTCTTCTTTAAATAATATATTATTATCTAATAATGACTTTGTTTTTTATTTTCTTCAAATTATTGTAATTGCTTTAATTAGTTTATAATGTTTTTGTTGGGCTTAGTATAGAGCGATCTGTTGGACAATAAATGATTTATTTATTTATCTATCCTAAATGCGACCAATGTAAATAAATTGGACGTGAATTTTTTAACTGAATAATTGACTACACTGTTTATATTTTCTTTGACATTTTTTTATTAAAATATAGTATTGTTCCACTCAGTATTACTTATTTTTATGTATGTATTATCGTTATGTTAATATGGCCCCTTAACCGTTGTGGGAAATAAATTTTATTATTGTTATTCTTATTATTAGCTTTCAAATAAAACATTCTCTTGATGAACGTAGTAAAATAATCTCCATATCTCCTTTTTCTTTTTTCCTTTTATATAAGTAAAATCTAAAAAGATTATTATTCCCTTTTAAATTTATCAATATAATTAAAACATTTTATTGTCTGGAAGTTTTCTTAAAAAGTTTATTAATAAGTAAAACTCACTTGATATAAAAGTTTATATTTCATTCAAATAGTAAAGTTAGGTGTGGGAAGTAACGACGAGTCATTCAACAACACTGAAAAGAAATGAGTAACATGATGAAAAAGAAATATCAATTATTGCATAATAGATATTTATGCATAAAATATCACATACTTACCAAACGTGTTATTAATTGTACACATGACCATCACTAGCAAGAAAATTAGAGTTGGATTAACAATCGATACAAAAAATTATAATCAATGGGTGCATTCAGCTTGAATACTGTTGGGAAGTTAGCTGACAGCACAGTTCTCCATTATGTCATCTTCTGTCATCTGTACGTTTCACTGCTGTGATATGTCCGAATTATGCAGATAAATCAAATAAACAATAATAATAATTCTTTTTCTTCATTATTTTTCGGCGTTGTTTTAGTGTAGTCAATATTAAATTTAATTTAATATATAAGCATATTTATTTTGTTTAAACATGAATTTAATTGTAGTATAAAAGTCGACCAAGAGTTGATGGATATATTTATGTATGTTTTATTAATTAATAATTCATGGATTCTTAATTCAAGCTATAAATTGTATAATTACCAATAATAATTTTTTTGCTATTATTATTCAAAAATCCCCCAGTAGGGGAAACTGGGGCAAGTTGCAACAGGGGCAGATTGCAACAGCGCATATAAAATGTATACTCGAAGCGATACAAGTACTGCCATCTGCACAACAAACGTCTAACTTTGTAACTTTCAACACCTTTAAGGCTCCGGGCTACCCAAATTATAGGTACATGTTATTACATGTAACCGTTTTTTTCTTTTTACTTGCTTATTTGGTAACATGAAGCAATGCACTATTTTTTCTTATATACGTATGAATGAATGCAATGTATCTATGACGCCCTTTTTTCAAAATAGTCTTTAAATGTGTTTAAAAAAAAATAAAACGTCGAACCATTTTTTTCTTTTTCTTCCTTTATTTCTTAACATAGAAGAATATTTTTTTTTTGTTTAATAGAGCGTTTAAAACTCTTGCTCGCTATGAAGTCCTTTTTTTTTCAAAATTGATATTTTCTTAGATATTTGATATAAAAGAAATTAAAATTAGGCAGCCCACATTACACTCAAGGGAACAGGCAGAAGGTAGGGATAGATTTCCGACCAACAGTTTGTCTGGAGGGCGGGTACAAATGTGTAAATATTCGGGGATAAATGAATTTTTATTCTCTTGGATATTGTAGTGTAGATATATAATCTGGGCACTTTTACGAAAAGTGTTCGTCTCTCCCTAAAAAAAAATGAGTTATAATTTCCAATATATTTATGGTATTTTATGCTGGTTCTTTGAAAGATATACCTCCACTTTTTTTTGACGCTGAAAATATTTCTTTTGCAAATAGAACACACAATTTGTTTTTGATTCGTAAGATGGGAATTTAATTCTTTTTCAAAATGTATATCCTTCTACCTACCGTTAACGAATTTTTTTATATTTATATGTACTACAAATCTTCTGCTAAATGTGTTTTTTTAGTTGATCAATTCCTAATTACACAAACTGTAGGCGTAGTATGCACATTATTTTTTGTCTGAACTCTCCGGAATACTTTGCTAACACAAGTTATACAGCAATGCAGAATAAAAGGCGGTAAATAACAGCTGCGTCATAAAAACACTGTTTGTACTTAGAGTGTGAATATTGCTTCTCGCAATTTGTTTACCTATTTTTTTGTTAGAAATAGACACACACATATATATACGTATATAATATGAAAATGAAAATAAGAAGAACTTATTTTTGCCGCCCTGTTCGTATTGATGATGTTCCTAAATTAAAACAATTTTTTCTTTTCTTGGCAAATAGCGGCCATAAATACCATAAATAAAACTACATTTTCTTGAGTGTTTTGACATTTATTAACATGTGTCTTTTTCGAGTGTGTGAAGAGCCCCCCTTTTTTTCGAATATCGGATATCTGACAGTTGTTCCAGGTTGTTCTAGGTTTGTTCTAAATTGTTCTAAAGTATTTTAAAAGAAATGTCAAATTTGGCCGAAATAATTGAAGCCCTTCTTTTTTCGAAAATTGAAATTTTAATGGTTTTTCCAGGTTGTTCTAGTTGTTCTAAACATTGTTCCAAAGAATCTCGGGAAAAAATCAAAACTGGCCGAGATAATCGGAAAAAACGAGATTTGGCAGAATTTCGATTTTCGAAAAAAGAGGCATTGGCGAAAAATTGCTTTTTGCCATTTTTTCGGCCAATTATTATTTATTTTTGAAATACTTTGGAACAGTTGAGAACAAACTTAGAGCAACCTGGAACAACCGTCAGAATTACAATTTTTAAGAGAGGGGGGGGGGCGGCAAAAGCTCGTTTTTCCGATTATCTCTGACAATTTTGATTTTTGTCCGGAGATTCTTTTGAACAATGTTTAGAACAACTAAAACAACCTGGAACACCCTTTAGAATTTCAATTTTCGAAAAAAGGGGGGCTGGGTGACTAAGGTATTTACAGGCAGGAAACACAAGAACAAAAGACTACAACTATGGACGCTTATGTAAACTATACTGTGTGTCCAATTTTTTACAAAATTATTCCGTCATTAGCAGAAATATTTCCGAACCATGAAGATCCTAATTTGTCCAGCCAAAGAATTTGGTTTCAACAAGATGGGGCTCCGTCCCACTATGCGGGAAATGTTTGGCATTATCTCGAGAATACCTTCCCAAACAGATGGATTGGCAGGAGGGGGGGTATCGAGTGGCCTGCTAGGTCGCCAGATCTAACGCCTATTGATTATTTTTTGGGGGGTTACCTAAAAAATAAGGTATACGCAACTAAACCTGAAAATTTGGAACGCTTGCGTCAACGGATTGAGATTGAAGTACGAAGGATCACTCCTGAAATGATAGAAAACGTTCAAAATGAATTTTATTATCGTTTAGGGTATTGCCAAGATGCTCAAGGACAACATTTTGAACATTTATTGTAAAAGTTTTTGCTGATTTCTACGATTAAAATTTTCTTTGTTTTCTATAATGATTTTTTTTTCAAAATTTTTCTTCAGCAGAATGAAAAATTTTTTGACTGTCGTTTAAACAATTAAAAGATCTGTCAAAAATAAAGTTAAAAATGCGACGTTGCCATTTAATTTTTTTTTATGACATAACTTTTTCAAGATCATCAAAAATTCCAAACAGATACCATCGGCCAGTAGTTTTTTGAAAATACTAATTGACCTGTTTTTGCATTTTTCTCAAAAATCATCCGTTTCGATTTTATTTGGGTGTTTCCAGACTTTTTGGACACACAGTATGTACAGTTTAGTTTTTAGTAAATTAATAATTGATTGCTTTAAAGTAACAAAAAAAAAAACAACATAGAAACAAAATTTTGTCAAATATCTAGAATAAGTTAGAAAACAAAAAATTAATTTCCTGTTGTATATGTAGGAAATAATTTTCTACTAACTAGCACTGTCGCTTTAATTTTTCACTAAAACTGATATATTTTATTATTAATCTTATATTTATGTACTTTGTAAATTAATAATATTTGTGTATTCCCTTGATTCATTTAGGTACTAAATTAATATAAAATCCATTTTCTTTTACTTACTTCATACTTTAATATGGTTATACCTGTTACACATTATTTAAAATATTATATAATAAATAATATATAAATTAGTTATTTTGAACACCATATTAAAATAAAATATCATATGAAAGAACTATCAAGAAATCGAAAATCAATAATAAGAAAATAACTTGGTATGTCTGACCGAAAAATAAAAACCACTCATTTATCAGTGTGGTAAACAAGATCAGTAAAAAGCATTGGAAATTATCTTATATGTCTTGAATTTTTAGAAAGTATGGTTTTGATCTATAATAACAGAACAATGAATAAATGAGAAAACAATATAGAAAACTTCTATTAGACGGGTGTATTTCAGATATGTATAATATGTAAGAAAACACAAAAATTGTGTCACCAACTTTTTATTCTATAAGAGAATATTCATTCCGAAACCGAAACATATGTGTATTTCGCCAAACAAACACCCCGAGCCCCCCACTTGTATGTCTTCCTTACAGTCCCATTACATATAAATATGATGTTTATGAGATATTCTCTAAAAATTATTCCGTTGCAGTCTCCTAAGTGTAGGCCACGCCCTTATAGGAGAAGTATTGAAGAGGGGAAGTTACGGGGGACATTTTCACACTTTTAATTCAGTATATGCTATGCAACCCGTATTACTTAAAATCGCAATATTAAAATAAGTAGTCCGGAGCCTTAAGCCTTTCCAGCGTATTAGCTGCAGTGTAGGCGTGGGAGCTGTTTGTCTTTTGAAGCGACTAGAAGTAATTTCACATTAATCTCACATTATATCAATTCACAGGGGTTACAATTCTTCCAGTGCATTTAGTTTATAAAAACATTGAAGACTGGCTATCTGTGTCCACATATAAATAGAAAAATACGCAGTAGATTTACCAAGGTAAGAGATTTTGTGGTTATAAAACTAAAAAGCATGGTGGGGCACGTTGAAACAAAGTGTTGCAACGTACCCCTTACAAAGTTTTTGACGGTTTTTAACAATTTTAAATCTTTCCTTCTTCCTGTAGATGCGACATTATAAAAAAAAGACCAACAGAGGGCAAACTCCTGAAGATATAATTGAAAGAGCTGTAAAAGCAGTTGTAGACCACGAGGGTGATAAAAACTTTACGGTTAGAAAAGTTGCTAGCGATTTCAGTTTGCACTACTCAACGCTCTCAAGGTACGTGAAAAAATTTAGAGATGCCACATCAGCGGGAAATCAGCAAATTCATTATGGCTATTCAAAGCCAAAACAAGTGTTCACATCCGAACAAGAAAAGAAATTAGCGACTTATATTAGGCGATCAAGCGAGATTATGTTTGGTCTTACTCCCCTAGACGTTCGGAAAATTGCATTTCAATGTGCTGTTTTCCATCAAATATCGACACCAGACTCTTGGCTTGAAAATAAGAAGGCAGGAGCAGATTGGTTTTCTAACTTCCTGCAGCGGAATAATCAGCTATCAATACGGCAGCCCGAGGCGACAAGTCTAGCCAGATGCACCAGTTTCAACAAGGAAAACGTTGCTAAATTTTTTGAGAAACTTTCTGACGTCTATGAACGATTCACTTTAGAGCTCCACCGGATTTGGAATATGGACGAGACCGGTGTGAATACAGTCTTACGTCCTAACAAAATAGTAGCGAAGAAAGGCACAAAACAGGTTGGAACTGTTACGTCAGCAGAAAGAGGTGAACAAGTTACAGTAGCTGCAGCAGTAAGTGCTCAAGGGTCTACCATACCACCAATGATTCTGTTTCCGCGAAAAACATATCGTGAACACTTTATAAGAGATGGACCGCCAGGATGTATTGGAGCGGCGAATGGGTCCGGATGGATGAACGAAGAAACTTTCGTTATGTTCATCAACCACTTTATAAAATACAGTCAGCCATCTCTAGAGAAACCAGTGATGCTCCTGTTAGATAACCATTCTTCACACCTCAGTATTAGAGCGATAGACATATGTAAAAAGAACGACGTGGTGATGCTTTCATTCCCACCACACTGTTCACACCGGTTACAACCCCTAGATTTATCCGTTTTTGGACCTTTCAAAAGACTTTGCAGTTCTGGAATAAATAGCTGGTTAAAAAATAATCCCGGAAAGACATTAACCATATATGATCTACCAAAAATTATTAATGAGGCACATCTAAGAGCAATGACGCCAGCTAATATAGTGTCCGGATTCACTTCCGCTGGGATTTCACCATTGAATCCCGATATATTTAGTGACAGTGATTTTGCATCAGCATTCGTGACAGATCGACCAAATCCTTTTGCTCAAAATCGGGAAGCAACAGACAATATGATAAATGAAGACTTACTAGATGTCCAGGTGAACCCATCTACCAGTCAACAAGACCAGGAGACAAATAATGAACATTATTCTCCTAATATTATTCGCTCTAATGTTGTTGATGATCCACTAGAGGGCACATCCAAGCAGCAATTCTCCCCTGAGCTCTTACGACCCTTCCCTAAGGCTCTACCTAGAAAAGCGAGCAGCAGCGGAAGACGAAGAAGAAACACTGCCATTTTAACTGACACGCCGGTCTCTTAGAAACAGAGAAATACAAAGCTGATGAGAAAAAGCGGAAAGTTGTCACAAAGAATTTGGTTCCCAAGAAGCAATCAACTCGCAAGAAGCAGAAGAAGAGAGAAAGTTCATCTGATGAAGAAGATGAAACATTTTGTCTTGTGTGCCAAAGAAAATACCACAAAAATGAAGAATGGGTACAATGTAGACAATGTAAAATGTGGGCACACTGGGGATGTGCAAAGGAGGATCCGTTATACGTATGTACAAACTGTAATAGTGACGATAGTGCGTCAGAATAACTTGTTGCAATTTACCCCAGCCCGTGTTGCAATTTGCCCCAAGGATGGGGTAGATTACAACAGCGTTACCTACTTTGTTTCTTTTGTTATAATTCATGAATATAAGTTGTTTTTGTTTTTAGATTTCTTATGTATGTTCCTTAAAGTTCAATAAACGTATCCTGACTGAAAGTTGATTTACCTATTACATTTAGATACTCGAAAAAAATATATAATTGAAATGTGTTGTAACCTGCCCCGGTCTCCCCTACATACCTACCAATTGGCAAGCTCAATGCAAAGGTGGGGCCATTATATTGACAGGGACATTTCCTATTATGTAAATTGTATAGTATATTGATGAAAATTTTAATCTCCCCTATCAACACTATATGTAAAGATCTGGAGTTTCTAATTTAAAATAAACACAACTACAATTTAATAAATGAACAAGTAACACTTAATAACACTTTAACATATAAAAGAGAAGACTTCTAATTGTGTCAGCAAATACAATTTGTCTAAATGATACATAATACATTTTTTGTACTCGTAGCCTTTAAGGCCTGGTCGACTCGACTGTAGAAATTGCACAAAACAATGGCTTCTTTGGACATTGAGAAAAATAGATCTTACTATTAATAAAATATACTTAATAAAATACCATTTCCCTCGATGTTCCTTTATTAAAAGTTAGGGAAATAGAAGTTATTGCTAAAAAAATTTCCAACAAATGCATAAGCGCCATTTGACAACCGCTTAAGCGGTACTGACATTGTCAGTTAACAGTAATCAAACCAAAAAAGCGATAAATCAACTATAAATATAAGAATAAATACGTCATGTGCAAGAATATAATAATTTAATTTAATGGAAATATGAGTACATAAAATGCTTTATTAATCTATTTTAGGTTACATATGATACTAATCACGTTAATCAAGAATATTTTTAATTTAATGTTCATATAGAAAATATTGTACAAACCATTTGCGTGAAGGCATCTTTCATGCCTTCGGGGAATTAAAGACACTCACCCCTTTCCGGCGCTCGTGCTTTAAAAGTGCGCGCATGCGGGAACATAGTTTTCCCGCACTTGATTCGTAAACGTTTTTCGTGGATAATTAACAAGATTCCAAAAAACCAATAATTAAATTGCTATGATAAGACGATGTTGCTTTAAATTGAATGAAACGACAATATTATATAAACAAAAAATAATAAAGGAAAAGATATTTTAGAATTAATTAAAATAAAAAAAATGAAGTGTGGCCACCACACGACTTTCTTATACGTATGAGCGTTTCAAACTATACAATTTTAAGAATTTTTTACACAAAAATTATTCGAAATCCTATTCTAAGTACTTCTATTCTCTTAATAAATCGCTATAGAATACATTCTTTGCAAAATATTCGAAAAAAAGTGCTACCCCCTAAGAGTAAAACTGTTATTTCCGGTCCGAATTTTGAAATTTCATTTACACAAAAAATATTGCAAATCTAGCACTAAATACTTTTGTACTCTTGATAAATATATATAGAATGCATAATTTACGACATATTTGCAAAAATTCGCTATTCAATAAGAGTAAAAGTGGTACTTCGGGTCTGAATTTTAAAATTTTTTCTATACAAAAGATATTGAAAATTATGTTTTAAATACTTTTATACTCGTAACGTATCTGTCTAAAAAGCATGACCTGAGAAGTATTCGCAAAAAACTGATTTTCGATAAGAGTAAAAGACCTACTTCCGGTAGGAATTTCGAAAACGTTTTAAATAAAATTGTTCTCAATTTTAAGTACATATGAATTTCTTTATAAATTTAATTAAACTTAGTAGTTACTTGGAATTTAAAGTGACTGGAATTTATCCCGGCCAAAATTTTGTATATAGTTAAAGATAATCTTTTAATGTTTGGTTTAACAAATTGGATTGCTGAACAAGCAGGAGGATACAGACTTAACATTCAAATATTAGCTGTATAAACGTAATATAATATTAGTTGTATTGTAAGGCGGATGTTTATTCTAATCGCATAATTAATTTTTTATTTATTTCTCGATATTTCAAATATAACATTCAAACTAGCATTTACAATAACTACTTAGAAACTGTAGGCGTGGAAATAGAAATGTTCTTATCTCACTCGTATAATGAAATGGAAAATTAATTTTCACTAAAATAATCCATTTACTATTATTATTATTTGTGCTTAGTCTATAAATTAAATACTTAGACACGCCTATGATCGAAGCACAAATGAAGAAAGACATTTCCAAACTGCCGACCTAATAACATAAAAATGTTTAAATCACAGGGGCAGATGAATTACAGGCACCCATTATTTAGATCTCCATACCTATCGGTTCCCCGACAAAACAGCCCCGGACAAAACAGCCCCGTCAAAACAGCTCCGACAAAACAGCCCCGACAAAACAGCCCCCCGACAAAACAGCCCCCCGACGGCTTTAGCACTCGTGCGCAGCGGTCAGAATACACGCGACAAAATGCTAACAGACAGCGAAGGCGAAGAAGAAAGTGCCACGACGAGTGGTCACCTTATTGACCCCAACGAAATTGCAAAAAGATTATACAGCCGTATAAATAACCCAAACATCACTGCAGAAGAAGTGCAAATGTTACTTGCACAACTACAGGCAACAGCAATACGCCAACAAGGCGTAAACACGGATACGCCTCAACAACCACCGCAGCAAATACCTACACCGACACTAGACTTACCACCTTTACCAAGATCACCACCGCCGGTAGCTCCACTTATGCAATTAAAGCAATTGCTAGTGCAGGGGCTCCCAACTAAAGAAAGAATGGACAGCGAGGGGTTCACGCCCCCGAAAAATCCCACAAAGCGAGTCAAAAGAAATAGAACAGAAATTAAAGAGAAGCCGATAGCAACCAACAACAGATTCGAACCTCTACAATCAATCAACATGGACACAGAAGAAATTATCGAAAACATAGAAAATACAGAAGTTAAATCACCCACCGAAAATCCTCAACCTTCTGAAAAATCAAAACAGCCGAACAACACAAACAAAAAACGCATTACACCTATAATCGCAACAGACACAAGCAAATGGCCACAGCTGCGTGAACTACTCAAAGAAAACAACATCAATACCACCCAGAATAAACTAGTACGCTCGGGCATCCGTATCGTGCCAGAAACAGAAACTGAATATCAGAAACTGCACAAAGTGCTTCAAGACAATCAAACAGACTTCTACACATTCAACCCGAAATACATAAAACCGACAAAAGCAGTCCTCCGAGGCGTACCACTAGAAATGACGATAGACGACATCAAAACAGATCTCGCCGCAAATGGAATTACAACACAAAACATCACTAGAATGTCGGGCAAATACAACCGTCCAGCCCCCTTAATTCTAGTGAGTGTAAACAGAGAATTTAAAAACAACATTTTCAAATTAAAAGAATGCTGCGGCATACAAATTACTGCAGAACCGCTAAAGAAAAAATCTCGAATCATCCAGTGCCACAAGTGTCAACGCTTCGGACACATCCAAGAAAACTGCTTTTCTCAATACACCTGTATGAAATGCGGTGAGGGACATTCTACCCACATATGCAACAAATCAAGAAAAACTCCGGCAAAGTGCGCCAACTGCGCGGGAAATCATACAGCGGCCTGGGTCAACTGCCCGAGAAACCCGAACAGATCCATCTCCCAACCGACGTACATAGAAGCACCTATACCGAAAATCAACCCGTGGACACACCGTCAACAAAACTCCGAACATAATACCTCCCCTTAATCCTGGGAATTTGTAAAACAAACAAACAAACAAAGGGGCCGCGGCAAAAGACTCCTCCAGGAGGTATTAATTGAATTTAGGGTAAAGTTGGGTTATGTTATTAATTAAAACAATAATGTTCCACAACGTTATAATATTTTAATAATTCAAAGCTTAATGATACGTAATGATACCCGATGTTAATAACGACCTGTGTTAATAAACGACAATATAACCAAAAACAAGTCGTATCGCGAATAAATGTTAACAGTCGAGGTTTAAATACAAACGGGCACACTGAGTAATAGTTGTTGTACACTTTGAAACAACTAAATATTATGATATAGCAACAATACACACACTGAATAACAATGATGGAGGAGTTGGCATTAACCAATAATAAAATAAAAGTTATCCGTTAAAAAGTCAAACACACACTGAATATAGGTACTAATAACGATACGTTTGAATATTAATAATGTTATAAACAAATAATGTACATAGGGATAAATATAGGTTAGGTATTTGGAGGTTAGGGTTTCACTAGCGCGTGAATTTAAGGTTAAGTCTCCGAATACAACAATGTAGTTAATGAACCACCGTGAATTTATTAATATTATACATTAATAACGGCGCGCACTGAGTTTAAATAATTTGGTGGAGGTGCTGGAATTCAACCAACAATGTTAAATAAAATGATTGTTACTGGAATAAAAGTTAAACAAACGCTGCATATGGGTACCAGTAATAACGAACTTGGATAATAATATTGTTATAAACAAATATAATGTATACGGGTAGATATCGGTTGGATATTTGAAGGTTATGTTTCACTACCGCGGGGAATTTAATATTAACACTTTAGCAATAACAATGTCGTTAATGAATCCACGTGAAGTTAATATGATAATTCATTAACAAAGGCGCACACTGAATTTAAATGTTTTGGTGGAGGTGCTGGCATTCAACCAACAATGTTAAATAAAAACGCGGGCTTAATAGGTTTTTCACTGCACTTACGGTTAATTGCTACAGCGTAAGCAGCTGTAGCTTGTCCTGGTGCACTGAAGTTAATACTATGGGCGAACACTAAAGAGGGACCGTAAGTTTGGTATCTTTACGCGAAATAAGCGCACTGTAAATAACTAAACGGCCGCTACTACGTACACAGTAGTAGGATCCTCCTATAACTTCTTCGGTCGATACTAGACGATACGTCGGATGTATTCCACCACGTGGAGATACTCTCAGACGTCGGCGAACTTGGATTCCGACGAAGAAGGCGTCCGAAATAAAGAATTCCTCAAGAATTCTTAGTGGATTCTTGGTCCGTGTGGTCACCTGTACACGTTTCGCCGTGTACTTCTAATGACCTGGAAAGTGCCTTTTTGGTCCCTTGTATTACGTAAGCAGTAAATACAATTCCGCTGGATGGCTTTCTGGAAAGTCCGCTCGGTATCGGTGGCCTGTTATCTGCTGGTCCAGGAGGTTGATGCTGGCAGGCGGGTGACCGAGTTAGGACTCGATGTCTTGTAGGCATTTGCCTCAGCTTATATAGGTTTCCAAATGTGTTTACGTTTTAATTTGGGAACCCCAGTGACGCAGGTGACGAACAAAGAAGTATCTATGTCACGGTAATTTCCCTTGGGGCCTAGACAGGGTTACGTCTTCTGCGTGTATTAGAAATTTAAGCGTTTTCAATTGGCCGTGGGCGGAGCCTAGGATTCGTATTAAAATTGTCTCAAAAGTTATTACGCGAAATTTCTCTAACTTCACGAATATTCTGATTGGTTGTGGGCGGAGCCTATGATTCGTATCAAAATTGTCTCAAAAAGTTATTACGCGAAATTTCTCTAACTTCACGAATATTCTGATTGGTTGTGGGCGGAGCCTATGATTCGTATCAAAATTGTCTTAAAAAAGTTATTACGCGAAATTTGTAATTTTACGAATGTTTTGGGATTTTAATTTATTTTGGAGGATCGGGATAAGATAGGAATAAAACATGTACACTTATATTGGGCCTGGACTTGTTCTGTGGGAAAACGTCTTATTTGTTTCCATCGGAAGAGGCTGTTGGTAACAATTGACCCCCCCCGAAAAAGACGTTGTTCCACACGACATTCCAGGTCCCCAAAAAAAAATATGTCATAAATAGCAAAATACATTTTAATTTATATTCCCATGTGTCCCGTTGCTCCTGGTGGACCGCTCTAAAGTCCCGTTGCTCCTGGAATCTTACGTTGGCTGGGTCCTGGTGCTCCTGGTGGTGGATGATCACGTGGCTGGTGATCATCAAGTTCAGCCGGCTGGAGTGGTTGACCCTGGTTTGGGCGTCTTGCTATACGGACTTGATCAATATGATATTTTGTCCGTTGTGCGCCAGGTCGTTCCACCCAGACGGCTGTTGGTCCGGCTGCTTCCCGGACTGGGTATGGTCCTGCCCATTTTGCGCCGAATGGCTGTCCTGGTGGGAGGTGGCTGCGTACCATGACCAATTGACCGATGCGTGGTTGAATTGGCATGGGTGCATTTTGCTCTATGTATCTGTCACGATACCTTCGTTCATTGGCATGTATCTGTTGGATTCGCTGCGGCCCAGTTTCTGGCGGTACATTGTGTGGGTCTCGCCATTCACCAGGTCTCCGCAGTTCGAACCCAAACAATGCCTTTGCCGGGGAATAGCCCGTCGCAGCGTTCTTTCGGCATCTTAAATTAAAGAGTACCGTGTCGAGTTTCTCGTCCCACCTCTCTGGCGTTTGCCCTTCTAACTGGAGACGTAGGCCCTTCTTCAGTTCTTGGTTCCGTCTTTCTACTGGATTCGCCCGTGGGTGGTAGATTGGGGTAGTCCAATGGATGCATTGCCATTTACGTAAGGCAGCATCCCAGGCGACGGACGTGAATTGTGGGCCATTATCTGTTAGGACAGCCATTGGGTAGCCGAATCTCAGGAACACTTCCTCCAAAGCGTCTATTACGGCATGGTTGCTGGTAGTTGGTACCGCTCGTACCTCGGTCCATCTGGTGTGGAGATCCATTATGACCACACCAAATCTATTGCCTTTTCTTGATCTGGTCAATGGTCCCACGATGTCGACGGACAGGACTTCGAAGGGACGTCTCGGGGCATGAGGTCGGAGAGGAGCCTTGGCTTGTAGGGGTCCCCTTTTGAAGGCATTACATAGCCTACATCCCCGGACATAGTCCGTCACTTCTGGTCGGATTCCTGGCTAATGGAAGCGATTGGTGATTGCTCTATAGGTCTCTTCGGTTCCTGGGTGTCCTGCCGTCGGATCGTCATGGTACTGATGCAGTACCTGGGCTCTGGCTGTCTCTGGGACCAGGATTGGCTGGTGGGCTCCCTCTCGATATCTTATAAATCCATCGAGATATATAAAATCGGGATGGTTTTCTCCGGGTTGGTTTGGATGGAGTTGTTCGATTAACTCCCTCATGGCTGGGTCATCTTGCTGTGCATCTTGTATCACATGGTATAAGGGGTCCCTGTCCTGTAACAAACAGACAAACTCTCCACTAGCCTGGGTTATTGGTTGCTGCGTGTCTGGTACTAATCTTTCCACTTCATCTAGTTCCAGTGGAGTGGTTTCGTCACTGGGATGGCGGGAGAGTACATCCGGTAATTCATTTTCTCGTCCTGGGATGTGTTGGACTTCATATGAAAATTCTTGGAGGAGGAGTGACCATCTCATTAGCTTTGATCTAGTTTCTTTAAAGCTATGCAACCAAGTGAGTGCCTTACTATCGGTCCGGAGTCGGAATGGTCGGTCTTCTAGGTATGGCCGATATTTTCTGATGGCCCATATAACGGCCAGACACTCTTGCTCGTTAATATGGTACCTTACTTCTGTCTTGTTGAATCGTAGGCTGGCATAGCTTACGATTCTTCTTTGGTCCTCCTCCTCTTGATATAATACAGCAGATGCGCCTATGCTGCTGGCGTCTGTCTGCAAAATGAACGGCAGCCTAAAGTCCGGGCGGTGCAGGAAAAGGGGCCTTGTTACCGCTTCTTTAATTGCCAAGAAAGCTTCCTCGGCAGGCTTAGTCCATCGGTAAGTGGTGTTGGTGGTCAAGAGATCCGTAAGGGGTGCCATCGTTCTTGATGCATCTGGTATGTAATCTCTCAACCAGTTCACTATGCCTAGGAAACGGCGAAGGGCCTTCCTCGTCTTGGGTATTTTATGGGACTGGATTGCTTTGATGTGGATCGTTTGGGGCTCATTCCCTTCTTTGGTGACCATATGGCCCAGATACTCTAAGGAGGGACTGGCAAACCGGCATTTCTTCATATTTAATCTTAGTCCGTGTTGCTGAATTCTTTCCAACACCAGACTCAGGTGTCGTAGATGTTCCTCCATATTGTCAGAGTATATGATGATGTCGTCCAGGTAGGCTAGTGCAAAGTTCTGCAGATAGCCTACCAGGACATCCTGGGCCATTAGCTTTTGGAAGGTGGTCGGGGCCCCCTTTAGGCCGAAGGGCATCACTTGAAATTCATAGGCAGCGCCCTCTGGTGTCGTGAAGGCGGTCAGTCGCTTGGATGCCTCTTCTAACTCGATCTGCCAATATCCATTGCGCAGATCTAGTGTGGTGAAAATCTTCGCCGTCCCTAGGTCCTTTAGTGATTCCTGAATGGGTGGTAGTGGACTGGCTTCGTTTTCCGTCTTGTCGTTAAGGCGGCGGTAGTCGACGCAGAACCGGGGCTCCCCATTCTTTTTCGTCACTATAACTATCGGAGAGTTATACTCACTGTGGCTAGGTCTGATAACTCCGGCCGCAAGCATCTCCTCAACCTGGGTGGCGATGACCTTCTTCTTCTGCGGGGTGTACTTGTACGTGGGCACCCTCACTGGCTGATTATCCTTCAGGCGTATTGTGTGTTTGGTGGTGGTGGTGGTTTGTATTCGTCCACCTTCCATGAACAGGTCCTGGAAATTGTTGATGATGTTCTTGAATTTCTCCCTTTGTGGGTTCGTCCAATCCTGGACGTCAACGGGAATATCTTCAAGATTCATCGTTGCTGAAGTAGTTCGTGGTGGCGTTTTATCGAAGTAGATCGTATGCCGTCGTTTAACTCCAACATGGACACATCCTCTTAGGTAGTCCAGGACCGCATGGTTCTCCGTTAGCCACGGGTGCCCAAGTATGATTCCTGCCTGGAGACATTCCACCTCCAGGGCTTCGCATTGGAATTCGTACCCCCCCCCCGCAGTTGCCTTTAACAGTCCAAGTTTATTAGTGACGAAAGTTTTACCTTTAATTGCCATTGTAAATTCCACGGCGGCTGTCGTGGTGGTTGACCCAAACATCCATTCGGGTCTGGCCAGGTTCTTACTTGCGGCACTGTCAATTCGGGCTGTCACTGGGCGACCATCAATCCGTAACTGGATGGATGCCGTTTGGTTTGTGGGTGTCGTGGTAATTAGGGCCGTTCCGCTGCTGGCTTTGGAGCGGCCCTCTGCTCTTCCCCCGACTGCTTAGTGGGTGCTGGGTGCTTAGCCGCAAAACTCTCTGGCTGGTTGGGGCAGTCCCGGTTGAAATGTCTGCCAGTGCAGAACCAACATCTGGGCAACGATCTCTCGGCAACTGGTTCCCTCTTTGGTACTGCTGGGGGAGCTACAACTTCTTTCTTTAAAGGTACTGTTGTTGTCTTACCTTTAAACTGCTCGAAGACTGTTGACCACTTTTCGCAGGTATCATGTAGGTCCTTTAATGTCTTTGGTCCCACTTGCGTTATTTGAACGCAATACTGCTGCGTCATCTGCATGATGATGTGGTTCACTAAGTCTTGTTCCGGCCAACTTGGGTTTAGTCTCAGGCATAAACGTTTCATTCTTGTGATGAATGTTGCTGGATCTTCATCCCAGCGTTGCCTTGTTTCACATGCCTGTTGGAGAGCCTTCCTTCTTTGTGGGCTCATAAACTCCCGTCGGAACCGGTGGTCAAACTCCCCCAGAGTGTCAAAGCCTCCTTCGTTCTTCTTGAACCAGTTGGCTGCTTCTCCTGTCAGGAACGGGCGGACTGCGTCATCTATATCCTCCGGCACCTCAAGACGGGCTGTCTGCAAGTGGGAGGTTAGTCTTGCTAGGAACGTGGTTGGATCCTCAACTAGGTGTCCACTATACACCCTTGGTGGTGTAGGTATATTGGTGATGACACTGCACGGACTGCAGCAGTGCCTTTGGTGGTGAACACCCTCCGTCTTGGATACCGTTCCGTTCCCTTGGTTGCTGACTCTGATGACTTCATCCTGGGTTTGGACAGCTGCAGTGGATGCCTCCTCTTCCTGGACGGCGGTGATGACCTCTTGGTCCTGGAAGTCGATGGCAGCCTTCGGGTCCTGGCCATCCTCATCACCTAATTCATAACTGATGGAGGTACAAACCTCTTGATCCTCGGTACGTGATGCGACCCTGGACGTTGAGGCGGTGTTGGATGTGATGGTGGCTTTAGTCGTTCCCTCCAGAGCCGTCATCCTTCTACCTATATTTCTGAGTTCATGTAACATGATCTCAAGCTGCAGGGCTGGATCCGCGGCACCGGGGGTGGTTGTCCGTAGCGAAGGCGATTGTCTTGGGCTAGGACCATCCAATTCCACGCTGTCACTTGATTGTCTGGTTTTTCGTGCTGTCCTCTTAGGCATCTTGAAACCTGGTGTCTCTGTTGCTTAGGTGGATGGGTCGGTGGTGGATCCGCGGACACAATCCTGTGTTCGTAGTCCCACGTTGCTGGGCGTCACAATAATACCTCCCCTTAATCCTGGGAATTTGTAAAACAAACAAACAAACAAAGGGGCCGCGGCAAAAGACTCCTCCAGGAGGTATTAATTGAATTTAGGGTAAAGTTGGGTTATGTTATTAATTAAAACAATAATGTTCCACAACGTTATAATATTTTAATAATTCAAAGCTTAATGATACGTAATGATACCCGATGTTAATAACGACCTGTGTTAATAAACGACAATATAACCAAAAACAAGTCGTATCGCGAATAAATGTTAACAGTCGAGGTTTAAATACAAACGGGCACACTGAGTAATAGTTGTTGTACACTTTGAAACAACTAAATATTATGATATAGCAACAATATACACACTGAATAACAATGATGGAGGAGTTGGCATTAACCAATAATAAAATAAAAGTTATCCGTTAAAAAGTCAAACACACACTGAATATAGGTACTAATAACGATACGTTTGAATATTAATAATGTTATAAACAAATAATGTACATAGGGATAAATATAGGTTAGGTATTTGGAGGTTAGGGTTTCACTAGCGCGTGAATTTAAGGTTAAGTCTCCGAATACAACAATGTAGTTAATGAACCACCGTGAATTTATTAATATTATACATTAATAACGGCGCGCACTGAGTTTAAATAATTTGGTGGAGGTGCTGGAATTCAACCAACAATGTTAAATAAAATGATTGTTACTGGAATAAAAGTTAAACAAACGCTGCATATGGGTACCAGTAATAACGAACTTGGATAATAATATTGTTATAAACAAATATAATGTATACGGGTAGATATCGGTTGGATATTTGAAGGTTATGTTTCACTACCGCGGGGAATTTAATATTAACACTTTAGCAATAACAATGTCGTTAATGAATCCACGTGAAGTTAATATGATAATTCATTAACAAAGGCGCACACTGAATTTAAATGTTTTGGTGGAGGTGCTGGCATTCAACCAACAATGTTAAATAAAAACGCGGGCTTAATAGGTTTTTCACTGCACTTACGGTTAATTGCTACAGCGTAAGCAGCTGTAGCTTGTCCTGGTGCACTGAAGTTAATACTATGGGCGAACACTAAAGAGGGACCGTAAGTTTGGTATCTTTACGCGAAATAAGCGCACTGTAAATAACTAAACGGCCGCTACTACGTACACAGTAGTAGGATCCTCCTATAACTTCTTCGGTCGATACTAGACGATACGTCGGATGTATTCCACCACGTGGAGATACTCTCAGACGTCGGCGAACTTGGATTCCGACGAAGAAGGCGTCCGAAATAAAGAATTCCTCAAGAATTCTTAGTGGATTCTTGGTCCGTGTGGTCACCTGTACACGTTTCGCCGTGTACTTCTAATGACCTGGAAAGTGCCTTTTTGGTCCCTTGTATTACGTAAGCAGTAAATACAATTCCGCTGGATGGCTTTCTGGAAAGTCCGCTCGGTATCGGTGGCCTGTTATCTGCTGGTCCAGGAGGTTGATGCTGGCAGGCGGGTGACCGAGTTAGGACTCGATGTCTTGTAGGCATTTGCCTCAGCTTATATAGGTTTCCAAATGTGTTTACGTTTTAATTTGGGAACCCCAGTGACGCAGGTGACGAACAAAGAAGTATCTATGTCACGGTAATTTCCCTTGGGGCCTAGACAGGGTTACGTCTTCTGCGTGTATTAGAAATTTAAGCGTTTTCAATTGGCCGTGGGCGGAGCCTAGGATTCGTATTAAAATTGTCTCAAAAGTTATTACGCGAAATTTCTCTAACTTCACGAATATTCTGATTGGTTGTGGGCGGAGCCTATGATTCGTATCAAAATTGTCTCAAAAAGTTATTACGCGAAATTTCTCTAACTTCACGAATATTCTGATTGGTTGTGGGCGGAGCCTATGATTCGTATCAAAATTGTCTTAAAAAAGTTATTACGCGAAATTTGTAATTTTACGAATGTTTTGGGATTTTAATTTATTTTGGAGGATCGGGATAAGATAGGAATAAAACATGTACACTTATATTGGGCCTGGACTTGTTCTGTGGGAAAACGTCTTATTTGTTTCCATCGGAAGAGGCTGTTGGTAACAAACAGCCTCACACAAGCACTCAACCAACCCCACCTTCAAAACATTCTACACACGAAGAACTAGCTCTCTCATTGGGTAAAATGCTCATCACCCTACACAACACGAATGCAACAGCCGAACAAATCACCGAATTTATACATCAAACAGCAAAAATAGTGAAACTATTCAACAATAGAAATTAAATAAAAACGCTCCAGCTCCCACACAGCAGCTACATTTATTATCATCATCCGAATCCCACAAGAGGTACCACAAAGCGCCCAAGGTTAAAACGCCCCAGGCTCTCAATCACCCACGAAGCTTAACGCAGCTACAGCAGCACTCGCATAATTATCAGACATACCACATCAAGATTAGTAGTAAAAAGCGCACAGCTTAACTCACAACCTCCAAAGAAGAAGAAGAAGAAGAACAGCCCCCCGACAAAACAGCCCCACGTAAAAATGCAATGCAAAAATACCTACTATTATAGTATAATATTATATTAAGTATCTCATTAAATAATATTCGAAGAAAATGTCGAAAGATTTGAATATATTACAAAAATTAGATAATCTTTCATATTGAAATATGTAACTATGCGGTCGTAAATCCCCTGAAAGAAGATTTTAAATGTTTACACAATTGTGCACGCAATGGGTTCGACTCAGGTAATTTAATACCTATAACGAAGGATTATCTTTTCCTATTGAAATAACTGTAAATTCACACACATTAAGGATTTGTTTTGTAGAAAAGATTAAATGTAATTGCTTATTGAGAATCTTTGTATAAGTATGTAAGCTACATTTAATTATTGTTTCTGAAAAACTATCTACTTCATCCATTTTGTTTATACCCGTAACGTAATATATGTATAAGAACAGGAGGGCACACGGAATAACTATAGTCCTTTTAAGAATTTTGTCCAGTGAACATCATGGAAATTATTAAATCGCAGAAAGACAAAGATTTACTGTTAACCGATGGTTACCGCTATCGTAAGGCGCGAACGAATACCGATGGCAGTGTATCATGGAGATGCGCCGAGACACCTTGTCGAGGACGTGTCAAAGTTTCATTGCAAAATGTCATGGTAAATGTGACTCAACATAGTCATGCTCCAGATCCATCTAAGAATGAGGCGCAAAAGGCTGTGTCTAATATGAAAAGACGAGCAGCGACAACCCTTGAGAAACCGAGGCAATTAATTCAAGGATCGACAAATGGGATAAGTTTGGAAGCATCAGTCCACTTGCCATCGTACAATGCATCTCAGAGAACTATTGAGCGTATTCGGCAAAAGATTCAAATGCCGTACCCAAATCCAGTTTCTGTTGCCGATATTAATATTCCTGCTGCACTACAAGTCACTTCAAGGAATCTAAATTTCTTGTTATGGGATTCGGGAGAGAATGATCCTCATCGTATCTTCATGTTTGGTACTGAAGAAAATCTGAACGTTTTAGAGGAGCACAGGAACTGGCACGTAGATGGAACTTTTAAAGTAGCCCCAGAACTATTTTTACAACTATTCACCATCCATGCATTGGTAGATAACCGTTCTATTCCTCTGATCTATGTACTTCTACAGGATAAAAGAGAAGAAACATATGTTCGAGTGTTTGAAAAATTGATAGACTTGAAACCCACTTTAAATCCACTCAGCTGCTTATCCGACTTCGAGAAAGCGATCCAAAATGCAGTAAGCCAGGTATTTCATGGTGTGCAAGTGACGGGTTGTTTATTCCACTTAGGGCAATGTTTGTGGAGGAAAATCCAAGAGCTACATCTTGTAGAAGAATATCGTAACGACGAAAATGTAAGAATGCATCTGAAAATGTTACTAGCGTTAGCTTTTGTCCAAGAGGGTGACGTAATTACTGCTTTTGAGGAGCTAACCGATAGCTCCCCTCGAGAAATTGATGCAGTCATAGATTACTGGGAAGATACGTATATAGGACGACAAAGAAGAAATCGGAGAGCGGATCCGAAATTTCCTATCCATATATGGAATGTTCGTGATAGAGTGCTCCAGGGTCTTCCGCGTACCAACAACTCTGTGGAAGGATGGCATCATGCGTTCCAACAAACCGTTGACTGTCACCATCCGTCTACTTTCAAATTAATCGACCAATTCCGGAAGGAACAAGACAGGGTTGAAATAGAGTTGCAACGTTTTCGAACCGGCATCAGATATCCGGAAGCTTCCAAACAGAAGTATGTGCAACTTAATCGTCGATTGGAAACTCTGGTGGGTAATTATAACGCCGACGACCTTATACCGTACCTCCGTGGAATTTCCAACAATCTGACATTATAAATTGATAATACTGTAATGTACATAATTTAATTTGTTTTTGTTTTCTCTTGACAATTTATTTTATAATAAATATACAGAATAATATAATTTTATACCCACACTTGTTTTTGTTTTTGTTGCGAGTATTTTCTAACATATATTGTACATACATATGTTTCAGTAAAGGTGGTGACTTTGGATAATAATGTGAATTTTCGGTTACTAATGTTAATTACCAAAGCTATTGGCAATTCAAGTGATTATCCAGTTAATCAGAGTTATTTTGAAAATAAAATAAAATATATGCTTGTCTCTTGCACGGAACAGATTTATTTCCAATCTGTAAATTACACCTTTTTGGGGGCTGTTTTGTCGGGGGCTGTTTTGTCGGGGGTGTTTTGTCAATGGGCTGTTTTGTCGGGGCTGTTTTGTCGGGGGCTGTTTTGTCGGGGCTGTTTTGTCGGGTCACCATACCTATCTTAGCAATGGCACTCATTAATTTTCGGTATTTCACAAACCTGCAGATACAAGCACTACAACACATGGTGAATTATTCCACCCTCTAAGTCACAAAATAGCAGCTTTTCAGTCGATGATTAGTATAATTGTTAATATTTCCATGTCTGCTGAAAGCTTTGATATAGAGTCAAATCATAATTATCACATAACTTTCAATAATGGGTCTATGAGTTACTATAGACAATATTTTAGCTGCACCGAGAAAAATTGTCTAGCAAAAATTTTTGTTGAAATTGTTTTACTTATTTTTACTAGAAAGTGTATTGGGTGTAAAAATACTCTTTTATTTAATTTGACAATAAATTTATATTTAATAGGTTAGCGAAATTTATGTTGAATAATACCACAATGCCTACATATTGGGAGATCAGTCTCGCTGAGTATATTTACGTTTACAAGAAAATAATTAAATAAAATGAAGTGGGGTTTAACAAACTTGAAAAACAGGGAACTTTTGTTTTTAATATAGAAGTCTCAATAGAGTTTATACGTATACCTGCATAATGTATTTACTTATGTAAATAATATTATTTATATGGTCTTATTAGTGAACACTGTATTTTTCAATTGAATTCAAACAACAAAAACGTTTATTTTACATGTTACATTTGATTAAGTGTGTCTGCGTCTTGCAAATCACTTTGTTTTTCAAACAAATATTTGTTACTTTTAAACAAGAATAATGTTATGCTACTAAATAAAGTTCGTTTTCTTAAGCAAAATATTATATTTAATTTAACTCTTTTCTATGTCGTCTACATATTCATGCGAAGATTCTTCTAGAAGGGAATGAGGGAGGGGGTAAAAGAAATATGCAATGTGACGGGCATAAATGGAAATTCTTATCGCAAATCATGCGCAATCTACCAAGGCTCGGTGCACACTTGTTGCAAAAGTTATCGGGACGCTGCGTCATTTCAATCTGCGTCTTATCACCATTCCAATGCACTCTTTCAAGGAGATAGACCTCAGCGACAGTCTCTCATTTGGCACCAACTGAAATGGATCGTATACGCGCACAAAAATTGAAAAAGAAAGTTGTGTTTGCGTACTTAGTGTACAAGTACGTAAATCGTAAAAATGAGATTAGAAAAAGGAAGTACTGGATTCATCCATACAATAGCAAGAGATACTTGAAGGGAGCTTTTAATGTTTGCTTGACGGATCTCATTGCAGGGAAGATGATGACAAGTTTTTTAATTATTTTCGAATGTCAATTCGATGCTTTGACGAATTGGCCGGTTGTATCAGCGACGCACTACAAGGAAAAGAAACCTACATGAGATCTCCTATATCACCCTTGGAGATGCTGGCAGTAACATTGAGGTACCTAAAAGACTTCCCAAATTACCGGCCGGGTTTTTACTTCATCGATGTAAAGTTCGACATCCACATTTTCATCAGACATGGTGTAGACTTCACAAGCTCGATAGGAGGTATGACGCTGCGGCTAATGTGCACTCAACCCCATACAAATGTGTACTACCAGCTATCGCGGTATAGAAATGTGATGCGCGTCCCACAGGTTCCCGCGGCAACATCGATAACTATCTCGGCGTCAGATAGCTATCAGCTTCACGTGTGAATTCCCACATGAGTTGCTATGCATTTCTTCTTATGCGATTGAAAATGACGCAGCGTCCCAATAACTTTTGCAGCAAGTGTGCACCGAGCCACATAGCAACGTATGTGCCCCGTTCTGTTATATGCTATAATCAGAAGTATTTCATTGTAATTGTGCGTAGTTTAACATGGATATCAAAGTATTATTAGAAGAACGAGGCTCCAGGGAATTGATAGCTGTATTTGAAGGTGTGTATCTGGCTTTTTACATTGTTATTTACACCATGAATCAGTAATACGCTGGCGTCAAAAGATTGCAAATACTAAAACGTTTTTATTTTAAAAATGGCATTTTTCATATTTGCTGCAACTAATGAGATATCCAAGGTAATAATATAATCCGGCGCGTTTAAAGATTTTGGTGTGAAACTGCTTGATGTTATGCTTCCATGAGTAAGTATATTTCTGGCGAAATGAGCATATCAGTAGGTACACTGATGAAAATTTAAGTCGTTCTCACAAATTTGTGTCGCTTCACAAACTAGTTGTGTTGAAATACTCACAAGGAGGTATCAAATATAATACAATTGCTTACTAAATAACAAAGTTGGATCATTGATTACTAAAGATTTTTAATAGAAGTTGTCAACAGTTTAATTGATATACAAGCTATATCTGAGTACTTTAATGACTACGTTGTCCAGCAAAATACTGTTTATTTTAATATGACTTAAATATAAAAATATTATTTCATTAAGACGAGAAAATAGTATTGATAGTGGATAAGATAGGTACATACTATAAGAAATATTAATTTTTAATGTTAAAAAAATAGATATACATATTGCTTTATTTATTTTGATACTCTTTTTGTTTAATATAGAAAATGAGATGATATATTTACCTATGGCAATGGAAGAAAGACACGTAAAAGAGAAAATACCTCATATAGTAAAAAGAATAAGGTTTATGAAAAAGCTACAGCAACACATGGATGACACTTCAAGCACGTCCGCACTAAGTGGTGACGTGGTAAGCTAAATTATTTTTATCCGTGATCAAAATGCTTTAAATTTGCTGTTTCAAAGCAACATGATTTTAAGACGAAAAGAATGTTACAACTAGGTTCAATTGTATTTTATCTGGCTTCTCTATTAAACTCTCATTTGGAGTTATTAAACATTTTAATGCCTTCAAATCCTTGAATACATTTCTCTTGTATTGTTTCATTTTTATAGTCAGCTCTATTACTATAACTACCAACAGTTAACTAATAGTTGTTTATATAACAAGTCAGTAAAGTGATACTTTATCAAACGAGTCTGATTTACGAGCCAAGCGAGTGAAGCGAGCGCGGCGAGTAACGGACGAGTTCGGTAAAGGTCTTTACTGACGTGGTGCATACAAAATTTTATCGCCAACCGTGAAAATTGTTAATTTAAGAAATAAAGATATAATAACTTATGACAGTTTATGACAGTGACAAACGATTTATTTTTAAAGTCATCAGTCATGGCTACGCTGACAGATATTAGCGGCAGTTAATAGTATATTAAAATACAAGTTTCATAAGACACGATTTTTGCGCACGCGTTCAATTTTAGAAAACGAGCCGCTAGGCGAGTTTTCTAAAGAACAAGTGCGCAAAATGTCTTATGAAACGTGTATTTTATACTATTTTTTCTATTTCGGTTATTAAAAGTTCAAAAAAGCTTAAAATAAGAGACAGGTTTTGTTCGAATATTTTAGAAATTTTGCTATTTTGAAGTTGGTGACTCTGATTTTTAAGTAGAACGTTTTAAATATTTGAATATCGGTTGTGCTATATGTAATTGTGTTTAAAATTCAGACTGATTTATACAATAAATTATTTCAAATTATCAACAAAAAGGACGAAATAAATAACTGTACGCCCCCAGAGATTCGCAAAATAGCAGAAGACAATTTACAAAATCTTTCGTCCACAAACTCTCTACATATTTATCAAAACAAACTTTTATAACAGTTGTACTATTCAACATGGTAAGTAAATGTCAATCATATATATAATACTACTATATTGCGTGTGTCGTATCTTGATAATGTGTAATTTTTCGTCCCAACTAAGAGAGATAGAATTGGCCGCCTTGCGTGTTCTGCGCATGCGTCGACTAAAACTGTCCATTTTGAATTTTTTGAAATGACAGATAAACAGAAAACATAATTATAACCTCTGATTTAAATTGACATCTATAACTATATATTACTGAAAGCATACGCAAGGTTGTTTTTTTTTATTGAATTCAGTTTTGTGCAAGTTTAGTTCATCGGTGAATTTGTAGAATTACCCAGAAAATACGCGGTAGAATAAATAAACGATATGAAGCCTGATTCCAGTGAATTATTAACAGAAAAACTTGTGAAGTTATAACTTCTGCGTTGATTTATACGTGCTTATTGGAATAAGTGAAATTATATTATTAAATGTAAATACCGATCGTTTCATTTTGATTAACAGAAAAGATTTTGAACAGAAAAACTTGTGAACTTACAACTAATACATTGATTTGTACATGTTTATTAGTATATGTGCAATTATATTATTAAATGTAAATACCGATCGTTTCATTTCGTTTTATTGAAAAGATTTTGAACAGAAAATCTTGTGTACATTGATTTGTGTATGCTTATTGGTGTATGTGAAATTATTGAATATAAATACTGCTTCTTTCATTTTGATTTATAGAAAACGTTTTACATACACAATCGAATAGTTTCAGGTATGTTATATAAGTCAGATTGTATTATATTTCAACATATAGTTTTGCTATGTATTTTAAGCTTAAGAATGCAAATAAAATTACTTAAATTACTGTATTTAGTATTTTGGCTATATATAAGAATAAAACATCTATTTTATATTTGTCTACGTACCTACATTATTCAATATAATGTCGCGTAATCAACAATGTAAAGAACTAATTAAATTCCTGTTGTGTTCCTTTATTTAATTGTGTGTCGAGATGTACACTGAAACATGAATGTTTTAGAAAAAGTTGTGGAATTAATCAGCATTACATTTTTGTGATTGAATATAATTTTTATTGTTAACTTTATTTTTTAATTTAGAATGATTAAACCATTCATGAAAATAAAAACGTGATGAAGCCTAATTTACGCCCATATGGTAGCAAAGAATATAAACAAACAATTACTCTGATACACTTGAATTTCTGTAGTGTATCTAATAGCACATTAATAATCAATACATTTTTCTTGATGTCTATGTCTCATAGACTGAGATGAGTAGAAATCAGACTTGCAAATAATTTATATTATTGCTTGAAAAAAGGGTATGTTGATGTTGTATTTGATTCAATAATTACATCAAAGTACAATTTCTACTTACGAAGTAAAAAATTAAATTTTATTTATGTTCGCAAATTTATTTTGTTTATACTTTCTTGGAATTAAAACAACAAAAAATCATTATGAAATATAAATATTTGTATGAATTAATAGATACATACAAATTTATAAAATGATAAAAAAGATTTAGAGAATGTAACAATATCAGAAAAACAGGAATACCGTTTAATGCCGTGCCTACCTTGCCGTTCATAACACTGCAGTAGGTATTTACTTCCACAATGTTGGGAAAAGTTCAGAAGAACTCATCACACATTGTCTTGGCAAATTCCAAAATGAATATTATCTTTATACTGTACCATCTACAAGTTGTTTTAAACTAAAACATATTTTATTGTAAATTTAAATATAAAATACATTTTATATGTGCTTGATTATAATTTAGTGACAGAAATTACGATACATATTCAGCAAAGTACAAATTAAAAAAAATCACTTCACTATCTTATAAATAATGTGTTCATCCTTCAAGTTATTTTCACAGTCAGTGATGCAATATAGCATAAATTCCAATAACCGGCTCAAAATACCCAATTTTGGCATATTATTATCTCATATCATATGGGATCTGTGGATTCCGTGGTGGACATATCAAAATTCTTCAATTTTCTATGAACACATGTATGTTCTATTAGGTAAGGTTTAATAAAAGCCTATTTATTACATATAAGCAATTCAAATATTTTAATATGTAACATAGTAATACAATTACCTAATTCAAGTACAATTTACTGTGTTATTTGCGTACATTTCTCCGATGTAGATGACAGTAATTCTAGAATTCAAGAATACCACATTATCTAATTCTTTATTATTCTTGCATATTGAGTTGAATAATTTTAGTGCTGTTATTATATCACAAATTATTGTACCTATAGATGTGTTTTTCTTTCTATCTTCAAAGAAACACAATTGCAATGCAATTGAACTGACTGCGAGTTTTAGTTAATTAGTTTACAATTTTTACTCTAACATAACCACAATTCGTACAATTTTTGACAAATATATTTCTGCGGTATGATCGTTTGTTTGTCTATGATTTGCCCATGATGCCACGACGATATTTCTTCATTCATTAAGGGAAATTAAATTATTTTTCCACATTTAACAAGGCACAATTATTAATTATAACGAGGTTTGTCGATTTTAAAACTATTTATGCTTGTTTGACGATTTACAAACTTTGATCAAATATTTATAGTAATAAATCTATGTGATAAACAAACAGACCTAAATTTGAAAAATTATTTATAACGCATGCGCAGTTTGGACAATGCGACTCTTAAACGGCATAGCACGATATGTTTTATTTCACAATGTTGGAGCGAAGTTTTCCTTGTCTACACGCGATATAGTAGTATGTATTATATATATGATGTCAATACTAGCATCCGAAAACTTATCATCCAACTCTGCTTAACAATTTATATTGCTAATTAGTAAGTGAAATATGTGTGCTTTTTATTCTTTGTACAATTTTATTGCACATTTTTGTTACTTTAAAGGCTTATATTTTGACATTTAAATACGATTTGGTTCCATTTTTATTTGTTACCAACTTCAAAAAAATAAAATTAGCGTGCGATAAAGTAATACTTTATGCAACCAAAACGGGTGTCGTAAAGTGAACTTTATAGCACCGGAATAGAAAAAGTACTTTATTGTACAATACGATAAAGTGTTTCTTTACTTCCGTAAAACGCTATGGTAACGCATCACTATACTGACGGTTGGCGATAAAAATAATTACTTCTGATAATACAATTTGTTCCAGTCTTATAAAGAGTATACCAGTCCTTTAGCATCAACAGTAACTGTATCATCCAATAATAGTTTTGACAGTGCTGACGAGATACATGATGATACCATACATGAAACTTCTGCTTCAAATTTGCTGAAAGGTTGTAATTTCTAGTACCTACTAAAATTAATATTAATTATAGTTTTTATTCACTTACAGATAATTTACATTTCATGATGTATCTTATGTTAAATGTTTATTGTACCGTCTATAAACACTTTTTGATACTTATTTTTACATAGCATTTTGTCAAATTCTGCAGTGCAATGCCAGTTGAAGAACAAGAATAACTGTCAGTCAATTACTAAATTACTTAAGGTGTATGTATAAGCTTGGCGCCCATAAAACAAGCCATTATCAATATTGCCATAACGTGAGTATTAAATGCCAACATTACTCGTATGGTTGTAAATAATAGTATATTATGACACTAGTGCATAATCAACCTTTTAAAGCACGAGTAACGAGTTTAAAGCCACTCCGCTTCGCGTCGTGGCTTTAACGTTACGAGTGCTTTAAAGGCTAATTATGCACTGTGTCATACGATATTTTTTAGTATAAATGCAACAATAATTTTAATTAGAAGAAATCAAATCAATAATTTCAATACATTTTATCGAGTGACATGTGTCTCTATATTATGTCATTTGACATTTCACTTAATTATTAAACATCATTGTTGTATTAATAATGTCGACAGAAATTCAAAAACTAGCTGCTGAAGCTGAATTAAGTTTAATACCTGCAAAGTCTAAGCATTTATATTATAAAGAGTACGAAAAATTATTATTATGGATGGAGCAGAAACAGACTGAACATATTGATGAATCAGTAATGTTAGCGTATATATGGGAAATGTCCAGAATTTATAAAGCTTCGTCACTTTGGTGCATTCATTCCAAAATGCAAGCTATGCTAAGGGTTAAAAACAGAATCGATTTAGCATCTTATCACAAACTCCATACCTTTATGAAAGGAGTGGGCAAAGGTCAAGAAGCTAAAAAATCTTTGGTTTTTACGGAAGAAGATTTATGCAAGTTTTTTAGTCAGGCTCCAGATAATATATTTTTATTTTTAAAAGTTGTAGCAATTTGTGGAGTGTTTGGTAGTTGCAGAAGAAGCGAAATGTGTAATCTGGTTATGAGTGATATAAGAAAAGAAGGATCTGCCCTGATAATTTGTATTTGTCCGTCAAAAACAGAAAAAGGCCGGACGTTTGCTGTAGTAGATAATTCCAACATAAAGTATGCCGAGATATTTAATAAATATCTTGCACTACGTCCAAAGCATATCAGTACGAGTTTTCTTAAAATATTCTCAAGGACTATGTATAAAACAAGTTGTTGGGATTAATACCTTTGGAAAGTGCCCTTCCATTATAGCACGTTATCTAAATTTCATAAACGCTCATAAATACACAGGTCATGCCTTCAGACGAACATCTGCCACGATTATGGCTAATGGAGGGATGAATGTCGATGAGTTGAAACGCCAAGTGGCTTGGAAATCCTCATCGACAGCGAGTGGGTATATTGAAGAGTCTATCACAGACAAATTAGGCGTTTCAAAATTAATTGCTGGAGCTGTTGAGAAAGGAGGCAATATTGGATCTGACACATTTGTTAACACTGATAAGAACGTTGAAAATACACAAATAAGCAATGCTGCAAGTCACTTAACAATAACGAATAATCAAAATTGTACGTTTAATATTCATTTAAAATAATTTTTCCGTTCATGGTACATGTTTTGAAATAAAATTGACCATAATTGTTGATTAATTTGATAGTTTACAATAAAATAATAATGTGTTATACGATATTAAATGCGGTACAAACCAAATAAACCAAATCAATAATTCCAATACATATTATCGAGTGGCATGTACCTATATGTCATTTGACATTTCCTGACATTTCAATGGACTATTAAACGCTTGGGATTGACTGTTACCAAGCAACCTTTATACGCACGCCGTGCGATAAAGGCCCGATTATGCACGCTTATGGGTGTGTTTTGATTGGTTTATGATGCATGCATATTAATAGTTATTTAAGATACAAGTGTAAAAAGTCATTCTTTAGTGCACGAGCGACGTAGTTAAAAACACGAGCGTAGCGAGTGTTTTTAAAGTCGTGAGTGCACTAAAGAGACTTTTTACACGTGTATTTTACAACGTTTTATCTACGATCATGCCAATTTTGGTCATAAGTAGTCAATTTTTATGAATACTTGTAGTATATCGATCTTTTAATAAATGTCACTTTGACGGGTATCGTATTATTCAAGTACTCCTATGCTGTCATGTAGACTGTCATGTTGGATGTTATTCTGTCACTCTATTACCTGCTATTACTAAGGAAACAACGGTATCAACAAACTTCATTAGTATGTCATTGTTGCTTCTGAAATTATTAATTTAATCTGTTAAATATAAAGTATAAAATGATTGATAATGATCATAGTGATACAATTGTAGAGATCGCACAAACGGCTACAGCGAGTCTAATACCAGAAAAATCAAGAAAACAGTATGAATTGGTATATAAACGATTCAACGCCTGGTGTATTTCAATGAAAGTGGAGAATCTTACGGAAAATGTGTTCCTTGCTTATTTTTCAAAAAGGGCTAAGGATATAAAGCCATCAAGTCTATGGTCGGAATATTCCATGGTGAAATCCCTCCTATTAGCCGAAAAAGACATCGATCTTAAGCAGTTTTCGAAGTTAACCGCTTATATGAAGCGCCAATCTGTAGGATATCGTCCCAAGAAATCCAAAGTATTCAGTAAAAATGATATATTCAAATTTATAAATGACGCACCTGATAATAGATTTTTAGTGATGAAGGTATTTTAATGCAACATTTTCTTTGAGTGGTCAGTGACTAAAATTAGACACTTTTTAATTTTAGGTTGTAGCACTTTTTGGTATTGCGGGTGCTTGTAGAAGAGATGAGTTTCATAAAATGAGCATAGATGATGTGGAAGATGTTGGTAATATGTTGATAGTCAAAATTCCAACATCTAAAACCAATAAGCCTCGATGTTTTATTATTGGCACTGAAACGAGAGATATGAAAAATATGGTTGAAATATACAGAAAATACGTCAGCCTAAGATCACCAGCAACAGCACATAATCGACTGTTTGTCAGTTACAATAATGGAAAGTGTTCTGTTCAGCCTATAGGTATTAATACTTTTGGAAAAATACCAAGCCAAATAGCTAGTTATCTGAAGTTGCTTAATCCGCACGAGTATACTGGCCATAGTTTTAGACGGTCATCTACCACCATACTTGCAGATGCAGGAGCAGATGTGTTACCGGTGTAATAATTCACACTCCGATTCACAATTAAAGATAGGAGATGGCTTTAATAATTTACTCTTTATTGAAATAAAATGAATCTTTTAAACACCGTAGATAATGTGTGTCAATTTTGTCAAAATTGACACAACTCGACTAACCGTCTCTGTTTTTTTTATGTCATGTCAAAAATGACAGAACTAGGAAAAAAAAACATGACAGTAACTTTAACATGAACTTCAAACACCTGCAAACGCGTCGTAGTGATATGTATTGGTAACAAATGGCCACCCCTCGGATAGACGCCGTTTGCAGGGTGTTTGAAAAAAAAATTGTAATCAAAATTAACTTAACAATTTACTATGGGAAAATTGTCTGTCTTATAAGACTATACAGGTTTAGGACGCACTCGCGAAGAAAAAAAAATGGTTTTTGCACTCGCGGTTTGTTCATTTGTTACGCATTAACAATGGGCGCTTCCAGGTGCTCCGGATGGACATCAGGCTCTGGGTGGTATTGTTGTTCCTGAGGAGCAGTAGGCTGGTGGGCTGGATTGGCTGGTCTCATGGGCCGTACCTGGTCAAGGTGGTATTTTGTTCGCTGAGCGCCTGGACGTTGGACCCATATTGCTGTTGGGCCAGCGTTCTCCACCACAGGGTACGGTCCCATCCACTTCTCGGCGAAGTGTTTGCCCGTCGGATGGTGTGCCTTCACCATCACAAACTCACCGGGTCGGAATATTACGGGCAACGGCGCGTCGAGTTGTGCGTACCGGTGCTCGCGATATCGTAACTCATTGGCGTGTACCTGTTGTATCCTCTGGTCGGCAGGTACTGGGCGCCCTTGTGACGGATCTCGCCATTCTCCGGGTCTGTGAATATCGAACCCGAATAGAGCTTTGGCCGGAGAATAACCCGTGGCAGCGTTTTTTCGGCATCGCAGGTTGAAGAGAACTTGATCCAACTTCTCATCCCATTGCTTGGGGTTTGCATCAACTAGTAAGATTCGGAGACCCTTCTTAAGTTCCTGATTCCTTCTCTCGACCGGGTTGGCTCTAGGATGATAGATGGGTGTGGTCCAATGCATGCACTGCCACTTTCGAAGAGCCAAGTCCCATGCTACCGAGATGAACTGTCGACCATTGTCAGTCAATATGACCTTTGGAAAACCAAACCTTTGAAACACTCGGGTTAAGTAATCTATGATTGTAGTACTGGTAGCGCTTCTCACCGCGCAAGCTTCCGTCCAACGAGAGTATAAATCGGTAACTACTATACCAAATCTGTTCTTCTTCCTAGACTGGATTAGCGAACCGATGATATCGACAGAAACTACCTCAAACGGCTGTTTCGGTGAATGTGGTCGTAGTGGAGCTTGAAACTGTGGCGGTCCTCTTTTAAACGCATTACAGATCCGACAGGCCCTGACATGCTTCGCTACGTCGGTTTGAGCGGTGCTCCAGAAAAAACGTTCTCTAATCGCTCGGTAAGTCTCTTCCGCTCCAGGATGACCTGCGGTAAAATGATCATGATACTGGTTTAACACTCGCTCGCGGATCGTAGGCGGTATCCATATCAACCATTTATCATCCTGACGATATCTTACAAAACCATCCTTCAATGCCACATTCGGATGTTCAGATATTGCAGAATTTCGGGCCAAATTGCCCACCATCTCTAAGACCTGTGGGTCCTCCTGTTGCGCGTCTAAGATAGCATCAATCAAAGGCTCATCGACCTCAATAACAAACAAGTCATTTGTGATTTCAGTTTCGGAGTTGCTGGAGGCTTCGTTGGGAAGTAACCGCTCGATGTCAACCAACTCAGCGGGCACTCTGTCATTCCCAGGACTTCGAGAAAGCGCGTCTGGCAATTCATTTTCTCTACCAGGAATGTGTTCGATGCTGTAGGAAAATTCTTGTAACAATAATGACCATCGCATTAACTTGGACTTGGTCTCCTTAAATTGCTGAAGCCAAGTCAGTGCTTTGTTATCAGTCCTTAATATGAATGGCCTATCCTCCAAGTAGGGACGATAACGTTTAATAGCCCAGATAACCGCCAAGCATTCCTGTTCATTACAGTGGTATCTTTGTTCGGCTTTATTGAATCTTAGACTGGCATAACTTACTACATTTCTAAGGCCCTTGTTTTCCTGGTAGAGGACAGCGGACGCACCTATTGCTCTGGCATCAGTCTGCAGAAAAAATTGCTCCTTAAAGTTTGGTCGATGCAAATATAAAGGCTTGGTAGCCGCCTCCTTTATTGCTTGAAACGCACTCATCGCCTCTGTAGTCCATTTGTAAGACTGGTTCGTGGCTAGAAGATCCGTGAGGGGAGCCATTATCCTGGAACAATCCTGGATGTAATCCCGTAACCAGTTTATCAAACCAAGAAACCTTCGTAGACTCTTCCGAGTGCGAGGGGGTTCGGTAGCCTGGATTGCTTCAATATGTCCGGTCTGGGGATGGTTCCCATCCATGGTCACCACGTGTCCTAGATAGTCCAATGTTTGACTTGCGAAATGACACTTACTCTGGTTCAACCTCAGACCATGTTGAGCCAGTCTCTCAAAAACTAACCGTAGGTGCCGTTGATGCTGCTCCATGTTCTCTGAATACACGATTATGTCATCGAGATACGCTATGGCAAACTCACGAAGATACCCAACTAGAACATCCTGCACCATCAGCTTCTGAAAGGTCGTCGGAGCTCCCTTAAGACCAAACGGCATGACATTAAATTCATAAGATGCTCCATCCGGAGTAGTAAATGCCGTATACTGCTTGGACGCTTCCTCCAACTCAATTTGCCAATACCCATTCCGCAAATCAAGCGTGGAGAAAACCTTGGATGTTCCTAGGTCCTTGAGCGACTCTTGTACAGGAGGTAAAGAACTGACCTCGTCCTTCGTTCGACTATTCAGTCTTCGATAGTCAACGCAAAATCTCGGGTCGCCGTTCTTTTTATTTACAATTACAATTGGTGAATTGTAGTTACCATGACTAGGGCGAATAACATTCGCCGCGAGCATTTTCTCTATCTGTTCACCAATCACACGCTTCTTGTCCGGCGAATATCGGTAGGTAGACACCCTTACTGGTGTGTCATCGGAAAGTCGGATAACATGTTTTGTGGTGGCGGTTGTAGTAATGACCTCCCCTTCCTCGAACAATTCCCCAAAGTCATTTAGGGTTTTCTGGAAAATCTCCTTGTCCACTATTGTCCAAGGTGTATTGCCCATGTCGACCTGGATATTTCTGGTGGGGTGTTTCCTAGTACTCTTGGTGTTGAAATGTAATGTTTCTCTTCTTTCTTTGCCCACATGCATGCACCTACGTGCCATGTCGATTACCACCTTATTTTCTGTGAGCCATGGACATCCCAAGATAATGGCGGCACGCATGTTTGATATCAACGTTGCGTTGCATGTGAATGTATAACCACGAGCTGTGGCCTTCAATGTGCCTTCATGATGAGCTTGGAAGGCAATACCCTCTCGGATCCAGGTGAATGTTATTGGGCGAGTTTCTCTAGCTACTCCAGTCATATACTCAGATCTCATGAGGTTCCTGGTAGCAGCTGTGTCGATCAATGCTACCACCTCTTGTCCATTCACCTGAAGCCGTATTGAAGGCAAAGCTACCTCGTCATCGTTAGTTATTAGGGCCGTTCCTGTTACTGCTTCGGGACGGCCCCTTGCTCTTCCCCCTGTCTTTGTTGAGGTTGTGGATGACGTTCCTTGAACTCTCGCGGTTGTTTTGGGCAATCTCTATTCAGATGCCTTTCCGGACAAAACCAACATCTTGGTAGAGAACGACCCTCGGCTAAAGATCGTGTCACTTGCCTGGTCTCTTGATTTGGCGTCGTTGTGGGTCTTCTTCTAGACCGTTTTTCCCATATTTTATCTGCATCATTGAGTCTTGACCAACGTGAGCACTGTTGTTCCATCTCCTTCATTGTCTTTGGTATTACTTGGAATAACTGTAAATTGGACTCTTTGTTCATCCGATCAATGATGTGCAGAATCAGTTCCTCTTCAGGCCAGTTTGGCTTTAACCAGAGACACAACTGCTTAAGGCGGTATAAGAATTTATCAGGTGACTCGCTTGTACTCTGCCTTGTGGCATACACTGCTACTTCTAATGCTGTCTTACGCTGATGGCTGAGAAATTCATCCTTAAATCTCCGTACAAAATCTTCAGTAGATAAAAAACTTCCCATATAATAGAAAAACCAGTCCGCAGCTTCTCCCTCTAAATGTGGAAGTACGGCTTCGTCTATATCCTCTGGTACCTCCAACTCCAAATGCTGTAGGTAACCCTCCAGTCTTTCGATAAATAACACTGGGTCTTCCGTTATTCGTCCATGGTAAGGACGTGGTGGTGGTCGGTTCGTCGGCGCTAATGCTGGCGCGACAGTTAACTGTCTTAGTGCCTCAGCGAGTGTCGCCACGGCTTCAGCATTAACCACTGTCTCTGCAACAGGCGGTGGCACTGTCGGCTTATCAACCTTCTCAGGTGTAGTTCCCTTCTTTGGTGAATAATTAGCCAAAATTTCCCGTGTTACCCGTTCGGCGATTTGTTCCATGAGGGAAACATTATTTATGACAGGCGAGAATGAGCGTTCGGAAACGCTAGACTGTCTTTTCTTCGAGGATCTTTTCGGAGCCATCTTCACCTGGGTTCGTCAATGCTTTCTGCACTGAGAATTTCTGTACGTCTAATACAGAAAAATTCTGCCACACGATGGCGCGCCAAATTGTTACCGGTGTAATAATTCACACTCCGATTCACAATTAAAGAGAGGAGATGGCTTTAATAATTTACTCTTTATTGAAATAAAATGAATCTTTTAAACACCGTAGATAATGTGTGTCAATTTTGTCAAAATTGACACAACTCGACTAACCGTCTCTGTTTTTTTTATGTCATGTCAAAAATGACAGAACTAGGAAAAAAAAACATGACAGTAATTTTAACATGAACTTCAAACACCTGCAAACGCGTCGTAGTGATATGTATTGGTAACAGATGTTCTAGAATTAAAAAGACATGGTGGTTGGAAGTCATCAACGGTGGCAGAATCTTACGTGGAAGAATCCGTTCAACATAAGGTCGCGATATCAAATCAAATTTTGGGCAGAGGTCCAGCTGAGACGGTGGCAGCATCTTACGTGGAAGAATCCGTTCAACACGAGGTCGCGATATCAAATCAAATTTTGGGTAGAGGTGCAGCTGAAGAAGCAAACTCAAGCAATGCTACTACCGATATACTTCCTTCTACATCAAGAAGTCACGAGATTCCTCAAATTCTTATTAAAAATTGTACTAATTGTAAAGTAAATGTACATATTTACAGAAATGAATAAAATATCTTACTGATATTTTTCTTATTATTCTATTAGTTAAAATTGTGCAATAAAACCCGTGCAATAAAAACTTTTATTGCACGGGTTCAATAAATGCTAACTTTTTACCCTAAAAATCATGCAAAAAGCTATCACTTTTTACATGATCGTAGATAAAAATACTTTTATTTACAACCATACGCGTAATGTTGGCATTTCTGACTTTTTAAAAGTTGGGAAGTGTGACTTTGTTCACGTTTACTTCCCGCCCTCTTATTACTGCCCTCATTTACTTCCCGCCCTCTATTACTGCCCTCGTTTCTTAACCTCAATGTCAATCACAATTTAATACCGTCAACTCGATATGTCAAAACCTTATCGGAATTTTTATCACAAATAATTATTAATTGTATGGTTGTAAATAAAATTAATTGTTACATTAGAATTATTGGAAGCTTGAATACATGTAGATAGACCGCCCTGCTATTGCTGATATGATGAAATAGTGATTTCTTGTCCTTCTCCATTCGAGCCAAGATATCTGGATTGCTACGGGAGGACAGGTTCCCTCAGTTCAAGTGGAGTGCAGACCTTGAAGGCTTTACTACTCAACATTTCTTTTATAATCTATTCACCGAAAAAAACTAACATATATTTATTTGACGTTTACGCTAGAACAATACAAATCTGACAACTCAATATGTCAAAACTTTTACCGGAATTTTTATCGGGGGTAATACCATAAGAGTTTGTGTTTATCCGGACAAACTTTCATTTTGAACGAAAGCTTTGTTGCTTGGTAACTGACGAGAACAAATAACATGGTAAAATCTATTCACCGAAAAAAAGTGGCGTATATTTATTTGACGTTTACGCTAGATCAACACAAATCTGACAACTCAATATGTCAAAACTTTTACCGGAGTTTTTATCACAAATAAATATAATTATGGTTCTAAATAAAATAGTATACAAACCTCGGTGAAAAGTTTCATTCCTGTCTCGAGATAAAGTTAACCTCGACGCTTCGAGTCTCGGTTAACTACCTAATCTCTCGACAGTAATGAAACACTTTCCACCTCGGTATGTAATATACTATTATTTGCAACCATACGCGTAATGTTGGCATTTCTGACTTTTTAAAAGTTTGGAAGTGTGATTTTGTTCACGTTTACTTCCCGCCCTCTATTACTGCCCTCATTTCCCAACCTCAATGTCAATCACAAAACTGTCAACTCGATATGTCAAAACCTTATCGGAATTTTTATCACAAATAATTATTAATTGTATGGTTGTAAATAAAATTAATTGTTACACTAGAATAATTGGAAGCTTGAATCCATGTAGATAGGCCGCCCTGCCATTGCTGATATTATGAAATAGTGATTTCTTGTCCTTCCCCATTCGAGCCAAGATATCTGGATTGCTACGGGAGGACAGTTTTCCTCAGTTCAAGTGGAGTGCAGTCCTTGAGGGATTTACTACTCAACATTTCTTTTATAATCTATTCACCGAAAAAAACTGACGTATATTTATTTGACATTTACGCGAAAACATCACAAATCTGACAACTCAATATGTCAAAACGTTCTCACCACAGAGCACAAAATTTACATAATTGAAGCCTATTTTCGAACGGGTGTGCTAGTTAATGGAACTTGGGAATATAGTCAACGTTTGTGTTTGGACAATTTTCGAGAGCACTTCCCAGCCGTAGCAGTATTACCGGACATTTTTTATGCATGCCTTACAAATTGTATTGAAGTGTTTCGTGAAACTGGTTCTGTGACGCATAAAAAGGTGCTGGTAGACAAAGAGTTCGTACAGAAGAAGTTATTAATGACGTTCGTCAACGTATGGAAGAAGAGCTTTCAAAACCTTTAAAACGTCTCTCTCAAGAAATTCGGCTTTCTTATGGAACATGCCAAACGATTGTAAAGAAGGACCTGAACATGCATCGTATAAGATGCAATCATATCAAGCTCTTCTGCCTGCAAACCACCCCAGACGCCTTGTGTACTGCCATTGGTTCGTAGATAATTTTATGAATGACGATCTGATGAACTTAACTTTTTTTTCTGACGAAGCTTGGTTCCACCTTTCGGGATACATCAATATGCGAATGTGGAGCACTGATAATCCGCACATTTTTATTGAAACGCCACTACATGCTCAGAAAATTGGTGTTTGGATGGCAGTTTCTCGCAGAAGAATAATTGGGCCAATTTTTTTCAATTTCACCGTCAACGCATAAAGGTACAGAAATATTTTTTTTACTGAATTTGTGCAACAGATAGACGATGATGAACTTCAATACATACTACACGAGAAAATCTTTTCTCCGCGAGTTTTTTGATGACCAGCTGATAAGTTTGCATACGTAAGTTGAGCTTCCTCCTAGATCACCTTGTTTGACAATTATGGACTATTTTATCTTTCCTTATTTAAAAAATAAGATTTTCGCAAATCCGATACATAATTTACAAGAACTGCAACAAAGAATTGTTCAGCAATGTGCAACCATAACGCCAGAATGCTGCAAAACGCTTTTCACAGCAAGAGGAGGCGCGTAAACTTGTGCATTAAACAAAACGGGGGACATTTCCAACTATTATTGTAATTTAGTTTTTCTGGTTAATAAAAACGTTATTTATTTCATAACTTGTAGTTCATTATTATTTTACAGCTGAACTAAGTAGGTAACACATTTGTAGGTTATTGATAATGTCTGTGTAGCTTGACAATGATTGAATTATTTCAAAAGGATGATTTAAACTAAGACAAGCGTTTTACATTCCATGACCAACATTGACCAATTTAATTTTTGATATCATAGTATAATAATTATGGTTGTAAATAAAATAGTATACAAACCTTGGTGAAAAGTTTCATTCCTGCCTCGAGATAAAGTTAACTACTTAATCTGTCGACAGTACTGAAACAATTTCCACCTCGGTATGTAATAAGCTATTACTTAACCAAAGCAATTCAATGTTGAGAACAAGTACAATAAATGGTTACTTTTACTTAAATTCTACTCAACATGATTATACTTTTATATACATAGTTTTTGTATATGTGACTTTGTGGTGAAACAATTCTATAGTCCGTCTCAACCCTATTATGCAGTACAGGTTTAATAGGGATATTGCATCTCTTATTATCTTTAGTAGTCTCTTAATAACGACATCTTTATATCCGGTTGCCTTGTTGCAAGTTCTATTATGCAAAGTATGTGATGGATATATGAGTAATCGTTGCTGTCAATTGTCAGTTTTTGCCGTAGTGTGTAAACTTTTATATTGTCTTTAATTTATCTATATATAATTTCTGTTAAATCGTTCTTTTTAGCAAGCATATTATCTTTTTCAAGCATTTAAAAGTAAGTATGCATACCTAGATCTATAATCCTGATTAACGTGATAACCTATATACATATACATAATATACTTTTTACAGATTGCTACATGATATGAGTTTTGAATTTTAAAAAGTGCGACGATAGAGTATTCTTATTGAAAGAGATGACATCATTAGGTGGAGACATAAATACTTACGAGACATCAGAAAATTCAGAGACGAAGGTATAGTTTATCATTTAATTTGTTATACTTTTATGTCCATTACGCAATTTATTATTTGCTTGTGTTTGATTTTGATTGTTTTATTTTTAGGTAGAACTATAATATATACTGATGAATCATGAGTGAATGCAGGACACTCGGTAAATAAAAAGTGGACTGACGTTACTGTTCAAAGCAGTCGACAAGCTTTTACGTAAGGACTCAGCACTGGTTTAAAATCACCAAATGGTCTTGGGCCTCGATTTCCATTAATTCATGCTGGAGGCGAGCAAGGTTTTGTTATTGGTGCTGAATGTACATTTCTTTGTAAGAAAAATACTGCTGATGTTCATAGCGAAATGGATGCAGATATATATGGAGATTGGTTCAAGAATAAATTGCTTCCAAATATACTAGAGAACTCGGTTGTTGGTCTCGATAATGCCTCATATCACACGAAAAAATTAGAAAAGTTTCCAGCAGTAGCACGGAGAAGACCAAATTATTGAATGGCTCACTGAGAAGAATATTCCACTTGATAATGACATGTTAAAAAGAGATTTACTGGCTTGTGGTCAGAGGTTAGGTCTCAGTATGCGAGAAACAAAATTGATGAATTTGCAAAGAATAAAGGGCATTATGTTCTTCGGCTTTCACCTTATCATTGTGAATTAAACCCAATTGAAATGGTGTGGGCACAAGTTAAGCACTACGTTGAAATGCACAATACGGCATTCGAACAAAGAGATATTGAACAATTAATTGTGAAGGGTTATCAGAATGTAACAGTGAACAACTGGCGGAATTAAATTGGCCACCTTGCCAACTTGCAAGACGATGTTGAAGAGTTTATAATTAACGTCACACATTCATCATCAGATCAAGATTCTTTAAGTGATGATGAAAAATAAAACAATATGTGTACCTACTCCTTTGTATGGTCATGGTTAGTTTTTCCATAAATGTTATCATGTATTATTAACTTGTTCTTATAAATGGGAAAATATGTTTTTGCAAAATGAATTTGTGAGGAATTTGTGTCTTTAAATGTGTATAACGCAATGTAGGTTAACATATTAATATTCAATATGACTATATAAGTCATGTAACATATTAAAAAATAAAAGTACATGTGTGTGGTTATTGTTATTCTTTTCATAAATATGTATTATTTAAGTTGTTTTTATAAATAGAAAAGTTTTTTATGAAAAATAAACTTGTGATTAACTTTGTCTTGGTCTGAATTTATAGTGGATAGTTGATTAAGATGTCAATATTCAGTAACGAAGAAAATTGTATACCTTAAGTGTTTCTTTGAAATATTAATTCATTTACTCTGGCTTACTATATTCAGTTAGATTTTAAACAATTTTTTACAGAACAATCCCAAAGGATTATATTATTACAAATATTTTAAGTAATCCATCTTCCCATATATTCTCCCCTTTTAGTGTTTCAAATTACTATTAATTTTTGTATGCAGTATGCATCAATTGAATGACAAACAGTCGTATAGGTTATGTTTTGATTACAAAAAATGTCAGATATTGAACCGGAACTGTAACGACATTATACAATGAGACGATTTGGCAACCATGAAATCAATTCCCATAAGACCTGTACTGCATAATAAGGTTGAGACGGACAGTATACAATAAATCGTACAAATAGTTATTGTTTATTTATTTTGTTTTATATACATGTATTTTAATTGATATCTTCTTTTATAATATCTAAGAAAATAAGTTTTCTAAGTACGCCTTATCTAAATTAATGTGTATAAATTTCTGTTGGAGGTACGTAATACAGAAGAAGATCGATTGTTCTGCTCTTTCAAATAATTGCGATTCGCATTTCCTTTAAATCAGTACTGACGTTGATATGACTTTTAGGTCTCCAATAACCAGAACCAATCTTCCCTTCAAAATATCAATATCACATATGTGAAACAACTTTAACAGTTTTGTACTTCCTTATATGTATATACAACGATGTATTGTGACAAGAAAGATGTTGGACCCCAAGACTTTTGCGGATGTTCACTTTGTTGAAAAAAACTTATATTTACGAGTATAATCTTCCTCTTAGAATTTCAGTGATTTTAAGAGGAAGTAGTAGGTTACTTCAGTAAAAATAACATTTTATTTATATCTCCTTAACTATTAAAAGTAGAAAAACTTATAAAGATTACAGAAATACTCAAAAGTTAATTTCAGAAAAATCTTATATATTTTCCGAAATTCCTACTGGAAGTAGATCTTTTAGTCTTATCGAAAAATATCTGTTTGCGAATAACTCGCAAGTCATGGTTTCTAGACAGGTATATTTAGAGTATAAAAGGACTTAAAACTTGATTTTGAATAATTATTGGGTAGAAATAATTCAAGTTTTGGACCAGAAGTATCACTTAAGCACTTATATAATTACGTCTTTTTTGCATATATCTCGCAAATTATGCGTTATATACACATTTATTGTAATTGAAAAAATATCCGGTAGCCTGGTTGTCTTATTGAAAAACATTTTTTTTGCGAATATTTCGCATGTTGTTTCCTAAACAGGAATATTGACTGTATAAAAGTACTTAAACTTAATTTTAAATAATGTCTTTAAAAAAAAAAAATCAAGAATTGGTCCGGAAATAGCACTTCCACACTTATCTAATGACAGTTTTTTTTGACATGTATAGTGTACACAGTCTTGGTATATATTCACTTAGAATCACGGTTTTGTTTAGGTTATGTAATTTCGTTATTGTCATTATTAATATTACTATTTTCATCTTTATTACATCCTATGTGATTCATAAAATTGTAGGTGATGTCTGTTCGATGAATAAATTATTATTATTATTCATACATTCATATCCTATATTATGTAGGTATAACTCAAACAGGCTGTCCTAGCACCTGAAACGCTAGGTGTGCAGTGGTAAATTATTGACGCAAAACACGTAAACACTGCATAACTTAGTAATAATACCATCTTAATATTGCATCTCACTGCAACCGGTACATTTCCACTACTCGCAAAGAGTTATTGTTAGCTGTATATACATATGTACATACATACATGAACAGCAGCATGTCATAAGTATTGTTTATTATGTATATTCTAAGTTCCTTTTAAAGACAAAGTATTCATTTACGTTCGTTTAAAACCACAATTTTCGCATGAGATTGAGTACCTAGAAAAACGATTTAATTTAATTATACAATACCAGAAATCCCCAACTATTTATTTAAATTTTACATCCAGCTATTGTAAATCGTGATATTCGAACTCAACATGATTTAGATTTTTTTTTCATTTTAAGAAATTCAGACGGACATTAAAATTAATTACAAGGTCAAGTTAACTATTACTCGATAGAGATCAATTAATTAGATGAAACAATATTCTCCTGGTAACTTTAAGAAATAATACCCAGTTTATCGAAATATGATCTAATACATACTTACTTAACAGATGGTAAATAATAACTGTCCTATATGAATATTAATATCTTGATTCTGTAAACAGAGATGAATAGATAGACAGGTAGATATCATAGGTGCCGGTTATACTCGTATTATACTGGGTGTCCCAGCTAAGACTTTTGGCTCATATATCTCCATTATTATAAAACGAATTTTTTTGAAATTTAAAACGTAGATACATGCATACTTTATTGAATGCGGATTGTTCTGTTACTTTTGAAATTAGTGAAAGTTGAAAAATGTAATTTTCACTCATCGTTCTTTTTTTCAAATTCCACGAAAATATTTTTAGAAGATTAAACACCAAAAATCAAGCCTCTACAGAAAAAATTAAGTAAAACATCTACTATGTCGCTTTCCTCTGATTTTTGTTTTAGTGTTCTCGTTTTTTGGTCGTTCTTTGTTATCAACTTTTGTTATTAAATTGACTACTATAAGACCTGAAATTCAAAGTTTTAACGCTCTTGTTGTCCCGAAAACCCTACTTAACCTTTATTGGCAGTTTAGTGGAATATCTATGGGTGTTATGTGAGTTTAATTGTTTGCACACTGTAAAGACATTAACAATAAGATTTACTGAAAACTGGAAACTCTGAAACCAGTATCTTGTATTTAATAAAGTATGCTACTTTTAACTCGCTTGATTATACAATAACAGGAAATAAAAGCACGTTTTAAAGACAATGGTTGTTTCAGTATAGCGCAACGGTTCTTCACTTAATATATTGTCTATATTCCAAAATTTATAAAAATTCGTTCAATAATAATGGAGATATATTATCCGAAAGTCTTAGCTGGGACACCCTATATAAGATGCGAACTATAAAGAATAAACTCCCATAATATTAGAAAACAAAATTAAATGAAACTATTTCTGACAGTTTTATGACATGTTTGTGTCGTTCACTTTTTATATACCGTCAATTCTTCGAAATTTAATTTTACAGATAGCCAATTTTATCTAATATTGAGTCTAATAATAGTAGTAAATCCTGACTTGAAACATCCATACAACTATAGCAGCAATTATAAACGGCTTCGTCGGACATATATTTATTATTATTATTAGGTAATGTAATGTATCCTATATGCCCCTTTGCATTCGTCAATGAGTGTGGAAAACCACAGAATTCAACAACACCGCGCATTGTTCAAATATACCTAATACCACAATTAATAGCATGCCCTTACAGATTATCGCAGCCCTATGCAATAGATACCTTAGATTAAATAAGGTATCTAGAGAGAGAGAGAGAGAGAGCATAATGTCAATTTGTAGCCTATTAAATAGAAGTAGGGTGGAATGCAGGGATATAAAAATATTGGACACATTACGGGGTGTATAGGTATCTTTAAATGTTCTCAGCTCATATGCTAATGAAATTTATTAAATTCAATAAATTCGTATATTCATTTGATAAATTGTTTGTAAATTAAACTCTATTACTTATGCTTTAAAAAACAAATTACTTATAATTATTTTTGAAAAACATTTTCTAGTGATTTAAAATTTTTAAATACGTAAATTTATATATCTTTTAACACGAGAAGACTAAATTATTGTTAATTCCCAAAATATAATCAAAATAAAGATTAGTTTTACTTCCAAAGATTGCGTCAATTATTTCATCACATTTTCTCATTTCCTTTATATCATCCATAAATACCAAATATAATAAATACGAATGTGCATTTGTAATTACATTTACAGATAGTGTGAACAACTTCAGTGGTTGTAAATTTATATATTTATTATTGTTATATGTTTAAATATTTGTAAAAGTAGTTCATTCAATTTACTTTCGAGAGATTTGTAAAACTAGTCATTTATTTAATAAGTTCTTTATTGATATTTCATATAATATTATAAACAATCCTACAGCAATCAAAAAGATGTTGATCATTATTTGCAATTTATATATTGGTATAGCACTTTTTCTTATATATATATATATAGTATTCAAATTCCTTCTAATAATAATAATAATCCTTTTTACCCAACAGCTGAGCCCAAGAACGGGCACCAATTGAGCACTTTATTACCCTCATGTAAAAATGTATACGCTTGCTGGACACACCAATTGAGAACCAAGGGCCAAACGGAGACCGGCCAATTGAGCACTTTAGATTAGCCAATTGCGCACTTTATTACTAGTTTCCTAGTAAACAAACGCACAAGTTATCAGGTGTTGAATTAATGCGAACAGTTATCTTTCTCGGCGAAATAAAAATCAAAAAATAGTAGGTATTTTTTATTAAAAAAATGTATTAGCAATAATTATGCTATTACATCAATACTGTATATACACAAATCATATTCAATAAAATACAAACAGAGACAGGTATGTACATAGTAATTAAAAAAAAGTAGTTTACATTAGGTAAAGGTTTGTATGTAAGAGCAACTAATTTGTTCAGTGTTTGGTCATCTTACAATGACCACAATCCGTTGCGGTTGTTTTTTTCGCTCAGTAGGCATTTTAGCTGTTTTGGGCGTAACATATACACCTCAAGCATATAGTCTCTCAAGCTTAATGTCATGATTGTAGGTATAACCAATACTGTGGTAAAAGAATGTACTCTATCAGATTAAAATTTCTAATGAAACGCTAGTATTTACCTTAAATTTATATAAATCATAACTTTGATTATAATTCACTGTAAATTAGATGGTAAACAACAAATGCATGACAGTGATCAGGCCACAAAAATTTTGAACTAGACTATTTGACGTTGAGACGGCCTATACTACACTCCCATATTATTAGCCCATGCTAATGAAAATATAATGAAAATCAATTAATAAAACAAAACTAACAACATACAAATATTGAAGTTGCTCCATAAGCGGACCTATTAGACTTGTTTGATATCAGCTGTTTGGGCGGAGTCAGTAACGTCATGGCAAAATGCCTAATTGATTTGTTTTCATCAGAAAAAAGAATCTATTTGTAGCTACCAATTAATTATATTTTATTAAAATAGTATAATGGTCTGCCTATATTATCGGCTATTTGTAATTATCTGCATGTATTCTTGTTTCATGTCTTAAATTATTCAATTTATACAACGATGTATCTTCTGCAGCAAGCTAAAACATGTATTTTATGTTATTTATATTTTTAACTATACTGGTTATTTTATTAACTAAGAAGCACTACAATGACTAAACCACTTATGAAAATAATTATTAATTAATTTCCAAAAATACTGTCATACAGCATATGTGTGAATTCCTAACGAATTTTATCAAGTAGGTAGCTGAAACACCTGTTATAAATTCTCAGGTTAAAACCATACTTAATCAACAATAAAGGTAACCGGCATTTTAATCGACGTTGAAAAAACCGGCCCTAAATTTCGTAAATTCTGTATAAATAAAGATTGTTACAACTAGAAAACTAGAAATAAGTTCTACGAGAAATTATGAAAACCATTCTTGGTTACAAGACGTCTTTATGATTATAGCGAATATTTAAATTACAAACTGAATGAAAACGATTTTAGTCTACTTTTATGTAATATGTATGTATTGTTATAGTTTCTTTTTAAATTCATAAGTTTTATTAACCTCAATAAATATTATTATTAGATATTTTTATTGCTGCAAAGCAATCGGTAGACATACACCAAGTTTGGCAACACAATTCATGTATAAAAAATATAATGCACAGCAATAATATTTCAAATATGTACATATATTACAATAGTTAAAAAATTGTTTGAGGTGGATCATCAGTGAATACCCATGGATGTAACCAACATAAAAAAGAAGATAGGTACATTAAAAATTATAAACAATAACCGGTACAAACATATGTAAAAAGATTTACCTGCAGAGGGGATACCATATATAAACACAGTGCAAATTATTAAACATTAATAGTCTAAAATGTGTTTGTTTAACAGTGTTGTATTTTTACTTGTAGTCCAAGCACTAATTTCCTGTAAGTACTAAAGTGCGATTCCTAATAAAGACACTCATTTCTGTGTACCTAATTTCATTATTGCTTAACATTGTCACACTTGCACTAAGGAAACGAAAGTATACATAATACCAACATTAATTAAAAAAAAGGTATACAATAAACGATTTGCTAACATATATATGGAAATGATTTTAAACCAAGATAAGTAACTGAAATTGCAAACTTCTCGATTAGCTTTAATTAGAATAATGGAAATACCCAAGTTTTCTATTAATATTCAAGGCTGCCATAAAAGTATTGTTACAATATTGATGCAAAACATCATAATGAAAATATGTGTCTGTTTATTCAATTACAATATAAGATTATTATTTAACAACCAAAGAATATTATCTTCTTTGGAAATATTTAAAGCAAAAATATTTTTATTGCATGTTAAATTAATTAAGTAATATTCACATAACTCATCACATCATTATTTTAAATATACTGTACTTCTTTACTATAATATTTACATGTTGTACACTATCGTACAAAATTATTGTCCGCACTTCCGATAGAATTGTGTGATGGTAATGGAACTTTGATTTCGGATGCTTATACAGTAGGTAATACTTGTGGATGCGATTCCTGGAATTTTGACAACATCCAAGTTTTCTGAGTGCAGCATTAACCCTATAATGCTCTTACAATATTCTGAGAAGGAAGCCTTTTTTATTCTCTTGAAAGTAAAAGTACATCGCTCAGGAATGTATTTCATATTTCTTAATTTAGAAAATGCAAGTGCAACTCGATCTTAAACATATTTTGTTATTCTTCCTCGTTTGATGCCAATGTTAAAGAAGGGGGACAAGATGTACATGAGAACTATAATTTGCAGATTCTTTGTGTACACAAAGCTTTGATGAATAAATGCTTCTTCGTGTAAATAAATTATTACATTTTTTCAACACAGACTTTGATCTGGTAGATATACAGTCTTGTTTGACGAGATGCAATGAGCAACAGGCAATTTTTGTGATCTTAGTTGCGCGTTTGACTGTGTATTCTATGATAGATTATTATCCATTAATCTAAGATCTATCCATTAATCTAGAGAAATGTGGAATTTGTCGTGTAGCCTTTGACTGGTTTGCTTCAGGTTTAAAAAATCGCCTGCAATTTGTGCAAATTACATCGCATAAAAACTGTAACAATTACAAATCTGAGCTTTTGCATATTTCTCTTGATGTCTCACGGATGCAAAATTTATACCAGCAACATTATGACATTTTTAATGGATTTCTTCATTATAATATTGGCTGATGAGACATCTGCTATAGCCAATGGCAACGTACAAGTTGAAGCACTAGGTTATAGAATTGTCTTACTGGAATTAGCTAAAAACCAAGTGTAAAACGTACGCTTGATTTTTAGCTAATAGACTCAATATAAGCTTATTAGAATCTTTCACAATCTTGCATCCTACGGCAAATCATATGAAGAAGTGGCTTAGAATTCCAAAGTATTTTATTATTGCAAAAGAAAACAGTTAGAGTGTTTTGTAATCTGCAGTATAGAATAGATAGATGTTGAAACTACTTTAAAAATAAGCACATACTTACCATCATAAGTATATACACTTATACATTTTAGAGTGCGTGAAGTTTGTGCATCCGGCATTATTTCGAAATGAATTCAATGTATATTGAACACACGGCACTATACTCGTATTCAAACGCGCCTTTAGCGATTCTACACCATGGTCTTAGAGTAATGACAATAAACTCGACTAAGATGTTAGAAAGCGGCTGCTGCAGTAGGTGGAAATGACGAAAATTTCTCAGGGGTGTTAAATCTGGTTGTCTTCGTGAATGATTATATTTAGAAGCTCCATACACTGCTAGAATAATCCTTACTCCATTCTACAAAATGATTTCTAAATCTAGGTGTTGCTCAAATACTTCATGAACTTTTCTTGTAAAAATTAAGGCAGTTTGTCGAAACTGTTCCATTGCTTTTATACTTTGCTGTTTTCCTTGCATATAAAACATCAGCCACAGCGACAACATTTGGACTAAGTTTTAAACTGAAGGTGTGATGCAGAAAAACTTACGTATATACAGGGTGAGTTTTTTTTTTCATTATTTGTATGGGGATCTCGAAAACCATAAGAGATACGCATTAGGTTAAATGGAGAAAGATTTGCATCTTTATAAGCCTCATCCAGACACGTTTTTGTCAATTTAAGAAAATGCATGGTTTACTAGATATTTGCAAAAAATAGAAATTCTCCAAAACCTTTATAACTCTTCTATTCTTAAAGTTAGAAAAAAAAATTTTTTAATATTGTTTTTAAGAAATTCAATTTCAAACAACATCTTCTTAAATTTTTAATTTTGCTTAGCATTTTTGAGTTAGCAAGCAAAGTCTAATTTTTTTAAATGGAAACCATAGTTGGCTATGACATATTCTAATACCGCATTTTTTTCTACTTGCAATGATGTAAGGGTTGTAGAACTTATTTTAATAAATAACAGCACAATACACTATTATTATGTTTAACAAAAATCATGTCTTGCCATGGAAAACGCGATATTAATAATTGAAGCATTAAGTTTACTTCATCATTGACAGTTCGTTCATTAGGGTGACTATAGTTGGTTTTGTTAGTGATTTAGTTGCTTTACAAAGTTAGTTATTGTGTACACAAATCTTGAGAAACTTGATATGATTGAATGTTACATTATTTTTAACAAAAATAGTAAAGAAGCCGCCGAACGGTATTTTTTATTGTATTTTAGACACCTTCAAGAATTTATACAATAATTTAAAAGAGTATGGAAGTTTTGTTAAACCTAGAAATAAGGGTAATATTTGTGAAAACACGCAGATAAATGTTTTAGCTGCTGTTAATCAGAATCCATCAACATCAACGCGGCAAGTTGCACAAGGCGCTGCTACCTCACAACGCACAGTAGTGAGAATTTTATCAAAACATAGGTACCATCCTTATGAAAAATTAGTTGGTCAAACTCTACACCCTGGAGACGATGAAAAACGATTACATTTTTGTGCTTGGTTCGTAAATATGTACCATGAAAATAATAACTTTCCGATGGAGATCTTATGGACCGACGAAACACGTTTTACAAACTGCGGCATGTTGAACACCTGTGGACGCAAATAAATCCTCACCGTTCAGAAGAAAGGCGACCCCAGATTAGGGTTGGCTTCAATCCATGGTGTGGTGTTTTTGGTTCGCAACTTGTTGGGCTATTTATTTTTAATGAAACTTCAACCGGAAATCGATATTTGTAATTTCTTAGGGAAGATTTCAACAATATCCTAGATGAATTAAATTTACAGACCCGTACAAATTTACGGTGGCTTCAATACGACGGTGCCCCGCCTCACTATCAGGCACAGGTCAAAAGATATTTAGATGAATTACTTCCAAACTCGTGGATCGGCAGAAATGATCCTGTTTTATGGCCTGCACGTTCCCCAGACCTTTCACCCTTAGATTTCTTCGTCTTTGGAGCAATAAAAGATCTCGTATATGAGTGATCAAATGCAACCCAAGAGGAGCTATTGGAAGCTGTTATTAATGTTTTTGATAGCTTAGATGTTGAAAAGGTGCCGTATGTGCGTTGATAATAATGGTGGGCATTTCGAACACTTGATGTAAATTTAGCGTGTTACGTGCTGTTAATAATTAATTCATTCAGCGTTTTTATTGTTTCTTGTATTACGTTGTATATTATAAGTTTCTTTTCTATTCCATGGCAAGACATGAAAAATGCACTACTAGAATATGTCATATCCAACTATAGTTTCCATTTAAAAAAATTGGACTTTGCTTGCTAACTCAAAAATGCTAAGCAAAATTAAAAATTTAAGAAGTTGTCGTTTGAAATTGAATTTCTTAAAAACAATATTCAAAAAGTTTTTTTCGAACTTTAAGAATAGAAGTGTTATAGCACTGAAAAGGTTTTGGAGAATTTTTATTTTTTGCAAATATCTAGTAAACCATGCATTTTCTTAAATGGACAAAAACGTATCTGCATGAGGCTTATAAAGATGCAAATCTTTCTCCATTTAACCTAATGCGTATCTCTTATGGTTTTCGAGATCCCCATACAAATAATGAAAAAAAGACTCACCCTCTATGTATGATTAATCATTACTTGATACTGGGACCAGTAATGGGTGAGATGCCTACTAAATATATACAACATGGGTTGTGCATCTTTCTGCAAAATATAACAGTGTTATTAACTCCTTGTTGTACGTGAAAGATGTATATCACCTTTTTTTGTAGAGAATTGTAATAATTAAAAAAGATGCAACTTTCAGGAAGCAAGATACAAAAAGCTATTACTGTGGCTTTTGACTTTGAATAACTAAAACGCACTCGCGTTATCGATGGGGACAGTATTTTTTCAAAATAAAATGGAGAATAATAATATATTAAAGGATAATCTTGAATTATTATACAAACAGATCGGGAAGCGTTAGAAACAGGTTATCAGTTTTTGAAATTGCAAAATATTTTTTTAGTAACTTTAATATATTTTATAGACCTTACATACCCAACAAAATAGAAATTAAATAAAAAGAACAGCTACGCCTACCTGAATTGTTCTGTGAAAGAAACTCATATCAATGGATATGATACATTTAATTTCTGCTTTAAAGCGTTTTAATGGCAAAAGCAGTAAAGAAACAAATAATAATCAATATTCTAAAATAAATATGTTTTTATATTAATGTTCATATTGTTTAAAAGTTATTCTCCTTCCAAATAACTTTGTTTCCAGAAATAACATTGCAAGTAAACTATTCTTGTTTGTAAACTTTATATGGTTTATATAAATAATCAGAAGACCATGTATCAACAACAGTTTCATAAATTCACCATTTTGCAGCTCTCCACAAATGTTCCTCATATTAGCCGACAGCATCACTATTACATGTTGTGGTGGTACTGGTATTGGTTACCACGGCACCATTCCTTTAAAATCAGTGTGTTACATCTTTGATGACTTACATATGAATCCATAATATTCGATGTCGTGATTGCCAAGCGCGACTGTTTATATAATATTGATTTAGTTTGATAGTATAGAATAATTTACTTTCAAGTTTTATACAGAAATATGAATTTTAAAAACTAGCCCCTCTGCTTTGCGCCGCTAATTCTTTGCCAATATATTTATTTGTAAATATACTATGTAGATTCCGTTCCTATCAATATCAACACTCATACACATTGTACTATTTCCATATGACGTGAGTATATTTTATGAAAATAATATAATGGTCTGCCTATATTATCAGCTATTTGTATGCATGCTGCATGTATTCTTGTTTCATGTCTTAATTTATTCAATTTACAATGATGTATCTTCAATTTAGTTTGAATCGAATGGGAAAATAAACTGGTCACTTACTAACGGTATATATTTACTACATTAATACTACAATATTTTGTTATTTTTGTTTATGCTGACGATGGTATGATGAATTGTTTGCATTGTTATACCTCTGCATCACATGTCGCGTTGCCTTTATTATGAAACATGCTGGGATATTTAATTTAATATGAATTTTTACCATTGATATTCCTCTGCAACAAGAACTACACGTTTCTGTTGACTTTAAAATTGTTTCAAAAACATCTAACACTATTAGGTAAGAACTTCTCAGGAAGTTTTCTTTCTTTTCAAGATACCTATTAGTAGAAAATATTCTGATAATTTTTAATGGCGTGTGCTGCATATAATAATATTAATAAATAATAATAATAATAATAATAGTAATAATAATGAACACAAGAAAAATTGAATAAGCATGTGCACTGAATACAATAAAAAACATATACATTTGATCTTTCGAACTTCGATGTGAGGGGGTTGCAAAATTTCTTAACGACAAATGTGGTTTTTAAAAATGAAATGAATCCAGCAATTAATGAGAATAAATATTGTTGTGTATTTTATTGAGCAGTAATTAACACGAGTATTCATTTATTAGTTTCAGGAACGCTTGTGCCTGTGTCCCAAGCTATTTCGCTAAATGGACAAAAATTGGATGTACTGCATATTATAGCAAGGAGACATATCAACGCCAATTCATTGCAAAGACTTCCAAGAAGCGCTAGTAGCAGCTTTGCTACAGCTTCCAGCTCAGCCAGTGCTTCGTCGTCAAGCGGAACCGGTGAGTATAATTTAGTATATACATGTATACATATAAGATATTATCACAAATAAATGTAACGTTGACTGAATAATAAATACAATGTAATTAACATTCGAAAAGTATGTAAGTTATGATCTATCCAACAGTCCTTAAAGCGGCTTCAATACAAAACTATTGATATTAATTCAGGCTATCTTGAATAAATTAAATGACCCTTTGGTATTAGCATTTTAAGTATTTTAATATCATCCAGAGTTTTTAATATCACTTCTTTTTTAATTTATGTTTACTTATGGAAGATCAAGGAGGGTTCAAATTAAAACTTTCTCGAGTGGTATATATTTAAGTCGAATGTAGAAAACATGCTTGACTAATTTGCCTCTATAACTTACTGGCATAAATTAATAACAACTCATAAAAAGTTGCTTGCGATATGCATGATTATTAACTGAGAAACAACTTATTAAATGTCATCCATTCAATTGTCAATTTCGGCAAATATCATGGCTCACTCTACCGTATTTATATAAAAATATATATATATCAAAAACGACAATAGCTCAGTAATTGTCACTTTTAAAATAATAACGTGTTACATGTTTTTGATGCGAAATTTAGAAGGAATTTAAAACTTAACCGATGTACATTATGTTCCAATTGAAAAAAAATACTTTTAGATAAAAATGTGTCCATGTAACTTTAATCCAGTTTTCTGTAAATTCAATTAGTAATTGCAAAAAAAATATGTTTGTGTTAGGACCTTTGATTATGAACAACGCTACCAAAAATTGTGTCCATCTAATACATCGTTTTCGTGAAAACATTAAATTTTTCAGAAAAATGTTAATAAGTAGAAAACCTTAAATTTCAGGCCTATACTACCTTATAACTTTTAACTTTTGACTAAGAATTATACGAGGAATACAAAAGTATAATATCATGGTATGCCATTTAAAAAACTATAACTATGATTAGCCACCAAGTTATGGAACATTCTGTATAATACAAAATAATTTTGAAAGGTGCTAAATAATTTTGAAAGGTATTAAGTGGCTACCATAGGAAAGAAAACGCTTCGAAATATCTTTTCTATTCTTCTATTTTTTTATTGTAAAAATAGCATGAATTATATTAACAAAGATTAATGCACTGGTGGCTGATTAAAGCAAAAATTAGTGTATATAAATATGATAATGAATTGCCAGTGTGTGATCGATTTAATGGTATTATTAGCATTTTTCTCGTAGCAGTTACCAAACAAATAATCTAATAATAATAATAATAATAAATAGGCAGATAAAAGAAAGTTAGTTAACTAAAAAAAAAAACTCTTTGAAATGTGCCTCAACTATTAACTTTTTCAAACAATTTCGTCTTTCTATAATCACAGCGCGTCAGAAAAATTTGGCGGTTTCCATCTATTTCTACTTTTAACCATGGCTGTTATTCCGATAATTAAAAAAGTTATATCTTTTTTTCGTCTTTATTTTATCTATTCCGTTTTTTTTGAGATCATTAGCTCCTTGCTCCTTCAAACATGTTCATACTTTTTTTAAAGGCTATGGTACATTTCCAGCTATTATTGTATCTTGTCTTTACTTCATTCTCATTCTACTCCAATAATAAATTGTTATTATTTCCTATTGTCTCAAAAGCTGAGTGGAGATCGGCATCTTTTTCTTCAATTTGTGCCGTTCATTCCTATTCTACTACAATGTATCAATTTTTTTTCAATCTCTTGGTCTATACTATATAATTAAAATACCTCATCATTTATTTAACTCCTAAATGTTACAAAGTTGAGTTGAGTTGTGTAATAAAATTTGGCACACTCGTGGATTTATTTTCTTTTGAAATCATCCGGTTTTTTCTCACAAGATAATGTATTCCAAATGCTTGGCTACATTATTAACATATGGCGAGAGTAGAAATAACTGCTTCCATGTTATAATTCCAGTGAATGATGGGCCACCACATAATTTAACATTTTCAAACTGGAGATTTCACTAAGTTTTGGTAATTTTTCTCAAGCAAATATGCTTCCAGATCTGTTTTTTTTTTCATTTTTTTTACATTACATGTTATGCTTGCGTGGATAAAGCTTCAAATTATTACATAATACCTCACTTTTCTTTCATTTGGGCACCGTAAAGTAACGTAAGACTTTAGTCCTGTTTAATTTCTAGTCCCTTAAGTTTGGGCATGGATGCTATCCAGCACATTTAGCAAAGCTACAGATTATTGAAGACAATAAATGTGATACTTGCAACACCGAAGGCGACCTGGACCACATAGTGTTTGATTGTAAAAAACATTTCCAGACTGGTCGGGAAGTTTATGATGATATAGCTGCACTGAAGGTTGAAAGGCCTTTTAATCTACTCCCTACTTGCTAACCTTGAAGAGGAAAGAGATATTAGACTGTATTATAAAATTTTTTAGAAATTCTGTCGAAAAAATTTAAATTTAGGTTGAACTTAGCTTCGAGTCCATATGTGTAATTCCTCTGTCAAAAAATCCTATCTATCCACGGCTTAGTTTTGTTTGTGTTTAAAAGTCGCCTTGAAGAGCCTCTAGGCGTGAAAAGTCGCTGTCCAACCCTTGTGACATCTTCTAAGTGATTTCCTTTTGTGAGATAGAGCCTGGCTGCATGGACAATGTCCGAAATGCCATTATAAAAAAAATAAAAAAAGAATTCTAGTCCTTAAAGTTGAAGAGTTAACAGAGCAATCGTTAATAAGGTACGCTACCTAACTCATTGTCCATAACAAATTTACTAGATAATTTCATACCTTATATTTATTCGATAAATTCATATGAAGACATGTCCTGTCATGTCACCCTCGTTCAAGAAAAAATATATCTCTATATAATATAACGGTTGATTTGATTTAAGTTACAAACTAAATTATACAAGTTACAGTTCAAATTATACACTGAGTTTTGAACGTTTGTGTTGCTCTTCAGGTATGGTACAGGTAAAGGACTATGTTAGTACTGTGAAGCAGTTCATCGTCCTAGTCACAACTTCTTCTTTCACTATATTTTCATGCAATATGCCATTAGTACCCGTGAATATGACCCCCCATGGTAAAATTCCTAGCCATATTACTAATATCGTCCACATCTGATCCAAGTTTTGCGCTAGGATTGAAAATCGAATCCACCCATAAGTCAAACTGCATCTTTCATATTTTGATGCTCGTAGACATTTCATTGTATATGTTGTTGTGTGGCAGTCCCCACTGATTTTGGCTATTTTTTATCTTCACTAGTGTACCACAATGTGTTCCATTTCTCGTATATTGTAACAATACCTTGTGTATTGTTTGTGATAAATACCAATACACTTTATGCAGATGCTAAATACGTTCTAGAATGTAAATAAAGTAACAACAAGAGAAACATTCCTGTACGTACTTATAAATTAAATAAATCACCAAAAAATATTATCAAATCAAATTCTGTTCAGGTTTTTCCTGAAAATTGATTTTCTTAACCTATTATGTTTATTGATAAACACAAAGTTTCGAAGAGTTTCTTGTCTAATGTATATGTATGTAATAATATTTTTGTGAAACTTGTGGCTGAAATAAATTTAAGAACATAAGGAATTATACATTCTTTTAACTATATCATAATGATAATATTAGCAAAAATTATATATTAAATGCTTTCAGGATACGGGCCATCTTTCGGCGGAGGGGATTATGACTACAGCGCATTTGATCCAGAGTAAGTGCAAACAATTTAAAAATGAGGTAATTTTTAATTTTAGCTAGGCAAGTTTGAAAATGTAAAACTTTCGCTGATTACGTTGTCAATAATAATTACAATGATTGTAGTGGAGAACAAAGCTTACTTTTTTAATAACAGCAATTTTATGAGTATGTAATTTGTTATACAGTGGTTGCCAAAAGTATGGAACTACGTAAATATTGATCAAGTTAATTAAGATTGTGAAATAAAATGTTAGACATAATAATTAGCGACTAGGTTATTCCAAAAAAAATGTGACGTACTAATTCTTCCACTAGATGTCTATAGTATTTGGTTTGAGATCTACATACAATTTTTTTTAAATATATATCTCTAGATATTCCCCAAGTTATAAGTATTGCTTGTGACTTAGGAATGATTTTATAAAAACCTTCAAAAATTCCAAATATACAAATATTTCTTTTATTTCTTCTTTATGACCGAGAATAAAAACTTTTTTGTTAGATAGAATTTATGTCAATGTTATTATTTTTTTAAAGATCGTGTAGATGTTGGCATTTACTGTGATAAAAGTGTCATGGAGGAGTTTCTTACCATTTCATCATTTTCACCCTCTGTTGTTACAATTACAGAGGTACAGCAATTTACCCAATTTGAAAATCCTATCAATTGTTGTTCCATTTAAAAAGAAATAATTTTAGTATATCACAATTTTTGGAACAGCCTGTATATTAAAAACAGTTCCAAATGATAGTTCCTTATTGCTAATTTTCATATATAAAATTTTATTTTAATGTCTTTATCAACTTAACTGAGATAATTTTCTCATCATTATATATGTTCTATACACTACATAAACTAGAGGGATTTCAAAAGTTCTGCAACGCATCCTTAATTTTTACAATTACAATACTTTCAACCACATTTTATAAAATTTGTTTTTTCTCTAAAGCAATTATCAAATCATGCTCCTTATCACGCACACTATAGTAACACTTCTTCAGTGACCGAAGCGAACACATCTTTCTCATCCGAATATAATTTTTTAAATTGTTTTTTTAGTAAATAATTTTACCAAATTACAAACAATTTTCTCAACAAATACCCCTTGTAAACATTTATCACAACTACTCAAACAGGGTACATTCCGTGGCACTCGTCCGCTGCAAAGTCGGGTATAGAGCCTTGCAGAAGCCACTTTTGTAGGTCCAGGCCCGGTGTTATGTCAATTCAGGTTGGGCCCCGTCTATCACAGGTGTTAGGCCTGCCCGAACCTACCTGACAGGTTAAATCGGCTCATACAGTGTAACGTGCTTTCGAAAAGTGTGATTTAGCTATCAAGGCTCTTAAGATATTAAAGCTAATCAAAGAAAATAATGATTATGAATAATAAATAGAAATTTTTTAAGTAGTCAATGGCAACTTTCAACCTTGGACATTGTCATTGAAAGCTCGTAGAAGCAGGTATTAATGCCATGACACAGGCAGAATACGATTATGATAATAAATTTCAATTATGCCCTATATGGACACTCATCATCCAGCAGAGGCATCATTTACTCAAAACTTTAACTTTCAATTACAGCAGTGTGGCCGAACCCGCGGCCCACCTATTCATTTTTGTTCGCCCTTGCCTTTCTTACTGGAAAAATATTTTAATTTAATATTTTGGAAAAAAATCGTTTACCCTTCTTACTGCTTTCAGTTATGAAGAAACGGCAAAGATAAATATACAGATAGCCCATTGTTAACAATTTTTTGTAACGTAGATATGGTAACGAACACTAGACTATGCCACCGTCGCGCGTCGTCCAGTTAGTACCACCAGAGGCGCTGAATATTTGATAAATTTATATAATCTGCATTTTAGTTGTAATACAAGGGACCCGAACCTACAATTGATGTTCTAGTTAACGACAGATGACGCTCCTCTTAAATATTTATTTTATGTAATTTATTTCGGGACTGAATAAATTATTTTACATAAATTTTATTCTGTTATTTGATAATATTATAATTATTTTTATCTTAGAATTGACAAAACAATTTTTTCTAAATATAGGATTCAGGATTTCATTTAATTCCTACCCATATGATCATAAGACTTAAAGTGTATAGTTGCTTGCAATCATTTCTCACAAAAACCTCGGGTGGTCGCCAGTCATTGGCTGCCGAAAGGTTCGCGATCGTTCTGGTGCTGCCGAGGGTTTCTAAAAGAAAAGGGAGCGCAGGGCTGTTCGAAGTGGTTGTTTTTGACGAGAGATATAGTACGACGACAGATTGTTGTCATCGATGTTGCGAGAGCAGTACCTAAAATTGCAGAACTGAAGAAACGGCCTGTTGAAGTTGAGAAACAACAATTTCAACAACATAATGGAAAACCACAGTGCGTTATCTGTTCTCAAGTCTTAGGTGTTTCGAAGGAGTATATCATGAATAGACACTACACCAGCCTGCATAAATCAAAATACGATCGAAGTGCCAGAAGTTGAGTGTTTAATGAGTTGAAGCTGAAACTAACTAGACAGAAGAAGAATATCTATCAGCAACCATCAAACATTGCTGGTTCAAGGGCATCTTATGAGGTATGTTTAGGGCAAGCTAAAATTAAAAAGTCTTTTAGGGATGGAGTGCTCATCAAGAGATGTGCTGTAAAAATGGCATCTGCATTTAGAGATAAGGTGGCTAAAAATTTTGAAACAGTTTCCTTGTCTCATCATACAGTAAGTAGAAGAATTAATGATATAGGTGGTGAAGTTTCAGGTTTTCTCAAGAAGATTTTGGAAAATAGTGAGATTTACTCTCTATCTCTAGATGAGAGTACATATATAGCTGACATGAGCCAGATCCTTATCTTTGTCAGAACAATAAACGAAGAATTTGAAATTCAGCAAGAACTGTTGGAATTAAAATTATTAGAAACAACCAAAAAGGGTATCACATATTCAGACCACTGGATGATGTCGTTTCGAATTATGAAAGTTATGTGAAGTGCTCTGGCATTGTAACAGATGGAGCTAAAGCAATGGTTGGTCATAAAACTGGGTTACCAGGATTGTGTAAAGAAAAAGGCAAACTGTTTATTTTACCACTACATTATCCACCAGGAGACTCTCTGTGGAAAAATTATGACTCAGTGGGACAAAGAAAATTATTCTAAAAACTGTAAATTTAATAGGGGGCAATAAAGCCTATAGACACGGAGCATTTATTGCATTCCTGGACAATTTGGAAGCAGAGTATGGTGACATTGCATTGAACTGTGAAGTGCGCTGGCTAAGCTCTGGAAATTGCCGCAACAGTTTTTTGGGTTGAGGAATGAAATTTTTGTGTTTCTCAAAAATGAAAACTTGATGTAATGCAAATTGCACTGAAGGCAGATAATACGGCACACTTCCCATCTTGTCAGCAGTTGAAAGAAGAAAAAAGTGCCACAAATTTTAGTATGTTTCATGAAATAATAATAGATTTCAAGAAGGAGTTCCACGACAGATTCCAAGATTTTGACTCCCTTAAACCAACACTTGCACTGCTGAACAATCCCATGGATTTTAAAGTGAGTGAGGTGCGACCTTCATTCATTAGATTAGAAAGTGTGCTGACCCTGAAAATTTCTGGAAACTTACTTCAAAACGTTTTCCTAAACTTCTTACATTCTTTCTGCAAATGTTATAGCTGTTCGGCAGTACGTATGTGTACGAAAGTGCTTTTTCTGCTCTCAAACAAATTAAATTAAAAGCGAGAAATCGAATTGAAATTGCTTTACTGGAACCGAGTCTGAGACTGTGCCTTACTGAATTTACAGTGGACATTGATAAACTTCTATCAGGAAAGCACGACCAATCATCACATTGATTTCTCGACTGCAAAATGAAGTGGGATATTAAACTAGTATATTAAACTTCTTTTAATATAAATTTTGATAACAGTTTTTGAATAAAACGGGTAACTAAAGATTGGACCATACTCAATTATTGCATAAAATTGCTCTATATGCGTTGTTTACATTGCGTCGGTACGGAAAACAACGCGCTCTGAAATGCTACATTGTACATTAGAATGTCCGAAACTATTATCTGTATAGCATATAAATTATTGCTAAACCTTTTTTATTTACCTTGATACGCCAGCTAAATTAAATCCTTATTTGATGCTCTAATATGTATTTTAAAAATACATAATAAAACGCTTGTTACTATGTAAGACTGTAATTAATTTAAATATATTTGTTTCAGAGTGACTTTATTTTCACGATTTGGTGAAGAAGAAGGTACTGGTGTTCATGCTACAGGTAGTGCACAAGGCCCGAAGAAAGCCTTTAGTTCCACTTCTGTATCTTCCGACGGTTCTGGAAAAGTTAGGTATCAAGTTGTATCCGGAAAATCCTAGTTCATGAATCTGTTTTGTTTTTATTATCTTATTACTTAATGTTGTGTATAGTTAAATAAGTATGTCCAACTTGAAATTTTTAAATATAAGTTACTAAAGTTGAAAATTTTTTTCTTTATAACATATGCATTTTTTCGGCAATCCACAGTGAAGGTACTAGAAATAATTAAATTCAGATTAAAAATAAAACACACAATATACACTTTTTTAGTATTTGATCCTCAAGATAACTGATAGACTCCTTATATATTTGCCAAATGGGAAGAACTATTCTTATACTAATTTTTCTGATTAGTATAAGAATAGTAATGGCCTCTGATGCGTCATTTAACCCACGCTAACCATTTAATACAGTATGACCATTAATTCAATTTATGAATTGATGTACTTCATGTAAAAAATAAAGGTAATAAAATATATCACTTAGAATCATCAAACTCAAAAATTCAGAAATACTATTAAGTGATTAATTAGACCTCAATTCTTCTCAGATGTTAAATCCGTGTAGTCTTTGAGAAGAGTTTCTGTTCAATTTTTAAACTTGTACGTTAACAAATTAGATACAGTTAAGGATTATTTTTTTTATTTTGCATAACTTTGTATTTATTTATACAGTAGTAGTTTAATATTCAAAGAGTGAGGACGTATTTTTATCGGCACTGCATATAGTGCAGTGTCGAAAAGAAAAATATTGTTATTTATTATTGAGACATAAATAAAATTGTGATGATGTAAACTATTAGTGAAATACATCGATGAAGCAAATGGATGATTAATCATTTATCAAGTGGGTCAACATATATTAAACAACAAAAATATGTCTAACAATAAGTGTTATATTTGCCGCGTGGAATTCCGAAGAACTGTAAAGTGTTTCGTATGTGAGGAAGAGAGACATAGTAAATGCTGCAATTAGTGACGAAACAGCTAAAAAGTTGAGTGACACTGATATTATTACATATGTATGCGATATTTGTCGTAAAATGAAAGTGTGTCAAACAATGAAAGAAATGGACTAGAAACTTAATGATTGTCTCCAAACAATATCAGAACAAAATGAACTAATTCACAAAATTTTAGAGTTTATTTCGAACACCGAAAATAAGGTAGAAAAGAAGACATTGTATAGCGATCTATTGAAAAAGAAAAATGATGTGTTAATTGTTAAACCTAAAAAGGATGATCAAAAATCGCACGAAACAAAAAAGGATACTAAAAATAAAGTGGTAGCACTTGGAATTGAAACAATAAAAACTGTTGGAAAAGGTGGTATCGCTATTAATTGTAGTGACCTAAAAAGGATGATCAAAAATCACACGAAACGAAAAAATGAGGTGCGGCCACCACACGACTTTCTTCGTTTCAAACTATACAATTTTAAGAATTTTTTTATACAAAACTTATTCAAAATCCTATTATAAGTACTTTCATTCTCTTAATAAATCGCTATAGAATGCATACTTTGCAAGATATTCGAAAAAAAGTGCTACTCGCTAAGAGTAAAAGTGCCACTTCCGGTCCAAATTTTGAAATTTCATGTATACAAAAATATTGCAAATCCAACTCTAAATACTTTTGTACTCTTAATAAATATATATAGAATGCATAATTTACGACACATATGCAAAAAATTACTATTCGGTAAGAGTAAAACTGGTACTTCCGGTCCGAATTTTGAATTTTTTTTTATACAAAAGATATTTAAAATTATAATTTAAATACTTTTATACTCATAATGTACTTGCCTAGAAAGCATGATTTGCGAGATATTCGCAAAAAACTGATTTTCGATAAGAGTAAAAGACCTACTTCCGGTTGGAATTTTGAAAAACTTTTTTAAGATAATTTGTCTCAAATTTAATTTTGAGTATATTTCAATTCTTTATAAATTTGTTTAGCCTTTGGTAATTGACGAAATATTGGCAAAAAAGTACTACTTCCGGTCTACCGATTTTACTGAAAAACTAATCAGATCTCAAGATGCAGATTTTACACGCAAATACAAAATTTGGAATTGATATCTACAGCGGTTTGACAGCTATCGTGGTCACACACACACACACACACACACACACACACACACACAGAGAGAGAGAGAGAGAGAGAGAGAGAGAGAGAGAGAGAGAGAGAGAGAGAGAGAGAGAGAGAGAGAGAGAGAGAGAGAGAGAGAGAGAGAGAGAGAGAGAGAGAGAGAGAGAGAGAGAGAGAGAGGCACACACAGACAGACTCACAGAAATTTTTTAAAAACCACTTTTTTGGTATCAGGGGACTTCAAAACGTGGACATCTGCAAAAATCTCGAGGTCGAAAATTTTCGTCATCACAATACTTCCTTATACTACTTATAAGAAAGTAAAAGGATACTAAAAATAAAGTGGATCCAAGTAAACTAGCACTTGGAATTGAAACAATAAAAACTGTTGGAAAAGGTGGTATCGCTATTAATTGTAGTGATAGCAATTCTAAAGAAAAATGAAGAGAAAAAGTGATAAATGAAATTGGAAATAAATATGTAGTTTCTGAACCAAAATTAAGAAACCCTAAAATAATAATTACTGGTGTTCAAGCAGATGTTATTGATGAAAACAATGAAAAAGTGTTAGACGCGATTATTAGGCAAAATGACGTAGACAAGGATGTCTCAGATAAAATTAAAATAGAAAAAAAATACTTAGATAAGAAAAAGAAGAACTATGGAAATATTATATTGTCTAATTACTGTGACTTACATATATACCTTTATACGTAAAACGTATATGCATATATGCATGTGTTTGAGATACACACATACATTAAGTGCTATTGTCGACAATCGAACGCACAGGCACCGGTGTTTCGACCTATGAGGTCTCATCAGTGTGCGTGGAGATTCTCGACAATAGCTTCAAGACTTAAATCGCTGCTTATGTCATTTTAGCGTGTTAAATGCAGTGAGAGTATCACAGTGACATCTAACACCCAAAAGATGACACAGAACAAAGCGATGGCTTCTGACGGCATGTTCTGCTATACAGAGGCCTGTATGTTAATAGTGTATCTCATGTAATAGAGCCTTAGGTGGCGTCACCGATCAAAACGAAAATGAAAAGTGTGAACACATGGATGTTAAAACTAACATCAAGCAGTAAATAATTACTGTGACTGTGACACGCTAAAATGACATAAGCAGCGATTTAAGTCTTGAAGCTATTGTCGAGAATCTCCACGCACACTGATGAGACCTCATAGGTCGAAACACCGGTGTCTGTGCATTCGATTGTCGACAATAGCACTTAATGTATGTGTGTATCTCAAACACATGCATATATGCATATACGTTTTACGTATAAAGGTATATATGTAAGTCACAGTAATTATTTACTGCTTGATGTTAGTTTTAACATCCATGTGTTCACACTTTTCATTTTCGATTATATTGTCTGTTCAACCGGCGATATATTCCAGCATCATGGACAGGGAACTAATAAATATAGAATGAAAAAAATGTAAGGTGTATGAACACCTACAAATAGTTCGATGTTACAAATGTGCAGGGTACAATCATTTTGCTAAAGAATGTAAAAATGCGGAAACATGTGGTAATTGTGCTGGTAGTCATTTGACAAACAAATGTGATAGCGTAATTATATATGAGAAGTGTATAAATTGTGTAAGAACTAACGATAAATTTAAAATGGACATTGACACTAATCACACAGCGTTTGATAGAGATTGTATACATTACAAACGATTAGTAGATAGGCAAAAAACGAAAATTAAATATATGTAACAATTAGATTATAAGTAGGATTAATTTGCTCAGTAATGATTTAATTGTAGTTTTTTTTTAAATGAAGAATATTTGAACAATTAGGCCGTAATTATATTATAGAAAAAGTTTTAGTTTCTAAGTAATATATTTGTATATCTTAATAGCAATTGCTAATAAAGATTATTATTATTATTATTACAATACTTGTTACTGCATTTATACATATTTAAAACAAAATTTTTAATTACTCTAAGACATATTAATCTTCTTTATGTGTTGCATGTTTCTGTTGGTGTAGTTTTTGTAGTTGTTGTTTTACACTATTGATTTCTTCTTCAGTAACAGTAATTTCTACACCTTTCTTGTTCATTTCGTATAAATTCCAAACTTCTAATTTTCTCCTCCAAAAAGGCTGGTTGCTGTTCTTGCAAAATCAATTTATATGAACTGAGTTTATCATTTATTGTGTCTTTACAATATTGATCAGTTAATTTTTTTTTAATTATCTATAAGCCACTCAAATTTCTTGTAATCCCATCTCCGTAATATCTTAAATGTTTTTTACGTTTATCAATTAGCTCCTTCAGTTAAACTTTTAATTTTCTGTTTCGAGCAAGTTGCTCCATAATTTCTTGCATTGCTCTTATAACCCCTGTCCATCTAGCAATTTTGGATTCAATTGAACCTTTATCCAAAGGATGTCTTTGGACACTTGTTGTAATATCTTTTAAATAAGACTGAATATGCTTTTTATGTGATGCAAATTCTAATGTGAACAGCTTCTGAACTAAATGATCAGCATCATGTAATTCTTTAGAGTCACGAAATTCTAGTTGAAACTGATTCGTATCAACTTGCTGCATTGACTCTAGGTCACTTTTTTCAGGTTTGTAACATGGAATTTTTTGTGGTCTTACCCATTTTATTTTTAATTCACTTTTAACTGCATAATTTCTTCCAAGCACATTATTAACTGTTTTATATTTTGAAGTATGTTCAAATATTCTTGCTAAACTTTTCGTTATGTTCATTTTCTTATTCTCCAGTTATTTCCAGGTAGGTTAGCAGACAGAATGTATGTAAGTAATGGTTCTAAGAATTTCTAATTTTGTGTAGGAGATATAAATGTTGGATATAGTATGTAATTTCCTTAATTGATGTTGCAGACACTTCTTGGTGAAACATTTTAACAAATTAATTTAATTGTCGAGAATACCACGCTTGGCTATATTTCACAAAGTTTTATTAGAATTTTCTAACATATATTTCGGCTGTTATGCCATTATCAAATAGTTCTTATCTAAAACTAACCTAAAGTAAGTAAGGGTACAACTTATATTGTAACCTGTCTTGCCTCTATTTGCGGGCTAATCCGCAGAAATAACTTCTATTTAATTAAGCAACTAACTCCCGTAACAAGCGAATATAAAAATTGGACATCTATAGCCGGGACCCACATTCGGTTGCCTATATCACAGGGCGCACCGCCGCCGGTGATAGCTCTCGACGAGATCGTTGCTAGGAAACGTGCCTCGCTGGTTTGTGGCCAAGTTCAGCTCGGTGACTCCGTTCGAATTACAATTTGACAGGTAACCTTAAATCTTTACGGTTTTTGAAGTGAAGAATAAATTATCAGTAAACGTGATGTACAGTTTTGTGCAATAAATTGGCGTACACGTCTTATTGCTAATTTTGACATTATTTTGCCATTGTGAAAATGGCTTAAGTTAAGTTGACAAATGGAATTATAGCGTCAATTCAATTTGTCATACATGACAGGTATTCAAACAAAAGTCATATTTACATAAGCGTATATTAAGTGTACGCCAATTTATTGCACAGAACTGTACTTGCTAATTGGGCCAAAAGAAACCCATTTACGGGTAGCTTACAGTGTTAAAACTGAGAATATATTATCAAGTGAGTATTGTTTCTTAGTAACTCATCGCTTCTTAATATTGCTTACAAACTTTGAAAATAGAAACACACGTGTATTTTAAATCAATCTTATTTAACATGTTTCGTGAAAAGGTGAAATATATATACACACATATAATTTATATAGCTACATATATTGAACACACATTCAATTTCAAATGAAATATATTTACAAATTATGAGATTCTTCTGGAAAAAAAGAAAAATATAATACCGAAAATGGCATGTAAGATTTGAACATAACCTCTCAGGATAGGTCTAAAAGCTAATTTAAATAACAAGTTTTACTGTATTAAAAATTAGTTTCACGGTACATTGAATGAACATTACTATATAACAACATTTTGAATGAGTAACGAAATTTAATATCATAACTTTAAGAAATACTTTTGGATTCATGTTAGACTTTCATTCGATTTGTTAATTGATTTATTACGGACAAAATCTTGTTAGCATCTGTTTAACTCTTGCCTTTCAATTTAAGTAACGGATAAAATATTTAACATACTCCAATGCCGAGATTGGTGGTTTTGTTAAATACGGGAAGTTGCACCTTAGTGCCAAGACGAGAGGACGAAAATTGTAAGGACAGGGCCCCAAAGTGTCAAAACTTGGTGCTCAGTTACAGGAAAGAACTTTCTACCAGGGGACGGTTCTTTTCAGACAGGAAGGATACCAGTCTTCCACCAGGGGAGGACTAGTTGGCTCGGAGGAAACAAGTTGCCTCTGGGGACCAACCTGGTTGACTTGAAGGAAACAAGTGATTTTAAAACCTTAAGTCGCCTGCTTATATAGGCCTGAGCACCTCGGAAAAACGGTTCCCCACTTCGATAAATAGAAAACGCGACCAGCTCTGACGTATGCAGAAGTGACGTAGCGGGTAACATGCCATTCTGCACACGGAGAGTTTCTAACAATTTAAATATCATTATAAATCAATTACCAAATTGCTATGAGATAATAAAAAAACATTTGATTACATATGAACATTAAGAGAAAATTAATAAGGAAGTTATACATATCATGAATGAATATCTATAGCATGAAAAAATATGTACAATATTGACTTATTTATTAATCTAACGATGCAGAATCGTTACAATATACCTAGCTCTCTTAATAATATCGGGTGGTGTCTAATGGATATTTCTAATTGTGTCTATGAAGGAAGTATTCAAGAAATCTAACTGTGTGTTAGTAGCTTACAAATTTTGTTTCTGAGCTTCTTTAATTTCAAGTATTTCTAGCAAAACTAATCTTTTACTTTTTGTATTAAATTGCAGCTATTTATATCAGGCAAATGGTTTTCTTGTACACAGTGTTCTGAGAACCCTGTGTTTTTAACGTTATATTTTACGTCTCTGACGAGTTCGGCTATCCGTTTTTGATACTTCTACCACTTTGCCTTATATATATAGCTTCACAATTTTGGCATTTGATGGAGTATACTCCTGATTTCTCTAGCTTATCTGTTTTGTCTTTCGTGTTATTTAACATATTTTGTCTTATTGATCCATACTATTTTAATATCTAGCTTACTTAATATTTTATTTATTTTGTTTGATTACTTTGATTGATTTTGGGTGATTACTTATATCCCCCCTATCACAACTTATAATTACAGACACAGATAAAACAATTATTATAGCTCCCCCTATTATTTTTAAAACTGTAATTGAATAACTCTTCCTAATAACAATAACTGTTTTATCTGTTCCAGTGTTAAGAAAAAGTGAATTTTTATCTTTTCAGCACCTGATGAAGCCACAATGTGGTGGTATGTAGTCTCTATATTAAGCTTTTTTTGAAACTAAACTTTGTGTTACTAATTAATTATTGAAATTCAACAAAATCTCCCAAATCAATGACCAATTATTGGCATTAACATAGAAGCAAACAACTACATTTTGTGTATCGATTTATAAGCGCTAAGATGACGTTAGGAAAAAATCTTTTCTTTTCAACACTTCCAGCTGTAAAGCTACATGTCCGCACTATAAACCTAACGGCAATTCTTCTATTCTTTATATATATAAAGACATACATTGACATGGTTTGCTTAACCATACAATGTATTACATTTAGTTTTATTCAAGTTCTTAAAAAGAATTGTATTTGTATTGGTTAAATGTTTATTTAAAGGTTTGCAAGGTTAGAAAATTGGTATTTACAGAATTAAATGATGTGTTGTATAGAATTATATTCACTCTGTATAATGTTGGAACGTTCAATTTTCTTTCTTCTATATAATTATTGTAAAATCTGAAAGGAAGAAATTAAAGATATTAGTTTTGTTAAAGAATGTTGTGTATTATAAATTTGTACAAAATTGGGTATTGAGAATAATCAAATTCGAATTAAGATTCGCGCTTACATTTGAATAAGCGGATATGACATTTTGATTCTGACAGATCATATTGTATATCATCAAAATATGATGGAAAATGTGAGATAAAGTATTGGAATTAAGTTTTTTAAATATAAAATGGATTAATTAATGTGTATTCTATAAGTTAAAATGGATATAAATAGTCTTAAAAGATTATAAAAATACTATATTGAATATTAAGTGCATGTGGAAAATTTTCATTGGATAATTTGAAAAGTAAAGGATCGTCAAGGTAATTTGAAAATAAATAGGGGAGAATTTTTTGATTCTTGATTCTGTGCGGGTATAGAATTTCGGTGTTATCAAAATAACACTGAAAATTACAGGTAATATTTTTGAGTACTTAAAGTGTTAATATTACATTATTCAACGCGAATATATAATTATTTATAATTTGCAACTTAATGTGAAAGTAAGAGTTCACAAGCAATCACTAATTGAGTGTGAAGTTGTTTAATCTCCAACGTATGAAAATATAGAGAAAAATTGTGGTAAAATATAAAAGGAAACTTACTCATAAATTATAAAATACTGATACGAGTCAATATAGGTGTTTTCCAGACCAGAGAGTAATGCAAGTTTAACCATTTTGATGAACTATTTGGAAACCTCCAGAGAGGTGTTTTCCAGTCCAGATACATCAAATATTTTATCCAAGATTTGCAGTAAACGATAATAGACAGTTTATGGAAAATCTACAAACTTCAAGTATTAAGGGAACTGAGACATCCAGGACCACACTATAACATCAAGGGAATTGTTTTCGTTGAGGCAGTTTAAATCTACGAGAAAGAAAATACTAGTCATTTGACGAATTGATAAAACTTCAATATATCGCTTATGCACAGGAAAAGTGTCACAACTCAAAATTGATAGTTTTGCAGGAAAGACGAAAAAACATTGGTGGTATTGTATTTTGTTAATTCGCAAGCTGTAATAAGTGTTGCCAGTATGAAATTCTTATGATAACATTATTAGGGTATGTATTAATAGATTATATTTAATTTTTATAAGAAAAATAAATTGGCCGGAAGTTATATTGAGATGTGTCACTTTTCTAGAAATTGAGGTAATAATAAACAAAAACCAGAAGATGTCATAACTGTTTCAAATTATTTATTTTTTCCAAAATACTTGAGTAAACACTTATTACAAATTAAAAAAAAACAATTTTCGTTCTTATGATCTTATTTGCCATAGCTAATGTACCATGCATTAAGACAGATTTTTGTAATAATCTGCATATTGCTTAGAGATTAAATTTTTGTTGCACAGTGACATTATACTTTCTTTCTTTTTCTGAGCCAGTCCAATTTTGTTTTTATAAAGGCTTTTTAGTACAATATTGTTATGTTGACCCTTGCTCCGGCATTGTCTCCGTTCAATTTTGCTGAATAATTCGTCGCTATACGAGGTTTTATAAAAAATACTACGCGGATGTTCTTTCTCTACACGAACAATTTTAAATTCTCCAATCTTTACAGCTTCATTTTCTGTGTTTTTTGGAAAGGAAGGGCCGTATTTTGCAGCAAGGTCTTTTAAATCAAAAAAGCTGCTGTAGTTCATTTCCTTGATTTGGTAAGGCTGACCCGTTTTTTTGGCTGTTGCTATGAGTGATACATATTGACTGGGTACAAAAATTGGGGCGGACATCAACGATCGTTTGATGTGGCGTTCTATAACTGAATGCACTCCATCCCCTTCATTTTGGCTGTGACCTTTTATGAGAAACTTATGCGTAATTGATCTGATGAAATCATATTTCTGTACGGCAAACAAATACATTAAAAATAGAAATCTATTTTTTTGTTGCCCACAGCAGTTATCAGAGTAAAACACTAAATCTGTCTGTGTTTTACTGGTCATGGCTTTGTTATTAACATCTTCAATAAAGTTAAGAACGCAACTTCCAATCTCACAAGCCCCTCTGTTGGCTTGAGATTCATCCCACACAAAACATGTTACTGATTTTGTCTTTAATTCAAACATGGTAAAATTAAACACGTTTAACTTTGACGTGTAATAAAAGGTTGAAACATCTCCCCTGGGGCATTGCAAAACGGCCTGCAAATCATAAACCGCTACAATAAAGTTGTCACTAACATTTTGCTTGTCTTTTTCCTTCTCAGTAGGGTACTTACGCCGATTGTGGGACCACATCCCCCCACTCCTACTACCCCCCTCCCCCCTCCCCGCAAGATAGGTAGAACCCTCTGCCAACCCAACTGATGTGGCGCCCCCTCGCGGTCGCCAACCCAACTAAAAATTGCAGATTTCATCATTACCAACCCAACTAAAAATTGCAGATTTCATCATTACCAACCCAACTAAAATTGCAGATTTCATCATTACCAACTCAAGTGATGTGGCGCCCCCTCGCGGCCTCCAACCCAACTAAAAATTGCAGATTTCATCATTACCAACCCAAGTGATGTGGCGCCCTCTCGCGGCCTCCAACCCAACTAAAAATTGCAGATTTCATCATTACCAACCCAACTGATGTGGCGCTCTCTGACGGCCACTAACCAAACTAAGAAATGGCAGATTTCATCATTACCAACCCAAATACCATGACGCCCTCTCACAGCCACTAACCAAGAAATGGCATCTCTCATGATTACCATAATGCAGCATCCTCTCACGGTCACTAGCCAAACTAAGGTGACGTCAGACAAAATGGCGGTCCATCAAGATGGTCTTTGCTTCTAGAGAATTCCTGAATAAATTACCCGGCTTGCTATCGCGCTTCTCAATGTACTTCAAACAGGTCTAAACATGTTTCCAGCGGAAACCGCAACGGCTGTCTGCTCCTGTGATAGCCGCATGCTTGAAATGTATATCTTATAAAATAAAATAAAACAAACAATATATTTTTTAAGAAAAACAATTTATTTATTATTATTTATAAATTAACAATATTATTTTAAATTAACAATATCTCCAAGACCAGCTGCTGTTTATATACATTGTAAAGTTGCGCTATTTACTCGTCATGTTTTCTGCCTGTAAATAGAAAACGCATCCAATTAGTTTTTTTGCGCTTCTCCAGAGGCTTTTCATAGACACATAATTCCCCAGTTTCTACCCAATAATATTTGTGTATTCGCATAGTCATGCAATTCATACAAAAACTAGGACTGTGTATAGTATTTCGTCTGAGAGTAAAATCCCAAAGAGTTGTTTTATTAATTTCTCGGTAACGTAAACATACAGTACATTGTTTTCGTCTAGATAAATAATATTCTCCGGTTGAATGGGTACATCCATACCGCCAGGCATGTCGTAATTGCTCACTAGTTACGCTGGGAGACATCCGAAAATATAAACCTTGTGACGTCACTGGAACACGAGACACATGTACCAACTGGAATACTGGAACGTGTTCCATTATTTCAAAACCTATATACTCATGTTCCGTTCCATCCCCTCCACTGTTCGCACTTTATTCACTTCAATGAAGTGGAACAGAACACCACATAATAGTTTTGATTTCTTGGTTCGTGTTCCATCCCCTCAATTTTTAATATGATCGATCAAAATATAAACTCAACTTCTATAAAATACCCAACTACATATCACACATCACAACAACAACCCAACACCAGATCAACTTAGGAAGATAGATCTAGCTCAAACCCAACATACTTTCAAACACCACCACCGAGGATTTATATCTGACATCAGCATACCATTTCAAAATTATAAAATAAATATACAGTATGCTACTGGACGAGATAGCAACCAAGTATGAATATACAGGACGTTTTCAAAGGTAGGGATTTTTAGAAAAGCAAGATGGTGAATCCAAGATGGCCGCCAAAAATCTATTAAACTAAGGTGACGTCAGGCGAAATGGCCGACTATCAATATGATCGATCAAAATATAAACTCAACTTCTATAAAATACCCAACTCCGTATCACACATCACAACAACAACCCAACACCAGATCAACTTAGGAAGATACATCTAGCTCAAACCCAACATACTTTCAAACACCACCACCGAGGATTTATATCTGACATCAGCATACCATCTCAAATCATAAAATAAATATACAGTATGATACTGGATAACATAGCAACCAAGTATGAATATACAGGACGTTTCAAAGTAGGGATTTTAGAAAAGCAAGATGGTGAATCCAAGATGACCGCCAAAAATCTAATAAACTAAGGTGGCATCAGGCATCAATCTATTAAAACCACTATCAAATCATTCTCTTTAAAAGCCATCATTCCAAAACAATACATTCAAATCATACATTCAGTGATAGACACATAAATGAAATGTATTTGTGCAGCCTAACAGTTCAAAAAGCTTGATATCGAGCTTACCAGCATATTTCTAACAGATCTAAACACGTTTTCTAATGGAAACCACAACTTTTGATCGCTATCAACACCTCTATGATAGTAGCCTTATTTAATATATCTATATCATAAAATAAAAAGGAACAACATATTTTAAGAAAAACAATTTATTAAAAAATAATAACCACATTTTGTAGGTGAATTATAGCTAATATGTAGCATATCAATCATAGGGAAAAAACATTAAACGAATTACAACGATAAACAATTATGACATATAAATCCATAGGTAAAAGATATATAGCAATCAAAACCCTTCCTATATCTACCTCTCTTCATAGAAGACCTAGATATTTAATACCACATACATAAATACATAGACACTCTAATCCTCATATGAATAAATTGATAGACTTATAATAATTATTTTCATCCATAAGTATACATACATACTTTTATATATATATCACTACAAGAAATAAGTCGACACCGCTGTGATAGTCACCTTATTTAATATATCTATATTATAAAATAAAAAGGAACAACATATTTTAAGAAAACAATTTATTAAAAATAAAACAACTACACACATCAAACAAACCTCAACCATACTTTCAATTTCACAAATATCAAAATTTAAACAAAACAATCTAATGCAAAGGCAAGGAATGTTCTCGAGATGATCCATATAGTGCAATATAACAATGCAGTAAAACGATAGAGGTGAGATACATGGTCCATCAAAAATTTTTTATTACCCACTTTTTCAGCAATCAAAACTTTTTGACAAAACACTATACATATGAAAAATAGACATAGCATTAAATATTTCCATTTTAGAGATACCCCAGTTTAATCCCAATTTTAAATAACATAAATTCTTAAATTGATTTAGTTAACTTTCTTATAATATTTAAAAAAAGGTTGAAAAAGAAAACATACTAAGTCCAACAACAGATAAAATATGTACTATCTTTTTACACTTCATGTTTAGTACTATCATTAGAAGAAATATGCTTGAGGTACAGCTTTTAATATGAAATTTAGAGGTTTTTATGCAAAATACATAGTTTATCACTAATAAAACTAATTTTGAAACACATAACAATTTTTATATATCATAAAAGAACCAAACAAAAAACTAATATAAAGACAGCATTAACGTTCTAACCAAAAGATTTGCAAAATAATAAATATATACTTGTTCTAAAAATGCTTCTATCTCTCTTTTTACAGTTTATGTTTTGTACATTAATAAATCCTTGTCCTCAATTTGCATAAAAATGTTTGAAAAAGTATCGCTTAAAAACAATTGAAAAATTGATGTCTGCCAAGCTATTTATCAATATTTAAGAGTTAAAAATTATCATCATTTTTACATTTACAGATACCCCATGTTTAATATCAATTGAATTAACATAAATTCATAAAATGAGTCCATCTTTTTACACATCATGCGTATTTGTACAACAGCGAATGTATTACATTTTAAAGCACTTTATAATTTGAGAAAAATAGCAAAACCTATCACGAAACATTATTATAAATTCTATTTTATTTGGATGACATTGTATTTACAAATAGTTTTTATATCATTACAAGAAATATGCTTTTCATTAAATATTAACCACTGAACAACAGCAGTATACACAAAAAAACTAATATAAAGACAGTATTAACGTTCTAACCAAAAGATTTGCAAAATAATAAATATATACTTGCTCATCGCTTAAAAACAATTGAAAAATTGATGTTTGCCAAGCTATTTATCAATATTTAAGAGTTAAAAATTATCATCATTTTTACATTTACAGATACCCCATGTTTAATATCAATTTGAATTAACATAAATTCATAAAATGAGTCCATCTTTTCACACATCATGCGTTTTTGTACAACAGCGAATGTATTACATTTTAAAGCACTTTATAATTTGAGAAAAATAGCAAAACCTATCACGAAACATTATTATAAATTCTATTTTATTTGGATGACATTGTATTTACAAATAGTTTTTATATCATTACAAGAAATATACTTTTCATTAAATATTAACCACTGAACAACAGTAGTATAATAAATACTCGCTTTCAATTATTTAATATTGAAATTACATAAAATTCAATGCAATACACTTAAAACATTTGAAAAATCATGTTTGGTAAGCCCAATATATATCAATATTTAAGACAAAAATTATTATTAATTTTCCATCTACAGATACCCCTGCTTAATATCAATTTGAATTAACATAAATTCATAAAATTAGTCTATCTTTTACAGTTCGTGTGTTGTACTATCATTAGAAGAAATATGCTTGACGAGCGGCTTTTAATATGAAATTTAGAGGTTTTTACACAAAAACATAGTTTATGCCTAATAAAAACTAATTTTGAAACACATTGTACACATAGCAAATACCACCTCCTATACATTTAAAAAATAACAATTTTTATACATCATAAAAGAACGAAACAAAAAAAAAACTAATATAAAGACAGCATTAACGTTCTAACCAAAAAGATTTGAGAATCAACTAACAACCGGATCATGAAGCGGTTCTGAAACCCCTCTATCAAAAACATGCATTCAAGTCAATGAAATTACATAAAAATCTAAGAAATAGTAGCACTTAAAACGTTTGAAAAATCATGTTTGGTAAGCCTACTATTTAAGACAAAAATTATTAGTTATTTCCATTTACAACAGATAGCCCACTATTTATCAATATTTAAGGCAAAAAATTATTATTAATTTCCCCATTTACAACAGATTTCCTTGTTTAATCTCAATTTTTAAATAACATAAATTCTTAAATTGATTTAGTTAACTTTCTTATAATATTTAAAAAGGGCGAGAAAGAAAACATACTAAGTCTCACAACAGATAAAATATATACTATCTTTTTACAGTTCATGTTTTTTGTACTATCATTAGAAGAAATATGCTTGACGAGCGGCTTTTAATATGAAATTTAGAGGTTTTTACACAAAAACATAGTTTATGCCTAATAAAACTAATTTTGAAACACATTGTACACATAGCAAATACCACTTCCTATACATTTAAAAAATAACAATTTTTATACATCATAAAAGAACGAAACAAAAAAAAAACTAATATAAAGACAGCATTAACGTTCTAACCAAAAAGATTTGAGAATCAACTAACAACCGGGTCATGAAGCGGTTCTGAAACCCCTCTATCAAAAACATGCATTCAAGTCAATGAAATTACATAAAAATCTAAGAAATAGTAGCACTTAAAACGTTTGAAAAATCATGTTTGGTAAGCCTACTATTTAAGACAAAAATTATTAGTTATTTCCATTTACAACAGATAGCCCACTATTCATCAATATTTAAGGCAAAAAATTATTATTAATTCCCTCATTTACAACAGATTTCCTTGCTTAATCTCAATTTTTAAATAACATAAATTCTTAAATTGATTTAGTTAACTTTCTTATAATATTAAAAAAGGGTAAGAAAAAAAACATGGTAAGTCTCACTACAGATAAATATTAAAACTAAAATAAATATATACTATTTCAAAATGTTTCTACCTTTTATAGCTGTGTTTTGTTATACACAATCCAAACCATTTTGCATGTAAATATCAGTAGCCATTCCGACATGCTTCAGAACTAACCCCATCAGGTTAACTGAAAGAAGAAACACAATCCTATCAAGAATTTTATCTTATATGGTATATGTTTGAATATCTTTTTCGACCACGATTATAGGAATACAATTAGTTTCACATACCTAATGCGGGTGACAGATTGGGCAAAGTATCGGGGGATCACCAAACTAATCCTTTCAGAACATCGCTCGCATCTGATTATTTCATATTCTTAAAAAAAATATATACCGAATAATATTTTACATCTCTTTTTTTCATAAAACTCACCTATCATGAGTAAATTAAGCACAAAATGGCTCAGCACCCTGTGTCGATATATTTCCCGCAGATGTGCAGAATAATAGCACATCGTGCATAATATATCATCACCCCCTTCATGCACTCGCACGAAGCCAGCAGCAATCACGCACATATTATTAATAGGTATCAATTGATGACGTCCATATCCGTCATCTCGGTACACATCAACCACAATGTCACCCGAACCACGAGATTCATAACCATTGTCTGTATCAACAGACGGCAAAGTTAATGTTGAATCTGAATTTTGATCATCCATCACCTTAAACAAAAATTAATCAATATTAAATTCTACACCCCCAACCATCTTTAAACATTAACAAAAATTATTTGATATTAAAATACCACTCACAAAAATAAACAAACTAAATAAACACAATTAATAGCCAACAATAAAAGATGCAGGGGAAAAACAAAATCTACTTCGAGGCACACTATCAAAACTAATATAAAATGATCTACTACACATCTATATATAACCAACCCCCACTAATGACCTTAAACGAAAAAAATTCTCACTGGAAATGGATAAAGAAAACACAGGATTACCTAAAACAATCTTCTCCACATCTTCAAATGATTTTTTTTATTATCATCATAAAAATCCAAACAATTGCCAACCCAATTAAAACTAGGACCCTTTAACGATAGACGATTAGCATTAAATTAAAAAAATATAACCAAGTATCATAACTTTCAATACCATAAAAGCAAATTACCGACATCCGTTCCAGACAAAAAGCCCTAAAACTCGGCATTGGTCAAATAACTGATTACACCCCGTACCGTAAGAATTATTTACATAATGAACCCTTAGGGAAGAATGCGATATATATACATATTTAGTAGATAAATTAAGAACAAATTTAGTTTCACCAATTATAGGAACCCCTACATATCACTCGGCAAATGAACAAAAAAGATTGATTTAACCAATTCCAACGTTCTAACAAAGAAACGCACTTTATGTATCTGGAGATGTCTTCAACATAATTGAAATTCCACTTAGTCCGAGCAGATCACAACCCCATCATACCGACAAAGGAATGAATAATTCGAACAGATACCTATAAACCTGTCACAATCAACAAATCCATTAGAAAACGACACAACCTCCCAGCAGCTGTAAATTAAATGCTAATGATGCAAAAATACCTAAAAATATTTCGTAAAACAAGAGTATTTTAGTTAAATATACAATAAATATTATTCAGTATTGGAATACACAATGAATAACACAAATTTGAGTAGAGAAAGATAAATATTTCTAATTACACATGTGTGAATTTGAATTTACATCACCTGCCCGAATAGAGTGTCTTATATATGGATAGTAAAGTCGTCGCATCCATACAAATGCATTTCTCACATACGTATGTATATAGTCACCGCGCTTATGTGCGAACTACTACGGCGGATACAGCCCTTCGCATACATACGTAGGGTAGACAGGTAGTCATTTGCTGACCGTCATTATTTTTAGTCCCATCGCTTCGTATATATAATGCCTCATTATTAGAGGTTCCTAATAGATGAATTTTATTCATAAATATGGGGATGTTTAAAATGAAAAATAGGAAGTATACATATTCTCTTTATTTATTAATGTATACAAGATATATTTATTTATAACATTTTTAGATATTTATTTTAGCAATATTTATCACCAACGCATACTCTCTAAATCGGATTTTGATTTTTTCAATTTCGGATATAAACCTCATAATTCTAATGTTCAACAAGTCATTCTTCTGTCTAAGAGCCCTCCGCCTGCTTTAGGAAATTGCCGCAAATGCCAACAAATTGACGAATAGCCTCATATCTTTTTTATTTATACGTACATATATTGTGAATTATTACACTAATTATAAAACAAAATTAATTATAGATAGACAAACATTATACAGGTATATTGCAAACATGTAATGCTAAGATAATCAGAGTGATATATACATACATGTAAAGAAATTTATAATTTATTCAATCTCTTATTAAAAGAGTTATTAATATTTTTCAAATGAATACCTGACAGTGGTGGAAAACTGTTGAAATTTGGATAGATTAATAGTTACATATGCGAGCTTCAGAATAGCTTCTGAACATGTTGGGTTGTAATTTGGTATACAATAAAAGGCAGCGGGGAACTGAACCGCCTCCCAAAAAAGGTATTTAATATTAAATCGTCGTTTTACCATCACAGAAAAATAGTGTATTATACAATGGAAAAAATTAGATTTTAGCTCTCGGTAATTTATCTTACCTCGAGCTAAAATCTAATACTTTTTTCCCTTGTATGATACACTATTTTTCTGTGATGGGGAATCGACGATTTTAATATTAAATACCTTTTTTTTGGGAGGCGGTTCAGTTCCCCGCTGCCTTTTATTGTATACCAAATTACAACCCAACATGTTCAGAAGCTATTCTGAAGCTCGCATATGTAACTATTAATCTATCCAAAATTTCAACAGTTTTCCACCACTGTCAGGTATTCATTTGAAAAATATTAATAACTCTTTTAATAAGAGATTGAATAAATTATAAATTTCTTTACATGTATGTATATATCACTCTGATTATCTTAGCATTACATGTTTGCAATATACCTGTATAATGTTTGTCTATCTATAATTAATTTTGTTTTATAATTAGTGTAATAATTCACAATATATGTAGGTATAAATAAAAAAGATATGAGGCTATTCGTCAATTTGTTGGCATTTGCGGCAATTTCCTAAAGCAGGCGGAGGGCTCTTAGACAGAAGAATGACTTGTTGAACATTAGAATTATGAGGTTTATATCCGAAATTGAAAAAATCAAAATCCGATTTAGAGAGTATGCGTTGGTGATAAATATTGCTAAAATAAATATATAAAAATGTTATAAATAAATATATCTTGTATACATTAATAAATAAAGAGAATATGTATACTTCCTATTTTTCATTTTAAACATCCCCATATTTATGAATAAAATTCATCTATTAGGAACCTCTAATAATGAGGCATTATATATACGAAGCGATGGGACTAAAAATAATGACGGTCAGCAAATGACTACCTGTCTACCCTACGTATGTATGCGAAGGGCTGTATCCGCCGTAGTAGTTCGCACATAAGCGCGGTGACTATATACATACGTATGTGAGAAATGCATTTGTATGGATGCGACGACTTTACTATCCATATATAAGACACTCTATTCGGGCAGGTGATGTAAATTCAAATTCACACATGTGTAATTAGAAATATTTATCTTTCTCTACTCAAATTTGTGTTATTCATTGTGTATTCCAATACTGAATAATATTTATTGTATATTTAACTAAAATACTCTTGTTTTACGAAATATTTTTAGGTATTTTTGCATCATTAGCATTTAATTTACAGCTGCTGGGAGGTTGTGTCGTTTTCTAATGGATTTGTTGATTGTGACAGGTTTATAGGTATCTGTTCGAATTATTCATTCCTTTGTCGGTATGATGGGGTTGTGATCTGCTCGGACTAAGTGGAATTTCAATTATGTTGAAGACATCTCCAGATACATAAAGTGCGTTTCTTTGTTAGAACGTTGGAATTGGTTAAATCAATCTTTTTTGTTCATTTGCCGAGTGATATGTAGGGGTTCCTATAATTGGTGAAACTAAATTTGTTCTTAATTTATCTACTAAATATGTATATATATCGCATTCTTCCCTAAGGGTTCATTATGTAAATAATTCTTACGGTACGGGGTGTAATCAGTTATTTGACCAATGCCGAGTTTTAGGGCTTTTTGTCTGGAACGGATGTCGGTAATTTGCTTTTATGGTATTGAAAGTTATGATACTTGGTTATATTTTTTTAATTTAATGCTAATCGTCTATCGTTAAAGGGTCCTAGTTTTAATTGGGTTGGCAATTGTTTGGATTTTTATGATGATAATAAAAAAAATCATTTGAAGATGTGGAGAAGATTGTTTTAGGTAATCCTGTGTTTTCTTTATCCATTTCCAGTGAGAATTTTTTTCGTTTAAGGTCATTAGTGGGGGTTGGTTATATATAGATGTGTAGTAGATCATTTTATATTAGTTTTGATAGTGTGCCTCGAAGTAGATTTTGTTTTTCCCCTGCATCTTTTATTGTTGGCTATTAATTGTGTTTATTTAGTTTGTTTATTTTTGTGAGTGGTATTTTAATATCAAATAATTTTTGTTGATGTTTAAAGATGGTTGGGGGTGTAGAATTTAATATTGATTAATTTTTGTTTAAGGTGATGGATGATCAAAATTCAGATTCAACATTAACTTTGCCGTCTGTTGATACAGACAATGGTTATGAATCTCGTGGTTCGGGTGACATTGTGGTTGATGTGTACCGAGATGACGGATATGGACGTCATCAATTGATACCTATTAATAATATGTGCGTGATTGCTGCTGGCTTCGTGCGAGTGCATGAAGGGGGTGATGATATATTATGCACGATGTGCTATTATTCTGCACCTCTGCGGGAAATATATCGACACAGGGTGCTGAGCCATTTTGTGCTTAATTTACTCATGATAGGTGAGTTTTATGAAAAAAAAAGAGATGTAAAATATTATTCGGTATATATTTTTTTTAAGAATATGAAATAATCAGATGCGAGCGATGTTCTGAAAGGATTAGTTTGGTGATCCCCCCGATACTTTGCCCAATCTGTCACCCGCATTAGGTATGTGAAACTAATTGTATTCCTATAATTGTGGTCGAAAAAGATATTCAAACGTATACCATATAAGATAAAATTCTTGATAGGATTGTGTTTCTTCTTTCAGTTAACCTGATGGGGTTAGTTCTGAAGCATGTCGGAATGGCTACTGATATTTACATGCAAAATGGTTTGGATTGTGTATAACAAAACACAGCTATAAAAGGTAGAAACATTTTGAAATAGTATATATTTATTTTAGTTTTAATATTTATCTGTTGTGAGACTTACCATGTTTTTTTTCTTACCCTTTTTTAATATTATAAGAAAGTTAACTAAATCAATTTAAGAATTTATGTTATTTAAAAATTGAGATTAAGCAAGGAAATCTGTTGTAAATGAGGGAATTAATAATAATTTTTTGCCTTAAATATTGATAAATAGTGGGCTATCTGTTGTAAATGGAAATAACTAATAATTTTTGTCTTAAATAGTAGGCTTACCAAACATGATTTTTCAAACGTTTTAAGTGCTACTATTTCTTAGATTTTTATGTAATTTCATTGACTTGAATGCATGTTTTTGATATGTTTTTGTGTAAAAACCACTAAATTTCATATTAAAAGCCGCTCGTCAAGCATATTTCTTCTAATGATAGTACAAAAAACATGAACTGTAAAAAGATAGTATATATTTTATCTGTTGTGAGACTTAGTATGTTTTCTTTCTCACCCTTTTTAAATATTATAAGAAAGTTAACTAAATCAATTTAAGAATTTATGTTATTTAAAAATTGAGATTAAACAAGGAAATCTGTTGTAAATGGGGAAATTAATAATAATTTTTTGCCTTAAATCCAAATAAAATAGAATTCCATGTTTTTAAAATGTAATTTATAATAATGTTTCGTGTGAAGCGCACCTTGTTTAATGTTTTTATCATCTTTTTTTTAATACTATGTGTACATTGTGTTTCAAAATTAGTTTTATTAGGCGTAAACTATGTTTTTGTGTAAAAACCCCTACATTTAAAGATAGACTCATTTTATGAATTTATGTTAATTCAAATTGATATTAAGCAGGGGTATCTGTAGATGGAAAATTAATAATAATTTTTGTCTTAAATATTGATATATATTGGGCTTACCAAACATGATTTTTCAAATGTTTTAAGTGTATTGCATTGAATTTTATGTAATTTCAATATTAAATAATTGAAAGCGAGTATTTATTATACTACTGTTGTTCAGTGGTTAATATTTAATGAAAAGTATATTTCTTGTAATGATATAAAAACTATTTGTAAATACAATGTCATCCAAATAAAATAGAATTTATAATAATGTTTCGTGATAGGTTTTGCTATTTTTCTCAAATTATAAAGTGCTTTAAAATGTAATACATTCGCTGTTGTACAAAAACGCATGATGTGTGAAAAGATGGACTCATTTTATGAATTTATGTTAATTCAAATTGATATTAAACATGGGGTATCTGTAAATGTAAAAATGATGATAATTTTTAACTCTTAAATATTGATAAATAGCTTGGCAAACATCAATTTTTCAATTGTTTTTAAGCGATGAGCAAGTATATATTTATTATTTTGCAAATCTTTTGGTTAGAACGTTAATACTGTCTTTATATTAGTTTTTTTGTGTATACTGCTGTTGTTCAGTGGTTAATATTTAATGAAAAGCATATTTCTTGTAATGATATAAAAACTATTTGTAAATACAATGTCATCCAAATAAAATAGAATTTATAATAATGTTTCGTGATAGGTTTTGCTATTTTTCTCAAATTATAAAGTGCTTTAAAATGTAATACATTCGCTGTTGTACAAAAACGCATGATGTGTAAAAAGATGGACTCATTTTATGAATTTATGTTAATTCAAATTGATATTAAACATGGGGTATCTGTAAATGTAAAAATGATGATAATTTTTAACTCTTAAATATTGATAAATAGCTTGGCAGACATCAATTTTTCAATTGTTTTTAAGCGATACTTTTTCAAACATTTTTATGCAAATTGAGGACAAGGATTTATTAATGTACAAAACATAAACTGTAAAAAGAGAGATAGAAGCATTTTTAGAACAAGTATATATTTATTATTTTGCAAATCTTTTGGTTAGAACGTTAATGCTGTCTTTATATTAGTTTTTTGTTTGGTTCTTTTATGATATATAAAAATTGTTATGTGTTTCAAAATTAGTTTTATTAGTGATAAACTATGTATTTTGCATAAAAACCTCTAAATTTCATATTAAAAGCTGTACCTCAAGCATATTTCTTCTAATGATAGTACTAAACATGAAGTGTAAAAAGATAGTACATATTTTATCTGTTGTTGGACTTAGTATGTTTTCTTTTTCAACCTTTTTTTAAATATTATAAGAAAGTTAACTAAATCAATTTAAGAATTTATGTTATTTAAAATTGGGATTAAACTGGGGTATCTCTAAAATGGAAATATTTAATGCTATGTCTATTTTTCATATGTATAGTGTTTTGTCAAAAAGTTTTGATTGCTGAAAAAGTGGGTAATAAAAAATTTTTGATGGACCATGTATCTCACCTCTATCGTTTTACTGCATTGTTATATTGCACTATATGGATCATCTCGAGAACATTCCTTGCCTTTGCATTAGATTGTTTTGTTTAAATTTTGATATTTGTGAAATTGAAAGTATGGTTGAGGTTTGTTTGATGTGTGTAGTTGTTTTATTTTTAATAAATTGTTTTCTTAAAATATGTTGTTCCTTTTTATTTTATAATATAGATATATTAAATAAGGTGACTATCACAGCGGTGTCGACTTATTTCTTGTAGTGATATATATATAAAAGTATGTATGTATACTTATGGATGAAAATAATTATTATAAGTCTATCAATTTATTCATATGAGGATTAGAGTGTCTATGTATTTATGTATGTGGTATTAAATATCTAGGTCTTCTATGAAGAGAGGTAGATATAGGAAGGGTTTTGATTGCTATATATCTTTTACCTATGGATTTATATGTCATAATTGTTTATCGTTGTAATTCGTTTAATGTTTTTTCCCTATGATTGATATGCTACATATTAGCTATAATTCACCTACAAAATGTGGTTATTATTTTTTAATAAATTGTTTTTCTTAAAATATGTTGTTCCTTTTTATTTTATGATATAGATATATTAAATAAGGCTACTATCATAGAGGTGTTGATAGCGATCAAACGTTGTGGTTTCCATTAGAAAACGTGTTTAGATCTGTTAGAAATATGCTGGTAAGCTCGATATCAAGCTTTTTGAACTGTTAGGCTGCACAAATACATTTCATTTATGTGTCTATCACTGAATGTATAATTTGAATGTATTGTTTTGGAATGATGGCTTTTAAAGAGAATGATTTGATAGTGGTTTTAATAGATTGATGCCTGATGCCACCTTAGTTTATTAGATTTTTGGCGGTCATCTTGGATTCACCATCTTGCTTTTCTAAAATCCCTACTTTGAAACGTCCTGTATATTCATACTTGGTTGCTATGTTATCCAGTATCATACTGTATATTTATTTTATGATTTGAGATGGTATGCTGATGTCAGATATAAATCCTCGGTGGTGGTGTTTGAAAGTATGTTGGGTTTGAGCTAGATGTATCTTCCTAAGTTGATCTGGTGTTGGGTTGTTGTTGTGATGTGTGATACGGAGTTGGGTATTTTATAGAAGTTGAGTTTATATTTTGATCGATCATATTGATAGTCGGCCATTTCGCCTGACGTCACCTTAGTTTATTAGATTTTTGGCGGCCATCTTGGATTCACCATCTTGCTTTTCTAAAAATCCCTACCTTTGAAAACGTCCTGTATATTCATACTTGGTTGCTATCTCGTCCAGTAGCATACTGTATATTTATTTTATAATTTTGAAATGGTATGCTGATGTCAGATATAAATCCTCGGTGGTGGTGTTTGAAAGTATGTTGGGTTTGAGCTAGATGTATCTTCCTAAGTTGATCTGGTGTTGGGTTGTTGTTGTGATGTGTGATATGGAGTTGGGTATTTTATAGAAGTTGAGTTTATATTTTGATCGATCATATTAAAAATTGAGGGGATGGAACACGAACCAAGAAATCAAAACTATTATGTGGTGTTCTGTTCCACTTCATTGAAGTGAATAAAGTGCGAACAGTGGCGGGGATGGAACGGAACATGAGTATATAGGTTTTGAAATAATGGAACACGTTCCAGTATTCCAGTTGGTACATGTGTCTCGTGTTCCAGTGACGTCACAAGGTTTATATTTTCGGATGTCTCCCAGCGTAACTAGTGAGCAATTACGACATTCCTGGCGGTATGGATGTACCCATTCAACCGGAGAATATTATTTATCTAGACGAAAACAATGTACTGTATGTTTACGTTACCGAGAAATTAATAAAACAACTCTTTGGGATTTTACTCTCAGACGAAATACTATACACAGTCCTAGTTTTTGTATGAATTGCATGACTATGCGAATACACAAATATTATTGGGTAGAAACTGGGGAATTATGTGTCTATGAAAAGCCTCTGGAGAAGCGCAAAAAAACTAATTGGATGCGTTTTCTATTTACAGGCAGAAAACATGACGAGTAAATAGCGCAACTTTACAATGTATATAAACAGCAGCTGGTCTTGGAGATATTGTTAATTTAAAATAATATTGTTAATTTATAAATAATAATAAATAAATTGTTTTTCTTAAAAAATATATTGTTTGTTTTATTTTATTTTATAAGATATACATTTCAAGCATGCGGCTATCACAGGAGCAGACAGCCGTTGCGGTTTCCGCTGGAAACATGTTTAGACCTGTTTGAAGTACATTGAGAAGCGCGATAGCAAGCCGGGTAATTTATTCAGGAATTCTCTAGAAGCAAAGACCATCTTGATGGTCCGCCATTTTGTCTGACGTCACCTTAGTTTGGCTAGTGACCGTGAGAGGATGCTGCATTATGGTAATCATGAGAGATGCCATTTCTTGGTTAGTGGCTGTGAGAGGGCGTCATGGTATTTGGGTTGGTAATGATAAAATCTGCCATTTCTTAGTTTGGTTAGTGGCCGTCAGAGAGCGCCACATCAGTTGGGTTGGTAATGATGAAATCTGCAATTTTTAGTTGGGTTGGAGGCCGCGAGGGGGCGCCACATCACTTGGGTTGGTAATGATGAAATCTGCAATTTTTAGTTGGGTTGGAGGCCGCGAGGGGGCGCCACATCACTTGGGTTGGTAATGATGAAATCTGCAATTTTAGTTGGGTTGGTAATGATGAAATCTGCAATTTTTAGTTGGGTTGGTAATGATGAAATCTGCAATTTTTAGTTGGGTTGGCGACCGCGAGGGGGCGCCACATCAGTTGGGTTGGCAGAGGGTTCTACCTATCTTGCGGGGAGGGGGGGAGGGGGGTGGTAGTAGGAGTGGGGGGATGTGGTCCCACAATCGCCGTAAGTACCCTACTCTTCTCTTGGCGCGAGAGTTCCTTTTCATTCAGATGTTCTTCATACTTCGTGCTTAAATTTTCCTTGTCATTTCCCTCAGCATTTGCAAACATTACACAGTCTTCACATTGGTCTTTCTTAGGGATGAAAAACGACAAATTATATTCTGTGTTAAAAATTCGTCTGTACATTAAATAGTTTGCAGAGGGCTCATTCTTTTCTTCACAAAGTTTAGCATAATCACGATGTAGATCTGCCACGCTTTTGCCTCCGTCGATAAACTCACGAGATGTATCACTACGACAGTAGTGACTTTCTATTTTAGGAATTGATTCAATATGACGACGTATGCCTTCTTTCACATTTTCATCAACGTGACAATGATGGCCGTGCTTTCCCCTCATATCGTTTGTTATCATTCCTCCAGTAAACAGTGTCTGCTTTTCTAAAACTGTTCTTATTGGGCGATCTGTAATTCCTAATGTCGATTTAAAGAAGTACTTGCATACTCTTAATTTTGAATCACGTACTGATAAGTAAACCGCATTAATAGAACGATTACTGCCCTCTCTTGTATATCTGTATTTTGGAGTAATACGTTCCATACTAGCCAACAGAAAACTTCGTTGTTTTTCCAAGTTAGCTAGACCCCAATAATCATGGAATATGTTACGGCGATCATCTTCTGATAATTTTGTGGCACATTTGAGCCTACATTTCTCATTACATGGTGGGCCCAATCTTCGCGCTTCAAATGTCTTTTTGCTTTTCGAACTTGAAACGTAAGCTTTTCCAGAATTTCTACATTTTGCGGCAAAGTTTTTGCGCCAAGTTGAAGGATCGGATTTTCTTTTCTTGCCTTTTTTTTCTCCTTTTCGGTGCCATTTTCGGCAGAACCGTTATTTATTTCTCTTAAGATATTATTATGGTTCAGCTAAGTATGGGCAACAATGTCTCCAGATTCAGAAGACGATTCCTTAACGTAATCCGTATCGTGAAGTGAATCATCCGAAGAAAATGGATCTTCTTCTGATTTATTGTAATGCGTTAAACTCGTTAACTGAGCATCAATTGTTATTATCACCTGAAACAATTTACATTAAAATATTTACCCCGTTGAGGTGAGTTATTGTTGTAGTTACTTTCAGTGTTAATAGGTTTATTAATTTCACAAGTGATAGTTGCCTTGTGCTGATCACAGGTTCCATCAGCAGTTGAAATTGTAAGATTTTGCTCTTCATTTACATTTTTATGAGATAACAGTAATTGAGGTGCAATATTATTATGTGAAGCTGTAGCATTACCTGCAATAAATTTCATAAAAATTATGATGTTATAAGTACCTACTAAGAAAATAAGTCAGTCGCACTTTTCGGATCAACTTAAAACCTATGTAGGTAAATAAAAGTATTATTAATTACCGTGGTTTGAAAAACTAGATTCAAGATCTTCCTTCAATACACCATTATTTTCAATATTTTTTACTATCCATAACGTGTTATCTACAGTAGGGTCCGAACATTGTTGCCTTGCCAACTTTACCAGTAAACTAGTACGGTTATGTACCGGGGCCACGTCATTTTGTTCTGCCATAGTTAGGTACTGAAACCAATGCAAGTGTGGCGTCAGTAATCAAAATTGTCTAGAAAAATGACATAACTCCAAAACATTACATTATTTAAAATGTTCCGAATGTAGAAAACGGACACAACTCAAAATAGTACACATAAAATAATAATCTTGTTATACAGTTTGTAACTTACTTTACTTGAAAAGTGGCACAACTCAAAAAGTGTCGATATTCTTCAACGAAAAAGGTCTTCTTCCTCTGCACTAATGACACAATCTCGACAAGTGTCGATTTTCATTAAAAAATTACTTCCACTTTCTGCTTCACAAACACGCAACTCCAAAAGTGTCACTTTTCTTAAACAAAATGACATCTACAATGCTCAGGGTATGATTCTCAACTGACAAGTGTCGGTTTTCTAGATAACGCCTTGCTGAACTTCCACAATGGAGAAGTGACACAAATGCCATCTATTGGTGTAGATTTGAAATATGACTTGTGTCATTTTTCCAGATAGAAATATATACTTTTCTCTGCCTACTGCACAATAAAAGTAAAAAATCGCAATTTTGGACTTGTGTCACTTTTCTTGTGTATAAGCGATATGGGGTTATCATAAAGTAAGGGATATACTTTAACTTATTATAACTTTTTAACAAATCAAGCTAACAACAAAAAGTAAACGAAATATAGTTGCCTAAGGAATGGGATTTGTTGTATCTATGGAAAACAAAAGCGTTGTCATGACAGTTGTTGACACAAGTGTTAAAAGTAAATCATTCAATTCGGAGTTTATTTTCAAATTAAAACTCAAGTAAACGTAAAGTTTTAGCGACTCAAACTGTAATAGCATGGACCTACGAACAAGAATTGGTTTAGTTCAGTGTTATTATGAATGCGGCAGAAATTACACAGCTGGATTACGAAGGTTTCGCACGAGAATGGGTTTGAGAGCGGGGCCCTGTCGTATGAAAGCGTACCGCAATTTGATACAAAAATTTGAAAGAACAGGTTCGGTAATTGACCTTCCGAGATCAGGAAGACCAAGCATTAGTGATGTCCAAGTTGCAGAGGTTCTTCACGAAAATCAGGACATAGCCAGAGGTAATCCACTAGCAATCAGCAGTGCAAATGCGATATCCAAGCGATTGGAAATGCCGTACACCACGGTCTGGAAAATTTTACGCAGAATTCTAAAAATGTATCCATATAAACTCAAAATGCTGTTTGAATTAACGGAGGCAGATTTGGCTAGTAGGTACGATTTTTCTTTGCGATTATTGGCTCAGATGGAAATTGAACCCGAATGGTTATCCCGTATTTTATGGACAGATGAGGCACATTTTTCTCTGAATGGTGGAGTCAATACTCAAAACTGTAGAAACTGGTCTGCAGAAGATCCACAAGTAATTGTTCAAGAAGGTCTTCACGACAAGAAAGTCACCGTTTGGTGTTGTTTTACAGCTGATTTTATCATTGGTCCGTATTTCTTCGAAGAGATACAGAATGGAGAAGCCGTATCTGTAACTATTAAAGGTGAACGATACTTGCAAATGTTAAGAGATTATGTTATTCCACAGCTGCAAGACGAGCACCACAGAATTGAAAACATGATTTTTATGCAGGATGGTGCACCTCCGCACATTTTCCGACCAGTTAAAGAATTTTTAACTAACGTTTTTCAAGATCGCGTTTTAAGCAGACATTTTGCAAATTCATGGCCACCAAACAATTAAATTTCGTTTAGTTTTTGATATTAACTTAATTTGTTAAAAAGTTATAATAAGTTAAAGTATATCCCTTACTTTATAACAACCCTGTATTATTAAATTAAGGTTGTATAAAACATTTACATATAGATATTGTTAAATAATCTTTAACAGACATTGGTCATATTCAACGTAAAACCATTATAATAATTTAAATACAAAGTTTTAGGGATATCATAAATAAAATTGAAATGACATTTAGAAAGGGTTAGGTTATATTGTAATATTTATAAAAGATATTTTATTGAAAGCAAATATTGGATATAGTATCCATAAGAGTTATTATAGTGAACATAATGATTATATGAACATTAGAAAACACATTATTTATTTATTATATGAAATAAATTGTCAGGATAAACATTAACCCACCTTATAAAACCAAGATTTAGTTATGTTTCTTTTCTTGGTAAATAGAATTTTAAACGTTGTTAAACAATTTTATTAAGCACGCTGTTCTAAAGTATTTTGAATCAATCATACATATTTTGTGCATATAATATATCCTTTAACTCGATATACACATATAATTTTAATCTTGTTTTTCTTCATTGATGGAATTTTGTATTTGTATACGAAAATCGAAAGTAGATTTCAGAGGTTAAATATCATTCAAATTCGAACTCAAAGTAACACATTTAATAACAAGTAGGGTGAATTCGCCAGTAGTCAGCCTTTTTTGATGAACGTCAACTTTCAGCTTTAATAACATTGAGGCGTTCCATATTATACTAAAAATTCATTCTTGACAGTGAAACAAATATACTTAATTACGGTATAAGTAAGACAGACAATGTTTAGGATGAAGCATACTTTTTTCTTTTTTGATTCATTTGAAAAAGTACATGTTGTCGGCCCAGTCCATTTTCGCCAGGTCCGTATAAACTTTTTGTGCCCTCATATTAGTCGTTCCATTTTGTTTTGTTTTTTGGCTTTTCAATGAAAGTGAGTAAGTAAAAGGGTGAAATCAGTAAATAAAAAATAAATGTATATTTGCCGCTAAATAAATAAGTGTACATAACCAAAACCAAATTCTCTATAAATAAGGTAACAAAAAAACACTAAATCCATAATAGTTATATAAATAAATAAAAATAACATTATTTTTCGATTCACAAGAAACAGAAATGAACTCTTGAGGAAAAAAATTAATTACTAGATATCTAAACATGTCATGGTAATTCAATACTTAATGCTTCCTTTTTTTCATCGTCAGTAGAAATCGCAGGAGGAATCTTGATTTTTAACATCTTCATATGACTGTCCCACAAGCTTAGTACAATTTAAATGAAACTACCTTGGGTAAGTATCACATCCAACATTTTCGTCGCCTTCTTCTTCGGCATCACTGTACAATTCTTCTTCGCGGACAGTACACTTCTGCTACTTGCACGTTTGGTTCTTAGTTTCTTTTTATTTTGGAAAGAACTTTTTTCTTCGATGTTACGTTCATTTTGGTTTCAGATTCATTTCCATTCCGTTTTTTCATTTTTCTTTCTCCTCTTACTATCTTTCTCTGTCAATATAATAAGCGCTCCATACTTTGGCAGATATGGCGCTTATGGGTGGTCCCGACTTGAGTTTCTTAGAATTCTTTATGAATATATCTACGGATGCTTGGCCTGATCTAAGTTTTTTCTTATTTAATTTTACTTGTCCACTTTTTCTTTATCCAGTTTTTCGTCATCTAATTGTTCGTTTTCCAAATTCTCTTTCTCTAATTTTTCTTCAGTTAAATTTTCTTCTCCTAAATTTTTTCCTCCAATTTTTTTTTAATTACTTTTTCTAGTTTCAATCTTTCTTTGTTAAGGCTTTTTTCGTCTAATTATCCATTCGGCTAATTTTTTTCACTTTCCACATTAAAATGTGGATCTGAACCCATCGTGGCTTGTTCGCAGCTCGTTCCTTGAACTGGTCGTGCAATGTTGCTCGAGGAATATCGAAATGTCTGCAAGATACTCGGATTTTTAAATAATTTTGTACTGCTTCCAACGCCTTTTGCATATTATCCTCAGAATATCCAAAGAATTTTTTTGTTTGGTGGTTTGTCATCTTCTGAAGATGAGTAATTTCAAATTTTTGGTCCGAAAATAGTACTGAAACCAACTTATAATCTCATGGCCGACAAATGGCAAAATCAGCATTTGACGTCTGTGTTATTGATCGGCCGTTGCTTTCAATGTTGCAAAACATTTTTATTATTGACTATGTGACGGCCGACTACTGATGTTGAGAATCAGCTTGTGAAACTGTATGAGATTGCGAATGAGACGAACATGTATCTGAATAGATACGTACGAAAAAGATGAAAATAATATTTGAATAATGGGTCTAGTACTGTTCTAGTACTACTAGAAACTGGAGTAAGTAAATCTTTGTACCAGTGACCAGCCGTAACTTTTTAAGCTTCAAAGTTAATAAATCAGGCCTTTTTGGCCGAATAGAGGTTATTTCAAACTCTGTTCATCCCCGAAAACCCACCAAATCGGGTTTAATAATGATAAATAAAATTTGACTTACTTATATATTTCCGGCTACCTAAGTTTACCACTTTTTAAATATCTCGGTGCTCCAATTAGCACACGACACTTATATTTTGCGCGCGAATTACAGGAATAAAATGTTTATATACGGGAATAAGAAATTAATATTCGCACTCTATGAAGACATAAGATTACAGCTGTGTAGTGAAGTAGCATAATATTTGCCCAAATTTTAAGTTATTCTTGAAAGAAGTCACCAGTGGCCGACTACTGGATGGTGACCGGTTACAGGCGAACTTACCCTATATTAGAGGATAAAAGCATCTATTTTTGGAACAACTTTTATTTGTACTTACAAAATGAAAAGTGTGTGTGCGTGTGTGGGAGTGTGCGATGTCCAGACAAATCTATCGCACCTACAGCCATGGAATTTGACACGCAGGTGGTTGTAATGGTGACTCAATGCACCTCGAATTAAAATTTAATATAAAAAATCTTTTGTTTAATGTTTTGTGCTATTTTGGGTAGTCCGAGAACAGGCATAATAATAAACATGTCATGTGCAACGCCGCGCGGGTACTGTTAGTATATAAAATTCGGAAAGCCCATACGTTTTTTTAATATCAAATACGCCCAATACAGTCTTACGTCACAAATAATGTTCTCAAAATCTACATCATTTATGATAACAATATTAATATGTACTTGTTTTCCTTAACGAATGTACAATGTACATAATAATTAAAATCTATAAACATATTAATCTGTTGTAAGTAATACGCAAAACGTTTTTTAATTTAACCTCCAATTTGTTCCACTTTTACACATTTAGCATTAATACGAATGTAGCCTTCCAAGTAAAGAAGTACAACTACAATTATAGGAATTTTGCGATTGCATAGTCCTCCTGATTGGTTTGATAAACAGTTTATCGCTTTCGCAAAGATTTGTGTCAATATTATAACAAAGAATGTAAAGCGAGTAAAAAAAAAATATATTCATTACGATAAATTTGACCTTTCCAACCAATTTATTTTAAGTATTCTCTTAATTCAAATATGCATGCACTCATTGGAATATTTGATTATAATGAAACAATATTATCACAAGCTCGGATGTTGCGGTTACAGACACTAAAATAAGATAATGCCAGGCTATTCCAGATATAATAATATACATATATTTACATATTATAATCTAATTCCATATTACATCATAATAAACAGAATTAAATCAATGAGATGAAATTACTTAATGACATTTCTTAGCAAATATAATATTTCATCTTATCCATTCCTCTGTCATGTCACACTTATAAAACGGCATTCAACCTTCTAAATAATTTTCGAGAAAAAAATAAACGCATATACAAATTAATAATAAATGGTGTAGGGACCACACAATTTTCTTATGCGTATGCAAAGATGGTATTTTTTAAAAAAATATATGAAAAAGCTGTTCCAAATTAATTCTAAGTTCGTATATCCACTTAAAAAATTTGTGTTGAATGCATAATATGATGTACAAATAAGCAAAACTCAGTTTTTATAACATTAAAAGTGCTACTCGTAATCAAATTTTGAACCTTCTTTATATAAAGTTGTTCTACATTCATGTTTAAAATATTTTTGATTAAACTTATTCCTCATTTTACATGATACTTATTAGACGATTTGCTTTTAGATGGTTTTTAAAACAACTGATTTTAATTAAAAAAAATTAAAAAGGTGCATACATGTTTTTTCGGTAACTTTCACTTTCTATTGTGATGATGAAAATTTTAGACCTCTAGATTTACGCTGATGTCCACGTTCTGAAGTCCTTTAATACCGAAAAAGTAGTTTCAAAAAAATCTCTCTCCTCTCTCCCCCTCCGCCTTTCTATCCCCTTTCTAAACCCCTCTCTCCCTCTCCTTCTCTCTCTTTCCATCTGTCTCTCTCTGTATGTGTGTGATTACGGTACCGGACGTTCGGCTAACGCTATCAATTCCAAAGTTTATATTTACTGAAGACCGAAAGTTGTAGTTTACTTCAGTAAAAAAATCGAGTGTTACCAATATTTTGTTAACTACTAACATTTTAAAAAGCTTTTCGAAATTCCTACCGGAAATCAGTATTTTACTCTTATCGAAAATCAGTTTTTTTGCAAATATCTCGCAAGTCATGCCTTCTAGCAGATACATTATCAATTAAAAGTATTAAATTTTGATTTTCAATACCTTCTGTGTAAAAATAAATTCAAAATTCGGACCGGAAGTAACATTTTTACTCTTATCGAACAGGAATTTTTTGGTAAAAAGACTTATTAAGAAAGTAAAGTACTCAAATTAGGATTTCGAATAATTTTTGTATAAAAAATTCCGCAAATTCAAACCTGAAGTTACAACACATTCACTTCCTGGTTTATTTTTTTAAGATAAACATATTTAAAACTTAATTTAGAACATTTTTTGTATAATTTCAAACGCACATATACGTATAAGGAACTCGTGCGGTGCCAGCACCTCACTTTTAATTCTGATTGCTTGGTAAAACTTATTTACATATTTTTTGTTACCACATCTACTAGCCTAATAGCTCGTTTTCTAACTTGAACGCGTGCGCTAAAATCATGTCTTATGAAACTTGTATTTTAATATGCAATTAAAGGTTCTATAGTTCTACACATTTAGCACCGACACGAATCTATCGCCTACAATTAGGTCTTAATACAAACGGCTTTGCAATTGGACCCCTTCTACGATTCAATAGAACGCACCTGCCTCTTGATAAGAAGTGGTCTAAAGGGCACTTTTTAGCTTATACTAGTTTTTGCATTATTATTAAATGAAAAACTACAATATACAGTAACTGCTTCATTTTTGTTCGTCTGTAATTTATTTTAATTTAATATTTTCTGAACAACCATGCAAATAAACTGTATCTGTCCTCCATAAATCTGCCAAGAACAATCTATAAATTTTTAAATCTTACCACTAAGACGGAAAAACAATAACTAAGGTTATCACGAATTAGACGGATTAATGCTGCTGCATGGTAAAATTTATACCTTATGTGGCGTTTTTAATTACTACTATGCCACAAATAAAGTTATTTTAAAAACAAATTAATATAAAAGCAATTTTCTGCCGCAAGAATGATAATTATTTTTTTGGTGTTCTTATTAAGCTCATACCGCTGAAATCATAAACGACAGTACATTGTCTTCCTATTTAAAAATCTGTTGTATTCCTATTCAACTTAACTTTGGATATTCATCTAATTCAATGTCAACTAAAAATCTTACAATAGATACTGAAGAGAAATATACAAAAAAGAAAAAATATCTGCTAAATTCTGATGTAGAGCATCCGTAGCCACGTGTTTCTGACTTACTGGTCGTTTTTAGAACGGCGTAACTAAGGAATAAGGTGGGATAACCTTGGTGATGTAAGCTACACGTAAGACCATCAGGTGACAGACCAGCATTTGTAGCTTCATCTAGAAGATCTTCGGTTTTGAAGACTACAACTAACATCGCCACGAGGAAGACAATGTCAACCAACCCAGAAAACTAATTTTTTTTTAAATGACTCACCATATATATTTTTGGATTTTCTTGTACTGCTTTAAGTTGTCTGTTCAACTGTTTTTTCTTTTTCAAAATTGATCCAATAGTTTTTGAGTTATTATTTTTTTTTTTGAAAATATTTCACCAAAACACGTGTTCAAGAAAAAAATCATTTTTACATTGTTTTTAAAAGTAAAAACATTAACTTTGGTGGTGCATGTAGTCAAGAAAATTCTGCATCATTTGGTAAAGTTGCACTCAACAATACTTCAAAAAACTTTGTTTTTTCAAAGCCTACTTCCTGAAATTTTCACATACCAAAAACTTATTTTTTTTTAAACAGAAAACCCAGTATTTTATTGGGGCATTTTATTCCTTTTTTTATTCTCTTTAATTTTTGTTAACAATATCCTATACCTATCTTTTGTAATTTCTGAGATAATCCCTATAGGAGCAATTAGCGGGCAATTAAAGAACTACGGAGGCTGTTTTATGCACCCAAATATTCGTCCAATAAAGGCTGGAATGCGGTTGACTGCCTGAGTCAACTGTTAAAGAAAGTTGGTATACATTTATGTCAAACTTATAAAAGCATCGCTATTAGTTATCATCCAAATGAATTATTCTTATGAAGAGTGTGCTAACATCCAGACGTTATGCACAGCGATCCCTGGTAGAAGTCAACCGAAGCCAGAAACCTTCGAAAGTATAAAGTGGACGGTTTGAGTGAACATAAAGTATTGTATATGAAAGAAAGAGCGGAAAAAGGTGAGGATACGTTTAAGGCACTTGCGAGTGTAGTCGAACACTTCCATACTAGTACTACGAAAATTAGTCCTCAGTTAGATGTCAGTCAAATTTGAGAATACAGAATAATTAGGAAATATGAAATTCACCCGTAGCATATTCATACACAGGGTTAGATGAAAGAAATTTTAAGAATCGCTTACATTTTTGTCAATTGGCAGCAGATAATTTATCCAGGCTTTCTCAATTTTTTGTTGTTTACCAACGAAGCCACCTTCTATTAAAGTGAATACGTTCATCGTCACAATTTCAGTTATTATAAAACATACCCCCCCCCCTCTTTATCACACCTGTAAACTTTCAAAATCGTTGGTCATTAAAACTGTGGAGAGGAATAGTGGGTAGTTACATAATTGGACCTTATTTCTTTGATGAAAATGTTAATGGAGGAGAGTATCTTCGCTATCTACGGACGGATTTTCAAAACTTTTGGAAGATATCTTCAAATTATGTCAGTAAATATAACCTTTATTTTATTTCGATCTTAACCAACAGTGTCAATAATGAAATACTGCAACTGGACATTGCCGGAATTAAAAAATTGAAATGCGATGCTCTTCATTCTGTAAAATTATTACTTTTGGGATAGTTGGATTTAATATTTACTTGTTAGACTAAGGAAGTTGGGCGCCATTCCTGTCTTCCATTAGTTGAACGAATATTTTGGTGCATAGAACTACAGCGCTCGTAGTTCTTTAATTGACTGCTAATTGCTCCAATAGTGATTATCTCAGAAATTACAAAAGATAGGTATAGGACATTGTTGATAAAAATGAAAGAGAATAAAAAAAAGGAACTAAACGCCTCAATAAAATACTGGGTGTTCCATTCAAGAAAAATAAGTTTTTGGTATGTGAAAATTTCAGGAAGTAGGCATTGAAAAAACAAAGTTTTTTGTGGTATTGTCGAGTGCAACTTTACCAAATGATGCAGAATTTTCTTAGCTACAAGCACCACCAAAGTTAATGTTTAAACTTTTAAAAACAATGTGAAAATGATTTTTTTCTGAACACGTGTTTTGGTCAAATATTTTCAAAAAAAGTTAATAACTCAAAAACTATTGGCTCAATTTTCAGAAAGAAAATACCGTTGAACAGACAATTTAAATCAGTACAAGAAAATCCAAAAATATATAGGGTGAGTCATTTAAAAAATTTAAGTTCCGTCCATTTCCTGTGACACCGGAAGTGAGTCAGAGCTTAAAGTATTTTTACAATATGCGCTTCAAGCAACCATGGATCTTCCACTAATTGTTTTTTTCTTTTATTTAAAACACAAAAGGGCAATCGAGGAGCGGCTACTAATGACTCACCCTGTATATATATATTGTTACCGTATGAGCCCCTGTATATACCTTGAACCTACTTGTTAATATGCATTTCAAAAAAATGAATATCTTAAGTCTCACGGTTGTTCCAGGTTGTTCTAGGTTTGTTCTAAATTGTTCCAAAGTATTTCAAAAAAAAAGAGTCAAAATCGGCCGAGATAATTGTAAAAACCACATCGTCACCCAGCCCTCCTATTTTCGAAAACTGAAATTCTGAAGGTTGTTCCAGGTTGTTCTAGTAATTCTAAACATTGTTCCAAAGAATGTTGGGGAAAAATCAAAATTGGCCGATATAATCGGAAAAAACTAGTTTTGCCATCCCCCATTTTTTGAAAATTGTAATTCTGGCAATTGTTCTAGGTTGCTCTAGGTTTGTTGTAATTTGTTCCAAAGTATTTTATAGATAAAATCAAAATCAAACGAGAAAATAAGGAAAAACAAAAGCCAAAAGTATGAAGTCAGACCCAGTTTTTGCAAAAAATTGAGATTTTAACGGTTGTTGTAGGTTAGTTCTAAACATTGTTCGAATACGTCAAAACCGTATCTCTTATATATCAAAAGATATTTCAAAAAAACCAAATCCAAAAGTGAGAAGTTAGCCCTCCTTTTTTCGAAAATCTAAATTCTGATGGTTGTTCCAGGTTGTTCTAGGTTTGTTCTCAATTGTTCCAAAATATTTCAAAAAATAAATCGTAATTGCCCGAAAAACTGCGAAAACAAGTTTTCGACTTCGCCCCTTTTTTAAAAATCGAAATGCTGACGGTTGTTCTAAGTTTGTTTTAAATTGTTCCCAAGTATTTCCAAGAAAAAAATCATAATTGGCCGAGATAATAGAAAAAAACGATTTTCTCACAGTCCCCTTTTTACGAAAATTGAAATTCTGGGGGTTATTCCAGGTTGTTCTAGATTTGTTCTAAACATTATTCTAATACATCAGAACCGTTTCTCTTATACCGTAAGCGTCAAATTTTAATTTCGGTTTGCACTTCTATCATATGCAAAAGATGATCTTATCCTATGCAGCGATGCCTGCTTGCTAACAGTGGAGGGAGAGCAACGGAGTGGCGGGGGACCCCCACGCCTTACAAATGTCCAGTGTGGCAGCCTCGCTTATGTCTATCTTTAGTTTAATTCGTCGCGCTCTTTTCCACTTACTACTTTCCTATCAGAAATTAAAATATGACGACCTCGGTATATCAAAAGATATTGAAAAAAACTTTATAAAAAGTGAGAACTTAGCCCCCCCTTTCTTCGAAAATCTAAATTCTAAATGACGGTTGTTCCAGGTTGTTCTATGTTTGTTATAAATTGTTGTAAAGTATTTCAAAGAATAAATCGAAATTGACTAAGATTTATAATAAACATCTATAATAATATATGCAGTAAATACACATTTTCCCAAGAGATATAATGTTCATTTATTACAAATCGATATTGTTACCAAATTCTACTGGACTATTCTAAAGAAAAAATCAAAACCGGCTGCGATAATAGAAAAAAACGATACTTTTCCAGTCTCTTTTTTCTTAAAAATCGAAATTCTGTCGGTTCCAAAGTAAAGTCAAGTTGGATATAACTAAAATCAAACAAAATCCGAAAGTGTGAAATCAGGCTTCCTTAGTTGTTCTATTTTATGGATAAGGCTAGCCACTTTTTCTTTTCATGGTTTTTCTTCCGTGAATACAAAGACGTGTCGACATTTCTACCGCGTATGCTTATTTTTTGTAGCTCCCGTTACGTAAACGTGTTGAAATAACATAGTATGCTGTCTAATTTTCTCACTAAAACGATTGTAAAGCTGCTTGTTTTTTGACATTTTTTCGGCCAATTTTGATTTATTTTTTGAAATACTTTGAAACAATTGAGAACAAACCTAAAACAACCTGGAACAACCGTCAGAATTTAGATTTTCGAAAAAAAGGGAGCTAGCTTCACACTTTTGGGTACAGTTTTTTTTGCAATATCTTTTGATACATAAGAGATACGATTTTGACGTATTCGAACAATGTTTAGAACAAACCTAAAGCAACCTAGAACAAACGTCAAAATTTTAATTTTGGAAAAACTGGGTCTGACTTCATACTTGTGGCTTTCGTTTTTCCCCATTTTCTCGTCTGATTTAGACTTTTTCTATGAAATACTTTGGAACAATTTAGAACAAACCTAGAGCAACCTAGAACAATCGTCAGAATAACAATTTTCAAGAAAAGGGGGGCTGGCAAAAACTCGTTTTTCCCGATTATCTCGACCAATTTTGATTTTTTTCCCGAGATTCTTTGGAACAATGTTTCGAACAACTAGAACAACCTGGAACAACCCTCAGAATTTAAATTTTCGAAAGAATGCGGCCTGGGTGACAAAGTCGTTTTGTTCAATTATCTCGGGCAATTTTGACTCTTTTTTTTTTAAACACTTTGGAACAATTTAGAAAAAACCTAGAACAACCTGGAACAACCGTCAGATTTCCGATATCCAAAAAAGGGGGGCTAACTTCACACACTCTACAGTCCTCGCAATATACAGAGTAGATAGAGAAAGGGTAGATAACTCACCCTGTATACACAATTAAAAAAAAAATTATTAAACCTTTATCTAGAGTAAATAATCTATTTATTATTAAATTCAATACATGAAATAGGTATCAGGTATTGACAATATTTATACTCTATAGACTGACTGAGGTACCAAGTAGCAACATTATTATATTGATGTAAAAAAAAACGTAAATAGAGATCTTTCCTAGTAGGCTATGAAGTGTAAAATTAATTCTAATAAGTATTAGGAATTTCGAATACACTGAAACAAAAATGAGGTGTGGCCACCACATGACTTTCTTATACGTATGAGCGTTTAAAATTACACAATTTTATGAATCTTTTTTAAGAAAAATTATTTAAAATCCTTTTCTAAGCACTTCTATTCTCTGCATACTTTGCGAGATATTCGAAAGAAAGTATACTCGTTAAGAGTAAAAGTGTTACCCCCGATTCGAATTTTGAAATTTTATTTATACAAAAAATATTGCAAATCTAGTTCTAAATACTTTTGAACTCTTGACAAATATATATAGAATGCATAATTAACGACATATTTGCAAAAAATGGCTATTCGATACGAGTAAGTGTTACTTTCGGTCCGAATTTTGAATTTTTTTTTGTATACAAAAGGTATTTAAATTAAGTTCTAAATACTTTTATACTCGTAACGTACCTGCCTAAAAAGCATGGCTTGCGAAATATTCGCAAAAAACTCATTTTCGATAAGAGTAAAAGACCTACTTCCGATACGAATTTCGAATAACTTTTTTAATCAAATTCTTCTGAAATTTAATTTTGAGTACATATGAAGTCTTTATAAAGTTGTAGAAACTTAGTAGTTGACGAAATATTGGCAAAATTCAATTTTTTCACTGAAGTAAACTACTACTTCCGGTCTGCCGATTTTACTGAAAATCTAGTCTCAAGAGGGAGATTATATTCGTAAATACAAAATTTGGAATTGATACCTGTAGCGGTTTTACCGCTATCGTGGTTACACACACACACAGACAGACAGACACAGAGACACACACACATTTTTTAAAAACCACTTTTTCGGTATCAGGGCACTTCAAAACGTGGACATTTGCAAAAATCTCGAGGTCGAAAATTTTCATCATCACAATACTTCCTTATACTACGTATAAGAAAGTAAAAGAGAAATGTTGGGGAAATCCCTTGAATATACATACATAAATAACTCTTTACTTTAACACATTTCTTGTAATAACAGGTAATATGTATTATCAGTCAATTTATCACGTCTTACGTGTGTATGAATAAATCCATTGCGGCTAAAATATAAATCCCCCTATGAAGACTTTCTAGTAAGCATTATTACAGTTTCTAATCAATTTATTTCTGCATTGAGAAGCTGCAATTGAATGATATCAGTCTGAAACTATTTTAAGTTTTAATCCTTTCTTATATTAATAAACTTGAAGTGATATCCTATTTCGCATAATGTATATTTTTAGACAAATAAGATTATTTTCTCTGTCTGAAAATGCTACTTAGACCAGACCTTATTTATATAGTAAGAAAAATTATAATAAATAACAAAATGGCGCTTTATATACTTTATTATGTAATGCCACTACATTATACAACTCCAACAATAAAATTACCCACATGTACTAATATACAACTCGGTAGGTACCGGATGCAAGAAAAAAATATATATTTCAGAAACCGTATACTTTTATACTTTTATACACGTAGTATCAATAAATACAGGTAAAGGTGCTGTAGGACGACTCCCATATTCTACGTTAATGATGCTGTAAATTTTGTTCTACCTAAATAATTAAATTAAGTTTTGTTATAAAGTTTTCCAAGAGATTACTGTAGATGTTGGCACTTAATAAGCAGTAAGAAGTATAATTAAGCCTTTATTAATAATAATTAGGTAAGTTATAATTATATATGAACACTGATAGATGCAACAAATTTATGTTGTTGTTACGAATGTAGCGAGTTTGGTTTAGATTCCATACAGTTTATTGAAAGCATGATCAACTAATACACTATCGGCTGCTTATTTATAACTAAGTTCAGTACACGAAATATTAGTTCATTTATGACAATAGTAGATATTTTTAAAATGTTTTACCCAATGTTTAATATGCAACCCATTCTTAGTTTATTCCATAATATTAAATAAAATTAAATAGATATTTTTAAGTGTGACATATATGTCACTTATAGTTACTACTATCGAAGTATGCCGCATCGTTACGATACGACAGGCGACATCGCGACAGTTGTAGGTATATCAGTCTTCGCGTTCCCCGAATTCTCCAGTCGAATTGTACGTTCGATATCCAAACGGCATTTCAATTACTGATATTTCTAAAGCAATAATAGCTGTGATCACTGCTTACTGCAAAATATCAGTGAGTAAATATCTTCTACTGAATATATCTCTAGTTCACATAACCTACACATGCCAGAGTATATATTGTGATTAATAGTCATGGGCAAATTAAGTTCATATTTTATTTTTGAAGTATGTAATCTTGTATTTATAAGCTTTTATATAAATACTAATTGTAATTAGCTATAACAGATAATGAGGTCATATTTTTATGATATGTACCTTTTAAGCAGACAGAAAATAGGATTCATATATGTGATATGATATGATATTTCTAGAATGATTAGGTGTACATGCTTAGTTAACAGTTATGAGTACAGTCGTGCTTATAATTATTTCAATAACATTTCGTTATATTAAATTGACAATTATCTTTCTTTTAGGAAGTCATACCACATGACTATGCTCATTATGATTAGAAGACAAATCTTAGTCTTTTATATATAAATTTCAATTACAAGTATTAATTTCTTAGTATATCCTTAGATAATAAATTCGACACAGCAAAAACGTTCTTTGTGTCTTTTTTCTCAATACCGATATAAATTTGTATTATACATATATTTAGTTAGGTATGAAATAAATTAACATTTTTTACCGTAAGTTGATACTATCAATATTCTTCCAATAATTTATAATAATAATATATATGCAATCTTTCAACTAATTATGTACTTTATTCTGCACGTACCTTGTTTCCTCGGACGGAATATTAAAAGAACATCTTACACTTATCTGTCACACAACCCTTAGTTTTGCAAAACTGGAGCAAATCACGCTAATTATACACAAACAACACATGAGTTCATCGATTGTAAATTCCAACTTGAAAGTATCAGAAATTAACAATTATTCGCTGAAATGAAAAAAATATCTTGACAATTCACTATTTTTGTGAATATACTGTGATTGAAATGACTGTATGTATGTAATTTATAAAGTGTTCAAGGTACCTACACTTTATAAATTTAAAAATGTAGCACTTGCAAAAGCGGTGCAAACGGGCTTCAGTCTAATCACTTTTTGCAGCAAATACATTATAAAACCCTATTGGTTTTTGAATACAACAAACAAAACCAGGATGCAAATAAAACAATTAATTAATTTTTGGGTATTTATATTTAGGATAATTATCTGAAATGCACAGGTATGTAATGTTGATTATTGGTGATATTTCTCTCAGTTAATACCACGTTACGTTTCCGGAATAAGAAGTTTATTTACTTTTCATATCGAAATTTGTAATTAGAAACTGTTTAAAGTTGTTAATTCCGTGCAAATACCATTAATAAGAATATATCCCGAGCGGCAAGGGCCCTTTGCTATATGCGATCCCTCTTTAATAGCTTGAGATTTATTAGTAGGCACGCATCTTCCTCTGCTAAAGAAGTGATGTACCGGACAACGTCTTGCTTGTACCGCTACATGGATTACTATTAAACAAAGAAGGAAAATATATGGAAATTGCTTCATTGTCGTGACTATTCCCGTGCAAATATCATTAATGTTTTCCCTTGTAATTCTGTAAATAATTAAGTAGAAATTTATTATAAAATAATGTTTGACAATATGTACTATCTTACCTTAAAAAGACGAAGCTTCTGATAAACTTAGAAACGTTACCACTAACACTAAAGATTAAGACTGGAGTCTTATCAAGAACTAGAGGTAAATTTAACCGAACATAATATATATTAGACTCCAGTGTATGCATATAATGTACAGTCGCCGCCTTACTAAATGACCAGCCAACTGGTACATTCTACTCGCTTTCTCATGCGTGTGTATATCCCTCACATTGAGCTAGACAGAGTAACTGCCATGATGCAGACGTTGCTTCTGTAGAATATGTTAAATATAACACTAATAGTTTTTATTTTATTAGCGTACTTTTTGAAATTACTAGATTTTTGCAGAGAAATCATGTATTTAAACGTGCTGAATTTCAAAAATCTGGATTTAATTTTTTAAGGAATTCTGAATACTTTGGTTTAAATCATTTGGTACACATTATTTAAGAGAAATTCAAACTTTTAAATTATTTTGACTGAAAAATATTAAATTTGACTGAATTTAATTTTCTTAACATAGTAATAATAATTTTAGGTTTTATTTAGTACGTTTTCAACATCACGTAAAGGTTATATCAAGTAGTATTATAGTTAATTTTACAGAAAAAGGAAACTGTGACAGATTTACACTGTGTTTTTGTTTTTGCAGAGAGTAGTTTCATATTATACATATATATTATTTTCCTTAGTATAACGGATCATCGAAATTGATGGGTATGGCCGCTCCTGTGATTTTGAGATAAGTTTTACGCTGTGGCATACTATAAGAATGGAGGTTCAAACTACAAACTTTTCATTGGCGTGGTGTTTGATTTACTTTTTACGTTACCATACATAGAAAATTGTTTACATAAGTGCAATGTATAAAATGTATCAACTACTAACCCATAATGAGAGGTATAGTTTTGATCAACACTATAGCTTGTAAGTAGTTATTTAAAAGGTTGTGAAACAATTTTTAGAATTTCGTTTTTTAATTCACTTTATTTCAGGAAAATAGCAGTAATTCTTCTTCTTAGGAATCATAAACATCGTCCTTTTTGTACAGTATGTAAAGTAGGACTACATTCTGGCAATATTTGTCCCGTTTTTAAGTCCACTGATATTATAAAGTGATTTTTAAAAAATACTTCTCTCTCACTCTGTCTCGATCTCTCACGATAACGGATAAACCTCCCCTTTTTTCCTGAACAGATTAGCCTAAACAAACCATGCTAAGCCAGGGAACCAAATGGATCAACTTCAATAAACATTAAAGATTTATTTAAAAAATAAGGATTACAATGTCTAATATTTGAATATATCAGTTATTACTGTATGCTAAAGCAAACATTAATAATTTTAAGAAAGTAAATTAGTATCATTCAAACAATATACGAAATTTATAAAATAACGAGGATACTAAGAATAATATCGATGAATTATTGGGTAATATTAATATTTTTATTTGAACATGATTTGGGTAAAATTTAGCATGTTAAAATATACTAATTTATTATTTGCTAATTTCACGTACCCCATTTTATTTTCCTAATCATAAAGATGTTATTAATCTTATCTTTCAGCAGAAATACCGCTATTTTCATTAAATTCTTTCAATATACAGTATTCTGGAATGTGCAGGGTTCGGCAACTGGTATTACACATTTGAATAGGTTGCTATGAAAAACCAAATAATGTGAAGTTAGTTTGACATTAAGCTTTATGACAATACATACAATTTTGATTAAAATGAAGAAATTTTCACTAAACCAACGTATTTATGCAGTGAATGAGTTTGTTAGAAATGGTTTCGTTATCCAAGCTCAAAGAAGTTTTCGAAGGGAATTTAATGTTGAAAGACATGGGAGATTTTAATGAAAGAGGCAGTGTTGCATCAAAATTTAAAGGTGGTGTTACAGCTGTACGGACAGCAGAAAACATTGAAAGGGTTCGTGTCGCCGTAAACAGAAATCCGATGCGATCTGGGTAAAAACATTCATTGGACCTGCAAATCTCTAAAAGAAGTCTTCGTAGAGTTTTTAAGAAGAATTTGCGTTTTCACCATTGTGCAGTCTCTAAAGGAAGGCAATAGAGCACTTCGCATGGCATTTTGCAGAGAATTCTTATAAATTTTGAATGAAGATTAAGATGTGTTGCCTTGTTTGTTAATAACGAACGAAGCTATTCATTTAATTGGTTTCATAAATCAGAATTATCGGTACTAGTTTTCGGAAAATCCTCAACTGTTACATCTAAAACCTCTACATGATCGAAAAGTGACAGTATGCTATGGAGTATCAATTTTTGAAATCGTTGGACAATACTTTTTTGAGGAAAAACAGTCACCATTAACTCCCATCGTTACATACACATAATACAGAATCTTTTGGTAAGAGAACTAGGGAGATTGGGGCAAGACAACGTATGGTTCCATCAGCATGGTGTGACAGCCCATACAGCGAGGCACTCTCTTCTAACTTTAAGGGAAATATTTTATATTAAAATTATATCTAAATAAGGTAACTAAAATGGGCCGCCAAGATCTCCTGATTTTTTCAACTCCCGACTTCTTTTTTATGGGTTTTTCAAAGGATAGGGTATATAAGAACCGACCACAGACTATTCAGACATTGAAAGACAAAATTTTGCAAGAATGTCGAGGTATTAATGCTCAATTCCTGCTTGGAGTTATGGATAATTTTCGAAATAGGTTAAAGTTTTGTTCAAAAGACAATGGGGGTATTTGAAAGATATTATTTTCAAAAAGTAAAATTGCACATATTAAAGTTGTTATATATCGCAAGTTGGTTTAATTTCGTCATTTTTCAACAATTTTACAGCTTCATAAAAATGTCTCATACCAGATGCCGAACCGTGTATAAAATAAATTGTACGAAATTATCAAATACTCGTTTATTTCTAAAATGATCTTTACATTTTCTTATTGTCAATACAAACTACATATTCTTATATTATAAAAGTAATTGAACCATTAAGTACTAAAATGTTGTAAGTAAACATCCATCTTATATAAAAATATTGGCTATTTGTTATTATTTGAGCAATAACTTGTTATTTATACACAGATATGTAAAATATTTTTCTGTTGCTGATCCATATGATTATGAATGAGATTTTAACAAAGTTAGAGTGTTCTCTTAGTGAGTAAAGTTCAAACATATTTTTTAATGTTTTTTTCAAATTAATCATTATATGTAATCGATATCGTGTGTTTTACTATGCATATAGTATTATGCTTTATTCGAATAAAACCTTCGTTGCATATAGTGTCGATTACAGAAATTGTTCCACGTTTTTCTCTCACTCGAATATAATTGGGAGGATATGAAGCTGCTTGTGAAACTTGTATGGTTACCAAAGCTATCAAAAAAACTATCAAAATTATTTGCCTCATTTTTCCTAATTTATTTGTGTAGAATTCGCCAGAAAAAGTTTGACTTTAGGTTATCTGTAAGAAAATTACATCACAAAAAAATGCAATAAAAACAGTATAACAAATCTTATCACACTCAAGTAATGTAATTTATATTCCCCGTGAATATAAATAAAAAAAAAGCACTTACTAAATCAAACGCCAAATAGGAACACAGCGATGTTGATGTAAACTCGGTTAAACTGCAAATGATGACATTAAAATTATCTTACCAACTGCAAAGATAATTTTAGCTTTGACTATTAAGATGTCAGACGTCAGTCATGTCTAGATTTATACGTATTAAACTTATTATTCGCAATTAGCTTTTGATGAAGTTATGTCATATTCACATTTCATTGCGAAATTACTAGACAAACCGTGTATCCAAGCAGAAGATTGGTCAAGAGACAGATGTAGACAAATTTATCGATAAAATTATATTTCTATTCACTAAAACATCCGCTAAATTCGAAAACTGTTGCTAAGGTTATCACTCAAATTCAACATGACGAAAGTGGGACATGAAACATGAAAACATTTAAAATTATCGTTTTCTTGTGAGAATAGACGAATAAATGCTACTTGTCATTGAAAATGTATTATATTTTACAAATTAACTAAAGCAAATTTGTTATGAAGTAGAATTTTCAATAATTTTTTTTAAATTCGAATAAATATAATTTAACGATACAACCAAAATTTAAAACTTTAAAATTATAACTTTTCACCAGTCAACATACTTAGTCTCTATTTGTTTTCTAAAATTTAATTATTATAAACTCTACAAAACTATACTTAAAACAAAGATTAATTTGAAATGAATAGGGGAAAAGTCTTTATTATTATTATTATTATTATTACTGCCTACCCAGACAATACAACACTGTATTATAACTTGATAATTAGTTGGTTTTTGAAATTTTAGCTTTACAGATATTGACGCAAAGCACTTTTCTTGGAAATTTTATTTTAGTTTACTCTTAAATTATTTATCCCACTCTTGTAGGCATAAAAATCTAATTATTTTTAAAATTATCTCATGTTAAAATCTATGAGAAGTATGGCGTTGAAGTCAGAATAAGAGCGATATGACATAAAATATAGTATATTTATTTAACAATTTTAAATAATAAAATTAATCTTTGACCTTTTAAGTAGAGACTAGCTACAAATTAAGGTTAGAATTAAAATTGTTTTTTATGTAATTTTTGGACATATCTTCAGCCACCAGTGCATGTAGATGTTGCCCTTGTTTTCTTGTACGAGGTATACTTTTTTATTTAGCTTAGACAGTTACTTCTTCTAGATGAATTTCGGCGTTTTCCAAATTAATGAAAATCCTTAATAATCTAGCAAAAATATCGCAAAACAACTTCAGTACTCGTTTACTTTTTACCGCTCATAACTGTACAGATTTTTTTTATTTAAGTGCATGTAAAATATGTAGGTTATTGTATATAATATGTAATATGATTTAACCGTTTTAATAATGTAATTCAAAAGTAAATTGTTTAAATTAAATCGAATCTAAAATATTAATTTAGGACTCAAATAATAATAGTGCATATGTGCAAATACGGTTCTGATTCTTCCTATTCTATTTTATCTTCGGTGTGACGATAACATGACTTGAAAGCACATGTAAATAGCGATATATTAAATTTGTATTATAATAATACATTCCACATTCTAATGTTTTATGGTAAATAGAAAACTTTTTTGATCTTATTATTGTCTTTAAATATTGTAGACCAGAACTGAATAATTTATTATAATCTGCACTAGTGTTGTGCCACAACTAAACATTTATACTGGTGCGTTTACACGTGCATGGATTCAGTGGCGCCAGTTCCAACGCCAGTTCAATTTTCGCGTCAGTAAAAGTTTACACTTGCAATGATTTGAGAACTGGCGTACCAGTAGCGTGCCAGTAGCGACTGGCGCCATTGTATCCATGCACTTGTAAACGCACCATAATCCAATAATGCTTCAAATGGCGGCAACTAAGTGAAATAACCTTTTTACTTTGACCAAAAGTATAGTTCAAACTATAACTCAGGGTGTTAATTGGGATCAATTTTACAATATCGAGGATCTTCAATTTTCCAATTAAGTGACATGCAAAGTATTCATTTATCTCTTCCTTAATATTTTATATTTTTAGGTTATTAGACTTCTTCAAAGAATTTAATATTTATTATCTAAAAAAATAAACTACGAAGAGAACAACAAATGACATTTTTAATAATTGGTTTTCTTAATGAAACAAAAGCATAAAACGTTCTACAAATATTGAATTGATTCGGTCTTTACTTGATGAAGATCCATCGTATTAATTACTAAATAAACAACAAATGTTGGATTTTCACTATTTAATATTCGAAGTAATGTTTGACAATTGTTTCGCCAACACAGTGGCTTCTTCAGAAATGAATAAAAATATTACACAAACACTTATATATCTAACAATATAGCACAATTTATGTAGAGGGGGTGATCTATTGAACGGTGTACATTATGAAAATAAATTTAATAAGGGGGAGTTATTTGTTTCTAACTGATCGTTAATTAAATTATTAGAGGGTCTATTTTCATTAATTTCAAGGGATTCTAGTAGGTTTAATTTAACACCTTTATTTTCTATATGTAGGATATCAAAATGATGACTAAAACTATGGCTTTCTTCTATGAGGTGGTTTGCGTATGAAGAATCAGTTTTCTTCATTTTGAAGGAACTAAAATGTTCTGACATCCTTTTCTCAAATGTTCTTCCTGTTTGGCCTATGTAAAACTTAGGGCAATCACTACATTTTAACTTATAGACTCCTGACTGTTGGTTTTTAGGTGTTTTATCTTTATTGTTCTTAATATATTTAGATAATTTGTTGCTTGTTCTAAAAGCTACTTTTATATTATTGTTATTTAAAAACTTAGCAACTCTTTCACTAGGTGGACCGACATATGTAATGGTTTTATATCCATTATTTGTATCTTTTATTATGGGATAGACTTGTGAAATAGCTTTCTTAAATAATTTATTATGGAAAATTTTATCTATTATTTCTGGTTTATAGTTATTGTTAATTGCAATTTGTTTAATTATATTTAGCTTCTTAACTTTGGAAAGTGGTATACTTATGAGTCTATGTATCATACTATTATATGCCGCTAATTTGTGTTGTCTAGGGTGAGTTGAGCTGTTGTGTATGGTTATATCTGTGTGTGAGGGTTTTCTGTATATAGAAAAATCAAGTTTATTGTTAATTTATATACAGAAAACCCTCACACACAGACATAACCATACACAACAGTTCAACTCACCCTAGACAACACAAATTAGCGGCATATAATAGCATGATACATAGACTCATAAGTATACCACTTTCCAAAGTTAATTTTGAAAAGGAGCTAAATATAATTAAACAAATTGCAATTAACAATAACTATAAACCAGAAATAATAGATAAAATTCTCCATAATAAATTATTTAAGAAAGCTATTTCACAAGTCTATCCGATAATAAAAGATACAAATAATAGATATAAAACCATTACCTATGTCGGTCCACCTAGTGAAAAAGTTGCTAAGTTTTTAAATAACAATAATATAAAAGTAGCTTTTAGAACAAACAACAAATTATATAAATATATTAAGAACAATAAAGATAAAACACCTATAGTCTATAAGTTAAAATGTATTGATTGCCCTAAGTTTTACATATGCCAAACAGGAAGAACATTTGAGAAAAGGATGTCAGAACATTTTAGATCCTTCAAAATGAAGAAAACTGATTCTTCATACGCAAACCACCTCATAGAAGAAAGCCATAGTTTTAGTCATCATTTTGATATCCTACATATATAAAATAAAGGTGTTAAATTAAACCTACTAGAATCCCTTGAAATTAATAAAAATAGACCCTCTAATAATTTACTTAACGATCAGTTAGAGACAAATAACTCTCCCTTATTAAATTTATTTTCATAATGTACACTGTTCAATAGATCACCCCCTCTACATAAATTGTGCTATATTGTTAGATATATAAGTGTTTGTGTAATATTTTTATTCATTTCTGAAGAAGCCACTGTGTTGGCGAAACAATTGTCAAACATTACTTCGAATATTAAATAGTGAAAATTCAACATTTGTTGTTTATTTAGTAATTAAAACGTTCTACAACTGTATATGAGATGGTTTAATAATAAAATGGAATTGATTTTCATATACTACAACAGATTCATATAGCAAATTTATTAAGTTATTCAACTTTTTACTTTCTTATACGTAGTATAAGGAAGTATTGTGATGATGAAAATTTTCGACCTCGAGATTTTTGCAGATGTCCACGTTTTGAGGTCCCCTGATACCAAAAAAGTGGTTTTTAAAAAAATTCTGTGTGTGTGTGTGTGTGTGTGTCTGTCTGTCTGTCTGTCTGTCTATGACCACGATAGCGGTCAAACCGCTGGAGATATCAATTCCAAATTTTGTATTTACGTGTATAATCTCCCTTTTGGGAACTGATTAGATTTTCAGCAAATTAGGTCTACCGGAAGTAGTAGTTTACTTCAGTGAAAAACTCGAATTTTGCCAATATTTCGTCAACTACTAAGTTTAGACAAATTTATAAAGAATTCATATGTACTTAAAATTAAATTTAAGAAGAATTTGATTAAAAATTTTTTTCTAAATTCCTGCCGGAAGTAGGCTTTTTACTCTTATCGAAAATCGGTTTTTTGCAAATATGTCGTAAATTATGCATTCTATATATATTTATGAAGACTACAAAAGTACTTAAAGTTGGATTTGGAATATTTTTTATATAAATGAAATTTCAAAATTCGGACCGGAAGTAACACTTTCATACGTATAAGAAAGTCGTGTGGTGGCCACACCTCATTTTTATATTTGTAATCGCAGTGAAACTACCAGAAATAAATCGTTTTGTTCAACGAATACCTTTCAATAAATTTGAATGAATATTCAATAGCTAATCATATTCAATAGACATAAAATAATGATATTCTCTGATTTTCGCTATCTATACGAACTTATATCGAAATTTATTACTTACTGAATTTAACGAGCTATCCTTAAATGATGACACATCAAATCTTCACGAATTTCTTCCTTTTCTTCGTGAGGTGAATTGCTGTTCGTACAAATCTAATGTCAAGAGCCCACTCAGGATTGGAAAAAGAATGTATTTGGGATGGCTGGCAACAGGATTCAAATTCAAATTTAACAACTCGGCTGGATCAAATTACTCTAACACTTTAATTAAAGTGTTATTTAATCCTTTTTGTGTAAGAAGAAGAAGAATTTATCTATTTCAGTGACATTGTGGAAACGTTAAATGGAAAACTATAAAAATATAAGCCACAAACCATTACATATTCGGGAAGTCCTGAGGAGTTGCAATTTAATGTTAATAGTAATTGCATAACTTTGAGTTTAAACTTTTTTAAAACTTTATGTTTTATCTCGGATGGAAGTTTATATTGTATAATTTACAGCCCTTATAAAGAAGATTTATTTGAAAAAATATTTTCCTATGCTGAAATGGCAAAAAGAATGTATTTTGTTATGTACTGTAATTGTGGTGTGTAATGGTCGTGAAAGAAGACCTGTTTTCATTTACAAATGACACTACTTCTATAATATATATGTCAAAGAAGATTAGAGCTATTTCTCTTCTAAAGGCAAGTCTACAGGACACTTGTAACTAAAGATTATTCATGCACCATATAGCCCGTTTTTGCATCAAGGATATCTTTTCGACATCTCTGCAATGACCCCAATAAACTATACTATACCAAATCCTGGAATATATATTCGAGTAGTAGTATGTTTTCAAGATTTCTATACTGCACGATTTTTGCAGATTATATATCGCAACCCCTACCCAGATCACTGCACAAAGCATCGGTATTGGTGGTCCAGGTCAAGGACTCATCCAACACAACCCCCAAAATCTTGCATGAACTAAGTCCCCATGGTGTAGATTAATTTTTGTTTCCCCCGAACTGGTTTTTTAAATAAAGTACATTTGGTTATTTTATCATTAGTAACTTATTGATTGACGTCCATTCTTTATCATTTCTAATACTGTCGCGACTAATATTAACCCTTTATAATCGTTGCGTTTTTATTTTAACTTTCGCAATAATTTCCACTCGCTTTCAAAAGTTTCAATTTGTGCTCCTCTTAATTCTCTCACGCGCTTTCCTTTCTCAAAAAAAATTCTGCCAAAGAAAAAAAATTTCTTGTGCACTAAGTAGATTTTTTTCGCCTCCTTTTCATCCACCAATACGAAAATAGTTCATTTAAATTTCAAGCTTTAAAGTTTAACATTTTTAATACTGATCTTCTCTTTATTTAGCGTAAGTATTTTGAAATAAACATTTATTATATCATTATAGATTATTTTGACGAAGTGTTTTCTCTTAAATTAATCCCACATTTTGAATTAAATGTTTCGTCGAGATTATTTGTGTTACTTTGATGCCTATGCCAAATACCTACATGTACCGTTAACGTATACCCGCAAACTGTCTTTAAACTTTGAAATGAAATAATTTATAAGTACCTAGGTTTTAAATTGCACACAACATAGAATAAGTCTTACAGAATTAATTATATCATGTAAACTAACGTAAGCTTTTATTTCTCAAGAGGTTCGACCGAAAAAGAAAAGGATATAAAATTAATTTAAACTTTGAAATTGGTTTTATGATCTTATTTAAAATGTCAGTATAATTAGAAAAATATATATAGATTTTTAATTATGCATTCCTATTTAATGATATAGTCTACGTATGTCAACATGTTTATACATATCACGACATTCATGAAATTCGTTTGATATCCAGTTTTCTAGAGTGAATGAAATAAATTGTACCATATTGTGAAAAAGCCTTTATTTTTTAAAGTTTTTTGAATTTTTTTGATAACCTCATTGTAAATATAGTATATATTATTGTATAATAAAAGTAATTGAATCATAGTACTAAAATAATAACGGGGGTAATACCACAAGAGTTTGTATCTATCCGGACAAACTTTCAATTTGAACGAAAACTTTGTTGCTTGGTAACTCACGAGAACAAATAACATGGAAAAAACCTCCACACCGAAGGTGGAGCGGTTTTACATTTTGTTATTTGTTCGAGTCGAGTTATCTTTAAGTAACAAAGTTTGAGTTTTGTCAAAACGAAACTCAAATGAACACAAGCTCGAACGATATTTGGTAAGACACTTTAACGAATTATTTAATTAATATTGATAAACAAAAACATTTTTATTTAAGCAATGCAAAATACAACAATTCTTTTTTATAATCCCGATTCTCCGTCATAAACAATCGATCAGTAAGAATGTTTGGTCCTCTTTTGCTTAAAATTTTATAAAACACTCTAACAGGACATAAATCAGTTTTTTTTATTTTCCATGAGCCACTTATTATCATTAAGTTTCTTATCTCTACCTTGGACTGTTTTCGAAAATATCGTATTGTATTCAAGCCTACCTTGAAGGTATGTGTTATGTGTTCAATAGTTTTGTGTATTTTTGTATTACATTAATAACGTATTAAATGCACATATTCTAAAAACAAGCTCATTTCAAATTCCGCGCCAATATACCCGTTCATTCATGTGTGACAGAGATAGAAGATCTCGGATATTTTTTTATCAAGTAGTTGTCTGTGGTAAAAATCAATCTTTTCTCAAAATATAGGCTATTGGTTCGCATTTGAGCAATAACTTATTTATACACAAACATGTAAAATACTTCACAATTACTAAAACATATGATTATGAATGACAATTAAATGAAATTGTAGTCAAAAAAATTTGTACTTGCTTTTTGACTCCAGACTATCTGAAAATTTAATCAAAATCGGTTTCGGAGTCTCTAGAGATCATAAACACCCACCCACACACATACTTCCACTTTTAATCTAACCACTGAATAATCACAGGTAATCCAATGTAAATAAGATCGTTAGTGCAACTTCATAGGCTAGTACTAATCTAACCACGGTGATACGATACCAAAAGATTAAATAATTTAAAAATATTTTTATTTATAGTCCGATCGGCGCCAAACTTATCACAGGAACACGCTCCAAACTATGCTAGAGTTTTCCAGAAAATTTCATCAAAATCGTGTTCAGCGGTTTCGGAGTCTATAGGGAACGTACAAACACCGCCCTTTACATACATCCAAATTTATGTATAAGAAAGAAGAAGAAGATTCATCCCGCGAAAGCCTTACATTTCGTTCATATCCCGTTTATTCAAATAAAACCTGGCCTATAATAACTTGAGCTATACAATCTTCCTCTTGTCGATAGCATTTAATAATAATAATAGTAATATTCATCTTTATTACCCAACAGGCAAAGCCCAAAACAGGGTTACAAACAATACTACAGGTGTATCTATGTAATCAGTACAAGGCAATGCAAATTCTATGACGAACCACAATCCACAGTCACTGGAGTAGGTCTCCATTTTTGTTCGTCAAGCGACAGAGCATGTAAATTGGAGCACGTCTCATGATGTTGGTTCTCGCAAATGGAGCTACAAAGGTGCAATTATGCCTGGAGTTAATTTGCGGTACAAACAAAGGACATTCGGTTTAGGACTTCGGGGCAGTCAATACTGCTATCCAACAGGCTATGTAAAAATCTCTCGCATGTAACACTTAAGGATACCCTATCATGACGTAGTAACAGATCCTCTTGTGCTACACCTCTTTCTGGATAAACACCATCTGTCTTATAGGAGAGAAACTTTAGAAACCTACCGTGGATACGATCCAATGCCGAGCAATCACTTGCATAGATTGGAAGCCATATTAAAGAGGCATATAAGAGCTTACTGAATACATAAGCACTGTATAAAGATTGTACTCATACCACATACAACGCGTTTAGTCACAGTCTTCCTGCTAAATTTCCTGCACGTATTGTATCCTGTCAATGACTTTGGCACACATTGGTTGAAATCCCTCAACTACTGGCGCTAATTCTTTTTAGCTTTATATGTCTTCTTTTAGCTAGGGTCATCCCCTGTTTGCCTGGCCTGCTTCTATTCAGTGGATGAGGAAAATCAACTTTGTCCCCATCTCTTGGGTGATCGTCCTTGTTGTCTCTTTCCTTTTGGTCTCTCATGTCTGCATATATATGCAAGTCTGTTGGTTTGTATTCTCTGGACATGGTCATTCCATTCCTTTCTTCTTCGCTTACTCTACTTCTCCACATCCTGCACTCCGCATTCTTCTCTTATGGATCTGCTCGTCTGTCTATCTCGTAACGTGGCATTCGCTATTTTTCTGAGAATCTTGATTTCTACCGTCCGAAATTTTTGTTTAGTTTTCTTGGTATTTGCTCTTGTCTCCGTGGAGTATGTTAGTACTGGGCGAACCATAGCTTTGTATACTCGTAGGTACTTTACTTTCCTTCGTCAGGTATTTGTTCCGCCAGACGATTGTGTTTAGATACCCGGTTACTTGTGTCGCCTTCATTGCATGTTGTTGCTTTATACAGCATGTGTCAATTTTCATTAGGTATAGGGATTCAATGTTTACGTGCGATTTATACGTATACAAGTAACACGTGGCAACGTGACACCCCTACTGTCCGTCACCAATCCCGGCAGCAATCGACATCACAACGATTTTCTCCGATGTTCCCACTTCTCCCCACCAGATTTTACATTCAATGTTTAGCTGCGAACACGTTGCGATCTAAGGCGAATTCGTTTTGTAGCGGTCATGTCCGGTCATTTGTTTAGCGGTGACCGGTCGAATTCGATTATAAAATTAATGACGTCACGGGTGACCCGGTACCTCTTGGTCATTTCTTATCGTGACCGTGGTCGTGAGAACGGTCATGCATTCGGTCATATACCCATCCTTTTTTACTTTTCGTAAATACAAACACTGTTTGAAAATGGGAATGTAATAAGTAATAGGTCAGGAAGATTTGATAGCAATATTACAAATACAAAACATGAAAAACGCAAATCAAATAAACCACAAAGTACAAAAGAGGAATTGATGGAAGTTATTAAAGATTGCAATAAACAACAAATCCAGTCAATGAATGAAATGTCCCACCGATTTATAAACATTTTAAATCATCAAAACACTTTAATTTAACAAAATAATTAGAGGGGCGAGCTAATAAACATTTAAAAAAATATATTCCTTGATACCAAGAAACGGAAACGCTCAACAGATTCCGATTCGGAATGAAAACGGAAGTATAGTTATTAATAAATTATTTAATTGTATTCTTCATTATTTTTTTTCCTATGTACCTACATATTCTTTTTTCACTTTTTTGATTTACTAGTTTTGAATTTATTAACTACTGTACTGTATTTCTAGACTGACACCCTAATATACTTTTTTTATTTGGGTAGTTTACTTAGTAGTGTTTCTATTACGATTATTATTTTTAAGTAGTGTATATAAATTACATGTTGTAAGATATATTTTTATTCTTTCTTTTATTATTAGTATTTCTTTCTTAGTTCAATAAAGTTATACGTCTCTTATATATAATAGCTTGTATTTGTATATCACTTGTGAGCCTATACCTTAGAAAGACCACACATGTATTGGAAGAAAATACACTTTTTCTTACTTTTAAAAAAATATTTTATTTTTCCTTGTGTGTAGTTTATTAATATAGTATAATATTAATAATGCTACTTGTAATGTTCATATGATGTTATTGTTATGTCAAGTTTTGTATAAAGTAATAATTTGTACACTTGCTGGAAAAAATAATAGGATTTGAAGGAAAATATTAATTAGAAAGGAAGTGATTTGTAAAAGGAAATTTAAATTAATATTATATAGTAAATAATTAGTGTATACATAACCATTTAACAACAAATTGGTCTAAACATGTATGACCATTTAAATTAAGTATGTTTCATTTTAAAAATAATTAACGTTAAGTATAATACATTCAATCTGCAGGGAACAGTCATGTAAAAATAAAAATAATTACAGCATAACCTTCACAAACTTCGAACTTATTTATAATCAGTACAATAGAATTATACACATAAAGGCAGTATGCAATCATAACACATAAAAAAAATATGGCCCATTTAGGGTGTCGAGGTTTGCACCAATGACACCTGGATACTTACACTTTCTTTGAAATGCAATAGATATAGCTTCACATTCCTTTTCTATTGGCTATATAATAAATTTAGGCAATAATGTAAAAATTCCATCAATAACAAAATGTGTTCTATCAATGGCAGTTGATGGAGATATGTTGTACATTAAAACGGTCAGCAATTGAAAGTAGAGTATCCCCTTTTCCTAGATACCAGAGAGTCATTAAAATGCATTTCTCTAAAGGAACAGCAGTTCGGCCGTGACCATAACCAATCCTTTTTATTTTACCAATCTCCCCATTCATATTTTCACAAGTTATCCGTGTCATTCTAAATAACTTGTAAAAGTCCATTTCAATATATCGTCCAATCCACTCGTCTGTGAAACGGGGTATCCTATAATGAACATCACGTACCACAGCTGCTAACTAGTACAACAAAGGTATGTAATGAAGACTATGCATTTTCATTATACCCCACTTCATTAATGATGAATTAAACAAGGTTGTTGTTAACTCATCGTTTATTGTAGCAGTAGGAGCTACTTTAAGTTTCTTGTTAGGCATTGTTCCTGCTGTAAACACATTGTATAATTATGCATACTAACTTCATAACTAACGATAACCTAAAATGAGGAGTCAAAGTGACAGTGACAGCAAATACGTAGTCACCAACGCAAGTTCGATTTAAAATTAAGAGTACTGACGTCACAGTGACTAATCATGACCGCTTGTAACACGGTTCAGGATACCGAACATGACTGCAAATCCAAAACGAATTCGCTTCTAGTCTGCAATAAAAGCCGTCTTATTACTGGAACGGGAAACATCAGAATAATAAACTACTAGATCTCCTGATCTAGTAGTTTATTATTATTTTCAGATCCTTTTTTATTTACCTTATTAGGGTTATTTTTTAATTTTATTAGAATTACGCTTTTGTTTGTGTCATGCAGCGTGAACGCAGCTTAATAATTCTCTGCATTTACTGAAAGGAAAAAGAAAAACAAATCCTTGCAACTCGTAAATATTATTTCTGAAAGCATTACAAACAAGCAAGTCAGTGGTCCAATAGTTACTGGTAACTTGTATTTTCGAGAATGTATCGGTCGCGCTTGCATTGGAGAGGAAAGTAGGGGTGCCACGTTGTCACGTATTGCATGAATTGATCGCCTATGGCTAATGAAAATAGACACATGCTGTATGTAATTTTTGATAATAGAATGTTGTTTTCGTCAAATTTTTTGTCGCCCTATATCTTCGAAACAAAGCGGCTTTTCAAATATCATCAAAAAACAAAATATTCTTAGAATAGTCCATGTAATAACCCCTTAAATTTTGTCGTATGTTTAATAAACAGCCTGTATATATACAGGGTGTCATTTTGAAAACGTACCACCCTCTATATTTCGGCCCCTATAGAAATTCCAAAAATATGCAAAAACACGTCAAACTTATTTTTAAGGGGGACATTTTGTAGGCTGGTTTTCAATTAAATTACATCAACCCTCTAGCGGGGGTGGACATAACCTCTAAAAATTTAAATGGAAATGGGGGTTGAGTGATACCTCATTTTAAAGGTCGTTTAACCCGCTTTTCAAAAATGCTAATTTCTTGTCCTTTATTTTTAATACTTTTGAAGAAATCAAGTCAAACCATGAACATACAAGTACCAAGTGTTTTGCAATAAAACATTAAAAAACTAATAAAAAGTAACTTATTTTATAAAATTTTAAATGCTAAATTCTTGCCTTTTCTTTTTAGCAGTTCGCGAGATATTTGGTGAAAACTGTAAAGAAGTTTAGATATCAAAAACACTTTGTGATATTGCTTTAATGAATTAAAATAAATGAAATTGAGGTATTACATAACGGTAAATTTTTAAACTATTTTTACTTCTAATATCCAACGAAATAATAAAGACGCATACTATTCAGTTAATCATTATTATTGGAAAGAATGTGATTTACCTGAACTAGTACTTGTGATAGTCGTACAGGTAGTTTAACGTAGAAAAAAAAAGCCCTGGTTTAAGCATTCTTGACATTCTTGTCAAATTTTTCTTTACTTGTCACTCCATTTATTTTAGCCAAAATTACTTTATTGTAAAATTAGTTTTGCGAGGTAAAAGTTGCGATTTTATTACATTATTTTTAAAAATGGTGTTTACTCTTCAACAAAGAATTGAAATTATTCTTATTTATGGGGAATGTGGAAGATGCGCAAGAAGAACGTCAAGAATGTTTAATGAAAGGTATCCGAATAGTAATTTAAATCATAAGTATGTTCTACAATTAGTCGCTAAGTTTAGTGAAACTGGTTCCGTTGTTAACAAAAAAGAAATATTAGCCGTGTCTTGGATGAAGCAGCACAAATAGAAGTATTAGGCACCTTTACTGCAAATCCCTCCACATCACTTCGCATTGTGGCACGCCAAGTAGGAATGTCTCACGAAACAGTAAGGAAAGCACTAAAGTTAAATAAGTTTCACCCCTATAAAATGCAAAAAAAAAAAAAAAAAAATCTAACTGGTCAGCTCTACTTAAATTTGCTTGCAGAAATAATAGACCCCCTAATAACAACTACTTTGGAAAATCAAATTGACGCGGCTGGTAACATGGTTTTGCAAGAAGATCTTATACACTTCCAACAAGATGGAGCTCCACCACACTACTATCTTCCAGTTAGACAGTGGCTAAATGATAGATTTCCTGGCAGATGGATTGGTCGAAGAGGAGCAATAGAATGGCCACCACGATCACCCGACTTATCGCCTTTAGATTTCTTCCTATGGAGGCATCTAAAATCGATTGTTTATAAAACACCGCCTCGAGATTTGGAAGATTTAAAGAGAAGAATAACAGCTACAAGTAGAGAACTTCAGGCAGAAGTGTTTCGAAATGTTAGAGAGGAGTTTGAGAGTAGACTTTATCACTGTTTAGAAAATAATGGACAACATTTCGAAAATTTTATAAAATAAGTTACTTTTTATTAGTTTTTTAATGTTTTATTGCAAAACACTTGATACTTGTATGTTCATGGTTTGACTTGATTTCTTCAAAAGTATTAAAAATAAAGGACAAGAAATTAGCATTTTTGAAAAGCGGGTTAAGCGACCTTTAAAATGAGGTATCACTCAACCCCTATTTCCATTTAAATTTTTAGAGGTTATGTCCACCTCCGCTAGAGGGTTGATGTAATTTAATTGAAAACCAGCCTACAAAATGTCCTTCTTAAAAATAAGTTTGACGTGTTTTTGCATATTTTTGGAATTTCTATAGGGGCCGAAATATAGAGGGTGGTACGTTTTCAAAATGACACCCTGTATAGAATACATCATACCAGAGTAATGAGAAATTAAATAGAAACACAACGAAGACGTAAATTCGTTTAAACTTGAAATAATTACATTATTACTTCATTTGTTATCAGTTTTGTTTGTATTGTCTGTAAACGATATTATACGCATATTCTTATTTTATCTCTAGTTTCATATGTTGCAAAAATTCATAAAGTGTATTGTATAATAAACTTAAATTTATCTAAAAATTTCGTGAATAGTAATAATTTTAGTAAGGATCAGTACCTTATGCTGCATTATAAATTTTGAGTGAAATATATTTGGGCTTTAGGACAGTTTCTATTAGATGCTAAAAAAATATTATCAAATATCGTATTTTATTATTATTATTATCTTTTCTTTCCAGCAATAATACTACCATTTGTATTAAATTTCTTCGATATAAAGTTAGAAAATAAATTGCGCAAATCATCAAATACACTTTTATTTCTAAAACATCTGCATTTTCTTGATATGGTTATTTTAAATATAAACTACATACTCTTATATACAAGAATAATTGAATTATTAAGAACTAAATCACTGTCGAAAAAAAACTCATCTTCGATAGAAATATTTGCCTATTGATTCGTATTTATTTATAAAATATATCACTATTGTTAAAACATATAATTGTGAGTTACATTAAAACGAAGTTATATTGTTCCCTTAGAAAATTAATTTTCACAAAAGCTTTAATTTGTGCTTGCAAATAATATTTCCGAAAATCATGTCTGTGAACAGCGGCTTCACACACAATCTACACTATTATAAAACTGTAATTGTCTGTTTCTTATGTCTCAAGATAAAATATGGACTAGATTTTAAGTCTAATTATAAGCTTTCAAACACAGAAAGTTTCATCAAAGTTGGTCATGTGCAATACAACGTGTTATGTCCATCTTTGATGTACATAACACATTGTATTGCACAGCTGACTCTATACTCTTCGTCAATTTTAAAGTTTCCCGGCAAGTTTCATCGCGAACTGAAGCTGATTGATGGTTCTAACAGTACATAAACCGCAATTGAATATTCGTGCTGCTGTCAACGTTAATCAAAAGTCAGATGGATCTTCCACCCTTCAATTCTGTCGTTCCCTGTAACATTTAAGTCAACCTAACGTGGGCAATAAGTTGTCATATAGATAGTTATATATATAGCTACATTTAGCCGGACTAATCACTAAGCGCTGAGAGTTTCATCCTTAGAACTCAGCGCTAAGTTGCACTGAATGGTGTATAAATAATATTCACGCTGACATACTCAATCTAGTTTGACGGTTTGAAATTTTATCGTTTCGCACATAACACAAATAAGAAAATCCTCTTTCTTGATATTAAATTGCTATTTAAACCACTGACGTAGATTGAGGGAATACATAAAGATGCGCAACGCTATAGCAAAATAGCGTGTCTTACCGCTAAATATTCCCGCACACCCATTGCCGAGAAACATAACCGTACCCAAACTGGATCCAAAAGCTAGAGCGGCTACACTACTCACTTATATCCGAGATTCAAAACAGCACAAGAAAGCACTCAGTGGTATGTAGTGGCGCACCTTTATGTATTCTTTCAATCAACGCAATTGAATTTGGTACAGATTAGTAAAATTTATCTAATAAATCAAAGAAATTCAATATTGTCAAAGTGTATGTATATATAAGCAAAGTAAATAAAAATATTAAGGTATTAATACAATGATACCTATAACCTAAAAATTCAAAACATTTGCTTTCAGAACTAATATTATTTGTTTTAATTTGCAATGCGACATATGGTAATCCTTTATTATATTAATCCATATTCTTTTTCATTATTAAACTTATGTTCTATAATACATATTTTCAAATTTAAAATTTTGAATCTCCCTTGCCTTTTCGTGTTACTTTTCCAGCGATGTATTCGGCTGAATATAGCCATTGTTAGTAGTGCCAACCGAACTCCACTAATCCTGAAATGTCCATATTGAATATGGACATTTCGCGTATTTCCTGGTGTGTTATTTGGCTTCACTCGCGTATGGCATGTATAAGTATATATGTGAAAAAATATGTCTTTATTGTTATATCTCGAGATAAAATATGGACCAGATTTCAAGTCTAATTATGACCTTCGAAACACAAAAGTTTTATCAAATACGGTCTAGTAGTTTTTGCGTGATGCTCGAATAAATAAACAGACAATTACAGTTATATAATAGTAGAGATCAGTCACCTGGTGAAAGCTTTATTTTTTCTATACACATTCTATTTATTCGAATATATCCTTCTCTGCACTTCTTTGGAGATATGAAAGGATCGTCTGATACTGGGTTAGTCGAATTAACATGTTTACATCTACCTCTCACTCGAAAGTAATTGGGAGGGCATGAAGCTGTTTGTATAACTTGTATCGTTATAAAAATTACCAAAAAAACTATTAAGATTGCTTGCCTCATTCTTCTTAATTCATTTCTTTATAACGAGCAAGAAGAAGTTTAATTTTAGGTTATCTATAATAAAACTGGATCACTAACAATATTAATAAAACGAGTAAAGTAAATTATATCATACCACAGCAATGTAATGTATCTATATTTTCCGGGAATAGGAATCAAAAACACACTTATTAAACTAAAAGATTAAATATAATAACAACGATGTTGTTGTAACCTCAGTTGATCTTGAAATGATGACATTCAATGTAAATTGTTATCAGTTTTGGTTTTAATATCATTATACCATATTGTACGCAGACTCATATTTTATTGTTAGTAGGATATGTTGCAAGAATTCATAAGCGTATAAAGCTGTTCGAATGACTCCCAAAATAATTTTTAGCTTTGACTTCTATATTGACTCATTTAAAACATAGCGCACATACATGTATTGCGATCGTTCAATACTTAGTCAGAAATTTCTGTAATGATATACTCTTGTATAAACTGTTCTCGACTTGCTTTTTGTTCATAAAAATGTTCATATTCAGAATACGAACGCGTTTCGTAGCAGCTTCCAAGCAGTTACGTAATTCGTCAAAAAAATTATATAACGTTCCTCTTGCTTTGCTCCAAAGGGGCGGAGCTTATTAGAGAGCAAGCGCCATGTTATCTAGCATAAAATAAAGGCGATACCAAACACAAACATCTTTAAAAATGGAAGGACAGAGATTTTTCTGTAAGAGTGAGTCAAGAGTCAATCTGGCTCGAAGAACAATTTGGCTAGAATTCCCCAAAGAGCAGTATTATCACCAACTTTATACACTGTTTTAACCTATGATATTCCAAGAACACCGGACACTCACTTGGCTCTCTTTGCCCATGACACTTTGGTATATGTTAGCTCCAGAGCACCTTGTCAGGAAGCTGCGTATCAAATGGAAATTTGGTTGACCACATGAAAAGTGGAAGTAAATCCAAGGAAGAGTGCAACTATAATGTTTTCTAATAGACATATACCAAGAAAATCTACAAGAAATACTTCGAATCTCCAATTCCCTAGCGAACCTCCACCGGATATATACGTGTTATTCTCGATAGGAAGTTTACCTGGAAAGAACACATCAATGACATAAGTAGTTTCATAATTGCCTCAATTGTGCAATTACATATATCCTTTTTTACACAAATCAAGTAAATTAAATGTAGTATTGAACACAACTCTTTATAAAGTAGCAATTCGTCCTCGCATGACTTGCATGCTGCTCTGGTCTGGGGACATGTTGCGAATTAACTTTTTCTAATAAAACAGTATCTCCACAACAAAGTCCTCCGCGTTATGGCGGGGGCTGCCTGGTTCATCAGAAATTCCACTATACACAATGATATAAAACCTTACATCGATGACTTTATACTCCATATTGCTAGCAAATACTTTGATTCCTTGCATTTGCATGAGAATCCCGCAATGAGTAATATCAACATTAATAACTTTTAAGGTTCGTATAGAAGACGGCAGCATCTCCTGTTGGGCTGCTACCCCTCTTAATTCTTTAACCTATTCTCACGCACCACCACTGTATCGGAGATGTGACTGAGCCAGTCCATCCGCTCAAAACAAAAATACCACCTCGTCCCCTACGTGTGTTTATAAAGGATATACATATTTTGAAATCACTACATGGATTATTTACGTAGCAGACAAAAAGGAAAAAGAACAATGTTTATCCTTACATCACGCTACCAAAGAAGGAGACGAAGAAGAAGCCTTGACAAGAGGTCGCTCAGACATGATTTAAACAAACAATCATACAAAAACCTTTGAAAATTAATTAAGAGGATCACCAAACATATATTATTCCGTGCGTATACTACTGTATCGTTGATGATCTAAACTTCAACATTGCCAAACGTAAGAGAGAAAGATATAAATTAATATTGTGAATCGATCGAGACAAATAACGATAGTCAGTAGACATGAAATTAATTTTAAAAACTAATATCATCACCCACCCACAAAAAGATTAAAATAAAAAGAAATCGGTCTCAAGCAAAACAATTAAAAGGAGCTGTACCCATCATCAAGAATTCCATGTATGTACTCTATCCATAAATAAAATCCGAAACAGCTTCAACAATCCTACTTCTTATATCAGATTCCTGAGAACAAGAGATCCTGTACACTTTCCCAGAAGAAAGTATCACCTCGACATTGCATACACATCCACACTAGCTGTCCGGATCCATCCAATAAAGCAGTCGAGCCAAACCGATAAATACTACCCTATTTTTAACACACAAGTGTTGATGCTTTCTGAATCCATTGTTTCACATGTTTTAAAGATAAAATATCACTTTAATTTTGTAAAATTCTGCTGTAAAAATCTGGCTTTCTTAGTTAATTCAAGATTGGTGTATTTCCGATAACAATTTTATTTAACTAAAGACGGGTTATTATCCAATCTTCAATCGAGTTACAATATCTTCTACGTTTTATTTCTATGTTATCATATGTCTTGTCAGATGATAATAATAATAATAATAATAAGTATATTTTATCATAATAACCATTACAATAATCGTCACAAATTACAGGAACAACATGTACAGTACATGAGAAAAATTTACATATTTGTATAATACATAGACAATTTAAACAAACACACATTTAATTAAAATTTAAATTTACATTTACATTTACAATGTCACAATTTAAAAAATCCTGCACAGAATAGAAAGCATTGTTCAAGAGGTACTTCTTTAAAACAGTTGAGAATCGGCTGGAAGAAAGGCGCCACATGGTTTCAGGAAGTTTATTGATAATTCTGGCACCCCAGAATTCCGCAAATCTCTGCGTCGTCTGTAATCTATGGTATGGTATTTTCAGGGCATTTCTCATCCTTATGTTGTGATTGTGCGTGTCACCATTCTATTCATATTAGTAGTCTGGAAGTTCAAGAAATGTAAACCATTATAAGCCACTTAATGCTATAAAAACCAATTTTAAAACGCTGTTTAACTGACTATAAACACATCCCCACACCGTAATAACTAGCGCCGAAACCCAGTGTCTCATTCTTCACCATGTAAAACAACTAATCTCCACACGTGCAGCGATAATTTACAACACACCTCACCACCGGATATCAACAAGCACCCATTCGTGGGACCTTACTCATTTCATCCTGATAATATTATTAAATCAAGAAAAATTTTGGGCAATTTTTAATGTATACCTTACATAATATATGATTTATGTTACTGTTCATCATATGGACCGCCGAATATTAGTACAGTTAAAATAGAATTTACCTTCGAAAAATTCCATGGTTTCTAAATTTACAGATTTATTAATAATTGTTCAGTGATGAATAAACCAAAAGTTTTAATGAATCAGAGGTGAGTTCTAGCGACGTGATCAAAAACAGCGCTCTTTTCGGGTTTTCCTTAATATCTCGAAAACTACGGTTTTGAGCTAAAACGCGACCATATACAAAATAAAAACTGATAAAATTTAATACAAAATTGAACGTCCACATTTTTTAATTCCTAATGTTTATCGAATTATAGAGTATTAAAAATTGAAATTAAGAAATCCAAATTAATTATATTGACACATTTTTCAAAGGATGCCTGTCAATATCACGATTGATAAACAATTAAAAGTTTTGAGTACGACTAGATCTCCTTCCATTAATTTATTTGAGGAAACAATAATGCGGAAAACAAAAGAAAAATCGCCTATGCCAATACTTTTCATCCACTAGAACAGGAAATGAACCTCCTCAATTTTAGCTTTGTTATAGATGGTGTAATTCTATTGCACAAAGCAGTGTAGCCCAAAAATTCCTCAATTTCAGTTATTTGCCAATTTTACATTACCTACATTCTCAAACAGGATGCTAGGAATAGTTGTATTGTTGTGCTTGATGGTTAATCCAACACACAGTTTCGAGAGAACACTGATAGCTGTCAAACTGATGGTTTTCTCTCTAACAAAAATAATAAATTTCGACTGATGTTCTTCCTTCCAATGCTCTTCGCAACTATAAAATTTCAACTGAAAAAGCGTCGAGTGATACTGACACTCTTACCGTTCGAATCATTGAAAAATCATTTCATGTTCTAATAATTGGTGAAGATGTTGATCTGATCGTTAACGCCAAATCCGAATAACAGATACTGTTTGTTAAACCAAGCCATACAAAGGAAAAAAGAAATCTATTCAAATCAACGTTTGCAAAGAAGGAAACAGAGGAACAGCATACTTTTTGTGCTCACATTCTGTTGACACTACTCCACCGTCATATGAAAAACGAAAAGTTATCTGTTTGTTTAAAAAGCGCCCAAGATTACAAAATTATTGCATATATCTTTAACAACCCTTGTTCTGTAGCAGAGAATAGAATGTTCCTGAAATTACACAATGTACCATTCACCCAGTCCCCCTCAACTTGCATCACTACAATGTGTTCACAAAATCAGCTTCAGAGTCCAATTTTGGCTCCAGAGCACTGCAGTTAAGAGTTTTAGAAATAACGGCTCATTCCAGTGACAACATGCCTGCACTTGATACTGTCCTTAACCTCATTTATTGTGCGGCTGGATGTATGAAACCACCTTTGGGTGCCGAAAAGCCAGAATGCAGTACACAATCAACGTTATAAGTGCCACGGGGAATATTTGAAAGGCGGCACTATCATTCGCGGCGGAGAAATCGATGACCACAAGGATTTAGATTTCATACCTCCTCAACTAAAAATCAATTTGGAGTGAGTTATACCGGTTGTGTCAACAAGCATTAGCGATAGGAACTCTCATGCATACGTATATACGAAATATACGTCGCCAGCAGTAGGTACCGGGTTGGCATACATATACATACGTATATACATCGTACATACGTATGCATGAGAGCCCCTATGGCTAATGCTTGTTGATACAACCGGTATATGTATCTTTGATACTTCTCTCATAACATTTTTCTAAATAATAATTTTGCTAGATTCTATTTCAAGCGGAGGTTGTAGCAGCTCGACTGTGATCAAGAAGTTCAAACCGGCGAGCTCTTTACGGGGAAAAGACATTGTCTATTATGTATTGAAGGTTGGTAATATGCATGCATGTATATATAAAACTACTATATCGCGTGTAGACAAGGAAAATTTCGCTCCAACATTGTGAAATAAAACATATGGTGCTATGCCGTGTTATTGGAGCATTGTCCAAACTGCGCATGCGTTACAAATAATTTTTCAAATTTAGGTCTGTTTGTTTATCACATAGATTCATTACTATAAATATTTAATTATTGTTTGTACATCGTCAAACAAGTATAAATAGTTTAAAAACCGACAAACCTCTTTATAATTAATAACTGTGCCTTTTCGAAAGTGGAAAAATAATTTAATTTCACTTAATGAATGAAGAAATATCGTCCTGGCATTATGTGCAAATCACAGACAAACAAACGATCATATTGAAGAAGTATATTTGTCAAAAGTTGTACGAATTGTGGTTATGTTATCGTAAATATTGTAAATTAATTAAGTAAAACCCGCAATCAGTTCAATTGCATTGCAACTGTGTTTCTTTGAATATATTATAATGGGATATCGTGAACAGAAAGAAAAACACCTCTATAAGTCATGTACAAAAATTTGTGATATAATAACAACACCTAAATTATTCAACTCAACATACAAGAATAATAATGAATTAGGTATTGTGGTATTCTTATATTCTAGAATTACTCTCATCTATATCGGAGCAATGTACAGAAAGAACACAGTAAATTTTGCATGAATTAGGTAATTATATTATTATGTTACATATTAAAATATTTGAATTGCTCATAATAGAAAGGCTTCTATTAAACCTCTTAGAAGAGACACATACCAATCTTTTTGCTACAACCTTCTAATTTTTTTGATATATATCTAATAGAACATACATGTGTTCATAGAAAGTTGAAGAATTTTGACATGTCCACCACGGAATCCACAGATCCCATATGATATGAGATAATAAGATGCCGAGATTGGGTATTTTGAGAAGAGATTGGGCCGGTTATTGGAATTTATGCTATGATGCATTACTGATTGTGAAAATAACTTGAAGGATGCATACATTATTTATAAGATAGTGAAGTGTTTTTATCTAATTTGTACTTTGCTAAGTATGTATCGTAATATCTGTCACTAAATTGTAATCAAGCACATAGAATGTATTTTATATTTAAATTTCCAATGAAATATGTGTTATTTCAAAACAACTTGTAGATGGTACAGTATAAAGATAATATTCATTTTGGTTTTGCTAAAACAATGTGTGATGAGTTCTTCTGAACTTTTCCCAACATTGTGGAAGTAAATAGTGCAGTGTTATGAACAGCAAGATAGGCACGGCATCAAACAGTATTCCTGTTTTTATGATATTGTTACATTCTCTAAATCCTTTTTATCATTTTATAAATTTGTATGTATCTATTAATTTATACAAATATTTATATTTCATAATAATTTTTGATTTGTTTTAATTCCAAGAAAGTATATACAAAATAGATTTCCGAACATAAATAAAATAAAATTTAATTTTTTACTTCGTAAGTAGAAATTGAACTTTGCTCATTGATGTAATTATTGAATCAAATACAACATCAACATACTTTTTTTACAAGCAATAATATAAATTATTTGCAAGTCTCATTTCCAGTCATCTCAGTTTATGAGACATAGACATAAAGAAAAATGTATTGATTACGAATATGCTATTACAGACACTAAAAAAATTCAAGTGTATTAGAGTTGGTAATTGTTTGTTTATATTCTTTGCTACCATATGGGCGTAAATAACACTATCACGTTTTTATTTTCATGAATGGCTTAATCATTCAGTTAACAATAATAAAAATTATATTCAATCACAAAAATGTAATGGTGATTAATTCCACGACTTTTGATAAAACATTCATATTTCAGTGTATATCTCGACACAGAATTAAATACAGGAATTTAATTAGTTTTGTACATTGTTGATTATGCGACATTATATTGAATAAGTACGTACACAAATATAAAATAGATGTTGTTTTACTCTTACGTATAGCCAAAATATTAAATACAGTAATTTTAGTAATTTTATTTGCATTCTTAAGCTTAAAAATACAACCAAAAGTATATGTTGAAATATAATACGATCTGACATAAAACATACCTGAATATATTCGATTGTGTATATAAAACATTAATTTATGTGTTTTCTGTAAGTCAAAATGAAACAAGCAGTATTTATATTCAATAATTGCACACACATCAATAAGCACACACTCATAATGTACACAAGATTTTGTGTTCAAAATCTTTTCAATAAGACGAAATGAAACGATCGGTATTTACATTTAATAATATAATTTCACATATACCAATAAACATGTACAAATCAACGTATTAGTTATAGGTTCACAAGTTTTTCTGTTCATAATCTTTTCTGTTAGTCGAAATGGAAGGACCGGTATTTACATTTAATAATATAATTTCACATATTCCAGTAAGCACGTATAAATCAATGCAGAAGTTATAACTTCACAAGTTTTTCTGTTAATAATTCACTGGAATCAGGCTTCATATCGTTTATTTATTCTACCGCGTATTTTCTGGGTAATTCTACAAATTCACCGATGAACTAAACTTGCACAAAACTGAATTCAATAAAACACAACTTTGCGTATGCTTTCAGTAATATTATAGTTATAGATGTCAATTTAAATCATAGGTTATAATTATGTTTTCTGTTTATCTGTCATTTCGTAAATTTCAAAATGGACATTTTGAGTTGACGCATGCGCAGAACAGGCAATACTCCAATTCTATCTCTCTTAGTTGGGACGAAAAATTACAAAAATTGTCAAGTGATAAAACTTTTTGTATATCTCACCGATTTTATTATTGTACATAATTGCTAGTGTTTTGAATTTATACATCTTTTCTCTGTCAATATAATTAATTTGATTTTCTGTCTTTCAAATTTCAACGCCCTATACCTTGATAAACTTTAGAAATTTAAAAAACATGCATATACATATTCCATTTTGCAAAGAAATGTATCTTCATTCATTTTCTATATGGTCGCATTCTAGCTGGAAGCCAATATATTGAGAAAAACCGAAAAATAGAATATATTTTCGGTCACTACAGCTAAAGTTCGCTGTTTGTTCATATGGACTTTTGATTGACTCATCATTAGGCACCTACAACTAAGTATGTGAAGTTTGGAAACTATCGGATTTTTTCAAAAATTAAGGTAATTTTTGAACTTTGTTGACTGGACTATATACGTTTGTTGCTTCCCAACATATTACAATCAACAACTCAATTTTGTTTTATGTTGGTGTCGCAATGGATATTTTCATATAAATTACACCAGAATAAATCTTATATATATATAATGTTAATATTTCTTTCTTTGATTATATGAAACATACTGAAATTTACAAATCTTATTTTATATATCTCATTTCGGTTAATCGCTAACAGGAACATCTAGTTTAGGAATGTTATATAAGAAAGTATTGTGTTGATGAATATTTTCGACCTCGAGATTTTTACAGATGTCCACGTTTTGGAGTCCCCTGATTCCGAAAAAGTCTCTCTCTCCCTCCCTGTATAAGAAAGTCGTGTGGTACCCACACCTCATTTTTGGTCAATATTGCAAGTTCAAATACTCGTATTAAGTTGACCATAAGGTAACACCAAATAATATGTATACGTACAGATATGAAAGAATAAGAAATTATTGCGGATACATAAAATATCAGAAAAAGAAAAATATTGGGTATAATCCGCTGTAGAGCAACCGTAAACACGTGTTTCTGACTAATTGGTCGTCATCAGTACGGTGTAGCCAAGGAATAAGGTGGGATAACCTTGGAGATGTAAGCTAAACGAAAGACCATCAGGTGACAGACCACCATTTGCAGCTTCAGCCACGTGGCGACGTTAGTTGTTGTCCTCAGAACCGAGGATCTTCTGGCTGAAGCTGCAAATGGTGGTCTGTCACCTGATGGTCTTTCGTTTAGCTTACATCTCCAAGGTTATCCCACCTTATTCCTTGGCTACACCGTACTGATGACGACCAATTAGTCAGAAACACGTGTTTACGGTTGCTCTACAGCGGATTATACCCAATATTTTTCTTTTTCTGATATTTCGTACAGATATGTATATACAGGGTTAGTAAAAAGTCCCGGAACGGTCGAATAACTTTGTTATTCGAAAATTATGATTTCTGAAATTTGGTATGGGGGTATAGTTAATATAAATGCATTTTATGCAATACAGTTAATATTTTTTTCACTTCCGGTTTAATCGGCAATACGTCCAACTTTTTTTTTTTAAATGGAACGCCCAGATTTTTTTAACACTTTTGAATGCAAAATAAAAAACTACGTTCAGGAAGTATTAAGATGTTTATTTTTATTCACAAGAAAACAGTTAAAAATTAAAAGAAAAAGTGTCCTAATACAGAAAAATCAAGATACCTGTTTATTCAGGTTGCGATTACAATAATTGTTCAAAATGCTCTCCATTTACAATTTGACAAAAATGTAAACGGTCAGTAAAATTTCTTATTGAATTTTGTATTTGTTCTGGAGTGATGCGATTGGCTTCTTGAACTATTCTCTCTTCCAATTGTTCAAGATTATGGGGACGATGTTTGTACACTTGACATTTCAAGTGACCCCAAAAGAAAAAATCTAATGGCGAGAGATCTGGCGAACGTGCTGGCCATTCGATTGCTCCTCTACGTCCGATCCAACGTCCCGGAAAAATTTCATTCAAATAATCGCGGACATTATGGGCAAAATGGGGGGGAGCTCCATCTAGTTGAAACCAAAAATGTGCATTAGGGTGATCACCTATGTTTGCATTTAGAAAGAGGGCCGCAAGTGCTGGAACAACCTCATTTCGCAATAAATTTAAGTAGACGTTGCCAGTTAAATTTCCTCTTATAAAAAATGGTCCTATGATGTTGTTTCCAACAAGACCAGCCCAGACATTCACCTTTTGAGGACGCTGTGTATGGACTTCTTCAATCCAATGCGGATTTTCAATTGACCAGTAGCGACAATTATGTCTGTTCACAGTGCCGTTGAGACAAAACGTTGCCTCATCTGAAAAAATGATGTGATCTAAAACATTAGGCTGCTGCTCGATCAATTCCGTCATTGTTTCGCAAAATTGTAGTCTACGATCTGGATCATCTTCAGTTAACTCATGGACGGGATACATTTTATAGGCTTTCATTCTTGCTGATTTAAGAATATTATGAGCAGATTTTTGAGAGATCTCATGAATATGACCTAATTCTGTTGTGGACACGTGATGATTTTCTTCCACTGTAAGTAACACATTCAAACTAGTTTCTTCATCTGTTGCTGTTAATGGACGTCCCCTTCTAGGTAAATCCTTCACCTGACGAAAGACTCCAAACTTTTGAATTGTTCGGCATACCGTACTTTTACTAATGTGACGATCCGGATAAACAGTATTAAACAAAATACGAACCTCTTCAAAAGAACGTTGACGATCACCGTACCCACGCATCATTAATATCTCAATTCGTTCTGATTCAGTAAGTTTTACTGCCATTTTCAAATGTGTCAATGTCTAAAATAAGTAAATTTATAGCGATGCAAAAGTTAAAACGCTTTTAAAATTGTCAAATGTGACGGCAAAAAGAATGCAAACACTAAACAACAACTTTTTTCAAAGGTACCTTGATTTTTCTGTATCAGGACACTTTTTTAATTTTTTAACTGTTTTCTTTTGAATAAAAATAAACATCTTAATACTTCCTGAACGTAGTTTTTTATTTTGCATTCAAAAGTGTTAAAAAAATCTGGGCGTTCCATTTAAAAAAAAAAAGTTGGACGTATTGCCGATTAAACCGGAAGTGAAAAAAATATTAACTGTATTGCATAAAATGCATTTATATTAGCTATACCCCCGGACCAAATTTCAGAAATCATAATTTTCAAATAACAAAGTTATTCGACCGTTCCGGGACTTTTTACTAATGCTGTATATACAAAATAGTTACAGACCTAGTCAAATAAACGTAAATTAAATAAGATGTAAGATGTTCTTTGAGGCTTATAATTTCTATAAAAGAAAATAATGAATTAAACCGAAAGTTTGGAAGCGTATCTTATGAAAAATTGACATCGCCTAATGTAAAAGCGAGCGCATAGATATATAATTAATTAGTGATGCTTGCAATTGCATCTTAAATCCAATTGATAATGATTAAATGGTAAAATATCGTAGGATCTTTTAACTGCGACAACCGATACTTAGTCACGTAATTGTTATAGATTATTATTTCCTGTAAATAATGTAAACAAACATGTAATTCTTTCTTTTTAGAAGTTAGCCATGTTAGTCAACATTTAACCGCTCATGTGGTGACGGTAAGTCATACAATTATTAATAATGAATAAACGTTGCTGATTAACAATTTTCCAGAACAAATGTTATAATAGAGCCTGCTTACTAGCTACAACGGAATAAATTATTTTACAAGTACATCACAGACAGAATTACACGAAAATGAAACTTTTTATTATATTTTTACTTTGTTTAATTATAATCCAAACGTCCCATGCGAAGCGTTGTCCGTCAAACTCGTTTCTGACAAGAGGAAGATGTTATCCTATAAACGGTCCACATCGCCCTCACGCCGCTGTATGTAAAGACTTATGTCAAAAAGGATATATTCATGTTAAAGGTAAATGTGTTAGTAATGATTCTATTACTAAGCGTTAAAACTTCTTCTGTCATTCAGATGTTATGTTTTATAAACCATTCATAAATTTATATCTGCAATATACGGAAATTGAACTTAATTCTTGTTTCATTTATTAAACTCGTACCCATAGTCTTTCTATATTTCTTTGAGTATAACCAATATAGCACCAAAACTTAATAACAAATGATATTATTTTTTAAATTCTAACGATCTTCTTTATTTCCCTAAACTTATTTCAATATTCGTTCTTATAGATTTACCAATTAATTAATTGCGACCTGTGTATAGTGTAGTTGTACGTGTATTTATATTTAATAATGTTGTATATAATTTAAGTTAACGCGGAAAACTACTAACATATTTATTATTGTTATTTTATAATATCATTAAAGTCATACTTAAACAGGTAAACACATAATACCAAATAACAACGACCAACTAGAAGCGAGAGTATTGTCGAACCCTCTGATGTTTCGTGACCCATACACTCAGAAAACATATTTATATTTTCACAGAAAGAACCGCCGGTAATATTACGCTTATAATACCTGCACAAAAATTAAAGTACACAAAATAAATTGTTGTAATAATTTTAAATTTTAATTATAAATATAAATGTATTTATTATATTTCTACACTTAAAATATGTCTTTTATGTTCTTAATATATGCGAAGGATAGAGAAAGTAAGTCCATAATACATAAAGTTCAATTTACTTCAACTTTATGTATCTCTTTCGTACATATTGCTGTGACTCTTGCAAATTTATATATAAATGAAATAAATTTAATTTATTTAATCAATGTGTAATTGAGAGTCGAGCACGCATCTTAGTGCTAGGCTTTATGCTAGACTAAGATACGATGAATTTTCTGCTGAAAAGTAGGTTAAGCAAAACTTTTACATACAACTAGCTCAGTTTAAAATAAATAATTCTCTCAGGGGCAGAAAATATGAGTTGATTCTCCAATCGATTCTCCTGCTCTTTAATTATCTCCAGGTCAGGTAAAGAAAATAAAATGCAAAATAAATCTTAACATCTAATTTATTAAAATAAATTAAAACAAATTCAAAATTTTAAGTTATACAAATATATATATATTTACATACAAAGAAACAATATCTGAAACATTATTCAAATTTATACATCATAATTAATAAAAAAAAAAAATTATAAGAAATAAAGTAAATGAAGTCATAACGTCGTGAAAAACTTATGTCTTAAAAATGTGAACGTGATTATTATGAATTATATTTGCCATCGATACGTGTAAACAATCAACATCTTTAAATAAAATAAAATAAATTACACATGATGAATTGTACTGGAATATAAATAACCAAAGATTTACGCGATTTACTATTTGCGAACAAAATATAAACATTAAGGAAATGGCTTTGCCCTAATTAGTCCTGTCCGGCGCCTTTTCTCGCTCCCAACACAGTACCATCAGATAGCAAATTCACACAGATGGGTACCCCAAAGTTCCACCCTACGAGTATGTCTTTTCAACTCGTCGGACACAACCCGAACATACACCACAATGTGCTCACTCCTTAAGGTATATATATAAATAAATTTTATATAAATAAAATGAAATAAAATAATGTCTTTGCGTATTCAATAAATTAACTCAGCCCTGATTAGTTCTGCCTGGTGCCTTTTCTCGCTCCCAAACGCAGTACCACCAAGACCAATTCGTGTCTTTCAAATTCACCAGGACTCCATGCTATGAATTAAATAACAACTTAATTCATTTCACACATTCCTGATGTATTATTCAACACGTTAACATTGAACGCACAAGTACAACAAAAATATACTTGATATACAGATAAGAAGAAATAATATATATACATTAAAAATAAACTTTACCTTCTCGTGAAATTCCAATACAAAACACCACTACAAACAAAGAATTTTGGTACACCATAATACACACATTTATAACAAATATTATTTAATCACCTTAACTCTTCGTACATAATCTCAAACTCATCCATAATAAATTTCAAAAACTTGTTCACATATATATATATATATCCTATATACACATAAAACAAAATTATTAATTCCAAATCCCTTTGTATGATAAATAAAGTTGAAAAGAAAAAAGTAAATTATACAAAAATAAAATGATTATGCTATCCAAAGTGGTCATTACAATCACTAGAATGTTTTGTCATAATGTATGGCATAGTACCCCTACATGCAAAACAAAACACTCTAGAAAAAGAAAATAGAAACGAAATTAAATAAATTCAAAATCCGAATTCATAAATAAAATTATCTCATACATAAATAATTATTCAAAAATAATTACAAATCTCAATGCAAAACACATTGCATGTTATTACAGAAAATATTACAAGTGTTGAATCTTGTTAAAAATTTTATAAGTGTTGAAAAATCTCAAAAAATATTCTAAGTCCGGATTTTAAGAATAATCCTTTTAAAAGAGGAGGGAGTGGTTTATCACCTACTTTCAAACTGTTTAAAGATAGCGGTTTGCACCAGAAATTTTATCCGTCCATCTTTTTATGCCTAATTTTCTTTATAAAAACGTACGGCAATTTTCGGCATATACCGATACCACCTCCAAAATTGTATATCGACGGTGCTGCTCTTATCGGTCACTTGGGGAAACAGCGCATTAACAATCCTTGAAAAAGGTAAACAAACATGTGAATATAAATTTGTCTACACGTTTATGACTCATCCATGCATCTGGCGAATAATATCGTTTTTCACCGGCCACACGGTCGATCTTTGCCAGTGCCAGTATTCTTTGTGCGGGAAACACTTTCTCGTTATTGAAAACGTAACATTCAATGCGTAACTTAATATTATGACTTTATAAAAATTTTACTAAGATTCCTTTATTGTTTTACTTAAATAAAAATAAAATTTTGGCAAATTATTGATATAGTGAATACTTATTGTACACATCTTGATAAAAAATAAATGAAATAAAAATTAATTTAAATAAAATCTTGAAGTGATCTTGATTATACTTATTTATAATTTACAACCCAACTCAAGATCACTGCAATATGTAAGGTATACTTAACATAAAGACTATGGCCATTGTAAATTATTATTTATTTATTTACTTATTTATTCATTTGGTTTTACATGTATAGCCTATTACCTTGCAAATACCTAAAACAAGCCGGTTGACTACATTTTGTAATTGTTATTTTTGTATATGCTAATAATTAATTATTACCAAAGCAAAATTAAAAAAAGTACTACTAAAAAGGCCCTAACCAGCTAAAAGCTAACATAACTTTAAAAACTATGAACTTATAAACTGAAAAAAAAATATATCGTGATCGGATTAGAGTTGGCGATGAACGATTAGTTCCTCTACAGGTCGTTCAGTAAGAGTGTTGGCTATCTTATTCGGTTGACTTAAACCACCGCAGTTGTCACATGTCAACAATAAGTTTATTTATAGGTCTCATCGACTTACCGGGCTTATGTATTTCAGCTAAACAATACATTCTAGGCATGATCGGATTAGATACATTTACCCGAAATTTAAGCGAGGAAGTTATCAATTTTGGACAATTATTCAACGCGCCTTTAGTTTCTCTGACAAATTTTGATAATGGATTTTTGTTTAAAGATAAGTACTGACCCGTACTAATAAGTTTTTGAACTCGGCAATAATAGTACGATTTGTCCAAAATTACTAGCGTGTTACCCTTGTCCGCCTCAATGTAAAAGCAATCTTTCGATCTGAGATTTTTAATAATTCCCTTCTATTTCTGTTTTGTTTATGTAGTTGTAAGATCCTTTCAATTTGAACCTTGCAGGTCTCCCTAATAAACAGTTTCGATGATTCATCAACACTCTTTATGGGAGAATCAATGCCAGCAATTACTTCTTCGAAAGGAATCTTACCACCAGATATACAATATTTCAAACCTTTATTTAATAAACTTAACTCTTCCGCATTAAAAGTCTCAGATGTATGGTTAACTATAAGTGTTTTTTTCATAGAACATACCTACTGACATTTATTGACGTGCGGACAAAGCTTTTGAAATTTATTATTGAGTTTCATAACTTTCTTTTCAACTTTATAGTCAGTTACTTCGACGATCTTTCAATGAAAATGACAGCAATGTTCAAATTCAATATTAGTTAAATTTTTGGTTAACTTAAGATGTAAACTATATAAATCTAATTCTAGTCTACTACGCTTACTATACTGATATTTAATTTCTGAATTTAACCACATATCTTTACCAGCTTGAATTACTTTATCATATATTCTATAATTTGAAGTAACATTTACTTTCATGAATTTTGGATAAACACTCTAGCGTTTGCAACATTTCAGAAATATTGATTTATTAAACTTGTTTATTGTATTCGTTTACGATATTTATAAATATTTTGAGTTTCTTCTTTTATTAAATTGGTATGATGGGCCATGTGTGGGTGGATAGTTAAGAGATAAAATTAAAACAAGGTCCAAGGTCCCACAGATTCTTTATTTTGATTACGGCGACCGGTTTCGTAAGTTTGAATACTACACTCACATCCTCACGCCAAGCTTAAACAAGAAGCAAGCCCGTTAATTTGTTAAACACATTTTTTTAAACACATTTTATCACCTATTTTGTAATATGTACCTTGGTGTCACGAGCTTGCTTCTTGTTTAAGCTTGGCCTGAGGATGTGAGTGTAGTATTCAAACTCACGAAACCGGTCGCCGTAATCAAAATAAAGAATCTGTGGGACCTTGGACCTTGTTTTAATTTCATCTCTTCTTCTTTTATTTATCTCATATGTGTGTGTTTTCTATATTGGTAGATTTGTTAGTTCGTAATTGTAATGTTTTGATTGGGCTTTTGTTGAATTTATGTATTACCTTTTATTTTTATTAGATATTTTTATTAAGTACTATGTTCACTTATCTCGACTGTTGAAGTTCTTTTATTTAATGCGTGTATTAGATTTAGGATTCTAGTTTGGTTGTCGCTGTAGTTTGTTTTTATTTTTTGTTGTTTGACTCCATATATTAATTACATACTTCATAGGAGCGGTGAACACGGTGTGGGAAATTTCTTGTGGTATTTTATCTTTTTCATTTTATATATTCCAGCTATTGCTCTTTTATTAAGTTTTCTACATGTGCATCTCATTTTAAATTTTGTCGTATTAATAATTCTCAATATGTTATATGTTTTATTTGTTTATTTAGCCGAAGAGATTTTACAATCTAATTACAGAACATTCAACAAAAAGATAAAATATGTATACATTAATAAACTGAGAAATATAAAAAGAGAAAAAAATTAAAATGTGAATGACAATAAACCATCCGTCACCCACCCCTACCAATACTGAATGACTTATTACAGTAGAATACTTTCAATGACCTGGAACCCGGAAGTGGAATAACAAATTTGATCCCTTTCAAGAGCCTAGGCGAGTCTAATTGATTATGCAGCAACTAGTAAAGGAATTTTACTTCCATACGAATTCGTGGCAGATGTAACAGCTCAATTTTATACATGTCAATAAAAAGTTTGTGACTGAAACAATATTTGCAAATAATATAATTTTTCTTATCTTCGTTTATTGTGTACATATCCATAGATTTTGCCATTGAATGGTAATTCGAATGTATCATTGGAATATGATGTCGCGAATGAACAATCTGTACAGTGTTAGAGTGTATTACAACTGTAACACAAATCCTTGCTTGCGTCGGGTTTAAAGACAAACACGGAGATCGAATGTGTAAACTTATATCCAACGCGTCTGCTTTGCTTTCGATCGATGAGTTGACCGGAAATTGATCGAACGGACAGAATTTGCAAATGCAGCGAGGTAAGGAGGAAATCGGTGTTACCGAGGTAATAGCGCAAAAGGAATCGAAAAGAAGAAAACAATTACAAGTGATCTTCCGCTAGGAAGATTACAAGTAATTAAGCCAATACTGTATAAGAAATATAAGTGTCAAGAACAAGTAAGTGTTTCATTGCGACACATTTACCTACCCCTTGGCAGAGCAACCACGCATACCGGACATTGGCAAAAGTTCCTCTCAGGTCCCGCGGAAAATTAGACAAGATAAACACCTTTTCCTATTCTTATTATAAGCCAGCGCGTGTTCCCAGAGAGCAAAACCCCTGTTGCCTCGTTTATCATTGTTTTTTGTGGACGATTTATAAAGTGAATTTCTTCATATTTTTTATACCTACATTCTGTAATTTTTCCAAAGAATTGGTTTCTGGATATGGTATCAAAGGTTTTCTTCAGGACGGTGTTCACATGTTTCCTCTTTTTAATCTGTTGTTGCAGATGTTCTATCGGAGTTCTTCTGAAAACCATATTAATTCTATACATTTATTCCTTATTAGGTATGTATTATAGGTTTTTCTCTAAGATAGGGCGGTGATTTTCTTCGTTCAATTTGTTACACAATTATAGTTTTTTTTCATTATTGTAGTAGGTATTTACCATCTTTTATAATGTTAATTAATTTCGCCAAAATTAGTAACAACAAGTCCTTGTTCATATTAATTATTAATTCCTATGATTAATTTCATCTTTAAATTAAAACAATTATATAATTAAATGTGATCTACAAAAATTCATATTATAAAAAGTAAATAATAATATAAAATAAAAATATAGAAGTCTGTTCATATGAATTATTACTGTTGTTATTTTGTCAAAACCCGACGCTTTCTTATTTTTGAGTTACTTATTACTGTTGTCACCTCTTATGGAAACAACATTCTTAATTCTTATTGGTTTCTTCATCTTTGTTGTTAACGGTGCTTATGCTTTTAATTTATGACCTACATATATTTGCGATGTATTTGTTGACTTCTTCTGTTATATCTTTTGGCTTTGTAGCTATCATTCCATTTTCTTTTTGAATTTTGCTTTATTTGTTGTCTTTACTTAGGTGCTGGCTGACTTCTTTTCTGATTTGGTTCCATGTCTTTTTCGATTATTGAGTTATCTAAATTGAATAATGTGATATTCTTTCTTAGTATTTTTTTTAAAGATTTTGTAATTGTTTTCTGATCTTTGTATCTGCTATACACTTCTTCGTTTCTGGTATGTTAATGTAACTTTTGTATAAATTATTTCTCTTCCTACCGTTTTTGATTATCACCTAATTGTTTTGTTCATAAGTATTTTTAATCTATGTATTGCTTAATATATATTGCCTATATACCTCTTCTTATAGAGTTCCATTCTTCTATAATTATGTAGTTGATTTAAACATTTTTCTTCTTGGTTTAACCACGCCTCAGTCAATTTATTACGACTAGTTCGAAAATTTTGTATTTCGCTAAGTTTGATTTTTAGATTGCGCATTATGGTTCTATTTGTTCTTCTTGCTATATTGCTTCTCAGCTTCTGCTGTTGTTTTTAGATCTTCATCTGTTCTTATTCTTATCTCTTCACTATTTTATTTTTGCTCGTTTAATCACGCATCGAATTGGTAAAAGGTACAACAGGTATTCAGACGATTCCGCGTCGTTTTTTATATTAAAGATTACTAATTCATATTATCATTGCCTAGCAGAAAAAATATATTTTTTCAATAAATATACTGAACTTTGGAAGCATATTTATAGAGATTATCTTTTTTATTTTGATATTATCTATGCAGTCCACTTTATTCAATATGGTTTATATTATAATTCTCCAAAAGGTGCAAGAATGAGTGAAATATACAAATAAATTCAACTAAACCTTTAATCATATATGTGCAATCATCCATATGTATAGTGTGCCTTTAATATAAATATAAATCCCAATATTGAAAGAACTGAGTCAGGTACACTTTTTGTGTGAGAAGAAAACTAAAATTAGATAAGCGGCCTGCTGTAATTTTGTTTATCTGAATTTACACCGTTTCGTGCAAGTAGCATTATAATATGAAAGGCAATAAATTAGGATTATCTTTACAAATGAGTACGGCCTGTAAATTTTTAAGTACACTATATGATAACTAAGACCACTTTGTACTTATTATTATAAAACTTCCAATTTCTTCAAATTTAAATGGTACCATCTCCCACAAGTCATTTACTTATCTGTGATTTAAATGTTAGACGTCTGCATTTCTCCATATATAATAATGTACAACTGGAACTCAAATTAACGATTATCTGTATTTATGAAGTGTCGAAATATCTGTTTAATACACACTAGTTGTCGATACGAGAGTGCGTATTAAAATGAGAAGAATTTTTTGAAAGGTGTGCCGCATCTTTATCGTGATATACGACATTGGACAAAGCTCTTTTTCCAATACAGTAAACATAGGTTTTCTATTAATACAAGAATAAAAAGAAACACGGCAGATAAAAACACTTAGAGGTGTCCGTATTACCATATATACGAGCCAAAGTTATTTCTATTTATATGCCGAATCTATTTTAAAAAGAAAATAAGAATGAATAAATGTGTGACTGAAATAATATGTATTTTTTTATATCCATTTGTCAAGTTGTTGAGCTGTGAAATCGACACAAAGTAGGTGTTCATAATTTATTAAGATGCCCCACATTTGATTTAGAAGACTGCTATTACTACAAATATATACTGTCCGTTATTAATATGAGAAAGGTGTATAAAAATAAAATGTATTTTGAGCCCATATTTGTTACAACTCTTGAGCTTTTCACTATTCTTATTTGCTTCTATATTGCATACAAGTTACGAGAGATTATCCGAGAGGAAGAAAGGTTTTCATAAAAGCTCAATAACTTTTAAAGTTTACATCACTCCTTTCAACATGATGACTTTGAAAAGAATATTTTAACGCTGTGGCTAAATATCCGCCACCGGTCTTGCCCGTATAAACTTGGAGTTCCACTTAAAACAAAGTCTACTAATTTCATTTGAAAATTGGGCCTATGTCTTTATCCACGTATTTCTTCCAATGGGCTTTTTGGAAACCTAGAATCAACAAATTTGATGTAAAAAGATTTATTAAAATAGAATCAATAATTTAATTTATGTTAACTTATCACCGAAAGAAAATAAAAAATAAAAAAATTGAAATTTTACTATAAAAAGTTACATGCAAGCTTTATTAGGATGAAGCGAAAAGCCCCAAAATTTTTTTTTTGTTTCAGATTTCTAAAAGTTATAATAAGTTGCTTTTTGTGTCGTCTATAAAAAAAAACTTACCATGAAAGCTTTCTGGTCCGTCGGGTCTTTCAAAAGTCAAATTATAGGCAAAGAAGGCTACAAAGCTTCATTTTAGACGTATTAAAATTGTTTTTGTACTCACCATCTTCAGTGTATCATTTCGCGCATGCACCGCTCGACTGGCAACGATAGCTTCGCGGTCAAGTCAAGCAAAAACACGTCGACTCTTTGGGATCTTCCTAGTAATAAAATTTAGTCTATAAAATACTACTTCCCTGGATTTTTCTTTAATATAAGTTGATGAATAGAAGTAATGACCTAAAATTCGTCCACAAATTTGTAAGCGCCATCTATTTGACGATCTCTCAAGCAACATTGACAGTTAATTGTATTAAAAAAATGAGATGTGGCCACCACACGACTTTCTTATACTTATGAGCATTTCAAACTATACAATTTTAAGAATTTTTTTATACAAAACTTATTCAAAATTCTATTCTAAGTACTTTCATTCTCTTAATAAATCGCTATAGAATGCATACTTTGCAAGATATTCGAAAAAAGTGCTACTCGCTAAGAGTAAAAGTGCCACTTCCGGTCCGAATTTTGAAATTTCATGTATACAAAAAATATTGCAAATTCAACTCTAAATACTTTTGTACTCTTAATAAATATATATAGAATACATAATTTATGACATATCTGCAAAAAATCGCTATTCGGTCAGAGTAAAAGTGGTACTTCCGGTCTGAATTTTGAATTTTTTTTTATACAAAAGATATTGAAAATTATGTTTTAAATACTTTTATGCCCATAACGTACTTGTCTAAAAAGCATGACTTGCGAAATATTCGCAAAAAACTGATTTTCCATAAGAGTAAAAGACCTACTTCCGGTAGGAATTTCGAAAAACTTTCTAAATAAAATTATTTTCAATTTTAATTTTAAGTATATATGAATTCTTTATAACTTTGTTTAAACTTAGTAATTGACGAAATATTGGCAAAATTCGATTTTTTCGCTGAAGTAAACTGCTACTTCCGGTCTACCGATTTTACTGAAAAACTAATAAGATCTCAAGAGGGAGATTATACACGTAAATACAAATTTTGTAATTGATATCTCCAGCGGTTTGACCGCTATCGTGGTCACACACAGACAGACAGACAGACACAGAGACATTTTTTAAAAACCACTTTTTCGGTATCAGGGGACTTCAAAACCTGGACATCTGCAAAAATCTCGAGGTCAAAAATTTTCATCATCGCAATACTTCCTTATACTACGTATAAGAAAATAAAAACGATAAATCAACTATAGATATAAGAATAAATAGGTCGTGTGCAAGCATATAATAACTAAATTAAAGAAAAATGTGAGTAATAGGTACGTACATGAAATGCTTAAATTAATTAGGTAATCTATTTTTGGTTAGGTATACTACTAATCATTTTAATCAACAATACTTTTAATTTAATGTTCTTACAAAAATACTGTACAAACAACTTGCGTGAAGGCGTAAAGATATCTTCCACGCATTCGCTCAATTAAAAGAACTCCCGTCTTTTGGTCTCCCATGCTATAAAAATGCGCGCGTGAGGGACTTAATCTTTCCGCACTTGGTTTGTAAATAACTATTTACTACTTTTTCGTTTCTAATAACAAACAACTTTGAGATTATATATATCGCTACAAGGCAAAATTGGATTCTTAAAGAAATATTTACACGTACATAGTAACCCAGAACTCATCACATGGAGGTAATTGCTTATTGCACTCTTTCCCAAGTGAACCCTATTTCCCATACTTTTTCATGACTTTAGAAAATTATTATTTACTTGTGAAATTCATTTAATTTCTGGTTTCAAAATTTAGCATTCAAATGTTACTTTAGCTTTACTTTTACAAAGCCATCTAGACCACTGGGCGCACTTGCCGACGAAAAAGCCTTAGTTACATGATAAATGATCCGTTCCACAAAGTTATGGATATCATCACTATTACTGTGCCCAATTTCGAATTATTATTATTTATTTAAGTCGAGTTGTGCAATGTACCCCTAACTGCCGATCCCTGCTCATCACATTATAAAATAATGGCGAAACGATAACTGAATTAAAATACCAGTCAAAATGAAATAAAAAATCAGTGTCAGTGCTACAATACTAGTTCACAAAAAACCCGAATGGCAAAATAAATTATAGGAAGCCCAGTGCGCTATTTTGTCTAAAAATAAAAAACACATCATCATACACCAAAATAATTTACACTAAATGACAGTTTGACAATTGACAAATAATGAAAAGACAAAAAAGACCTTATAATTAACGCAAAGCAAATAATAAAACAACGAATTTCATAATAAACTACCAGCAAGCTACAGCGTCTCGGTGGCAAATCTATCAAAATACTTCTATTTCTTATACTAAAAACGACATAAAACCATACTTAAAAATAAATTCGCATGTAATAGTCATTGTTGGAGTCTTTTTATCAGATTTAACGTTTGTAAAGTATTAATATCAACTATTATTATTATCTTTTTTCACACCAAACTCAAATGAAACATATACTTGGAATCTGCGACCCATATATTGATGAACATAGTCTTTAATAATACTATTCTCACATGAATTTTTAAAATTGCACATTAAAACAGACACCTCGTGTTGATTATATCTATTATCTCGTTGTTATAGGAAGTGGTAAGATTTAATGTCCGGAATAATTATCAGTGTGCAAAATGTTGTGGTGTACGTTATTACGTCTTACTATGATAAGGTAATCGTATGTCATATCATTCCAATCGTTGTAGCTTCATTCTAGAAACATTCTCGCATAAATAGATTTAAAATTATAAATTTATTGTACACTGGAGGGAATCCCATATTTGGTAAAGGAACATATGTAGTTTTAAAATGGAATTCTAATTTATTTTAAAAAATTGTGAAACAAATAGGTTTATACACCTGTACTGTGTACATACCATATTATAATAATATGAAGCATATCAAACGTAACAGCTTTAGACCGGACCTACTAGAATGAAATTACGACGGAGCAAAGAAATAATGTAAACATCACGCAGTTACTGAATAGCACTATTCATATGGTGAACTGCAACATCAGGGGAGTTCAAAACCTAGACATCTGCAAAAATCTCGAGGTCGAAAATTTTCATCATCACAATACTTCCTTGTACTACGTATAAAAAAGTAAGAAGAATTGAAAAAGTCAGCGTTATCGCGTGCAATGTAATACTCATTTCACAAAAATGTTGATTTACACTAACAGAAATGTCTGTCAACTTTGTAAAATGAACTGAATTTTCCGTGACGATTCTTCAATACAGAGATTCTTGTAGTGGGATGTAAAAGATTCCATTATTTTAATTGATATCCCAAAATGTGTGAGTTTTTTTGGTTAAATCCAAATCCCGTATCAAATCATTCATATCTGATTGAGTAACGGGATGTGGTTCGTCAGAAGGAACATACGTCAGATCACTTAAAAATGACAAAAGTTGCAGAAGAATATGAATGCATTGGAGTTGGAAGCTCACAATCAGTTCTTTTCAACGGTTTGCTTACAAATGGAATCTGGATATATTACTTTGTGTTTATTTCTTTTTAAAAACCCTGCAATTTTTACAAGACAGAAGTAACTGTCCGTGATCTACTAGTTCACGCCAAATCATTAGCCTTTCTGACAGGACTTCAGAAGAATTCTTGTTCTTGTTTCACTGAGTTAATTTGACATAACACGAAGTACAGCATATATGTGCCACCCGTGTTTTGTCGTGATTATTAATTTTGAAGCCAAAATATTGTTCATAACATCTTTGAAATAATTCACTTAGAGGCTTTTTTGCGATTTTGTAACATATAATGCACAAACATAACAAAAACTGTCCGGAAGTTTTTTACAGCCTGTTTCACTGTTTTCCATTCTTGAAAATCACACGCAACACAACGTGTGGAATACTGCTTCAAAATTATTTTTATATATACTAAAAGCCAATTGTCTCGCTCTTTTTAACACGAACGATTAAAACGGCAAAGCTATACCCCAAAATTGACGAATTGGGGAGACAGTTTTCTGAGAACCTGGCGCATCTACGGTGGGAACGAAAGTGTCACGCGACGGGGACCACGGTCCCACGTGCCTTAGGCCATTTTTCACGTCTCCGAAGAGAGAACGAGGGCCCGAAAGGAGTTTTTGAAAATTTTAGAACGTGCAGAAAAAGAGTATGAATCATAGTATTTTGCCATAAGGCCTACGTGTAAAATAAAAAATATGGACTAGGTTCGATTTTAAAATGGCGGTGGATCGATACAGATGACCGTGACACATCAAACTTCGGATAAGGTTAAGTTAAACGCACGAAAAATTCAATTTCAGGTTATAAATTATCAAAACCGTCAAATCAGTTTGAGTTCGCGATATGGCATTTGCCGGGAAACGTCAAAATTGGCGGAAAGCACCAGTCGTGCAATACACACATATAATGACTATCTATTCACGTTTATCGATCGGTTGTCAAGTTTAAATGTCAGAAGGCCGACAAATAAAGGGATTATGAAGGAAATGTGGTACCTTTCAGATACGTATTAGTGTTATTATTACCAATTGTTACTATTTCTTTTCTATTTATGAATATATGAACAATGCCGACGGATATGATAAAATAAACTTAAAGTGTATTATCGCACGTAAGTACAGTGACAAATATAACGATCTTTCTATATTTTATTAAGATATATTAAATACAAACTATATATGTCATCGAAATGTCGTCACTTCTTGCGAAAGAAGTACCGAAGCAAGCCTAAATAAAGAATCATCTGAGTTTTCTTTATTTGTCAAATGTGTCCGAAACACTTCGAAATAACATAAATACATCAAACATGTAAAATTCCCATAAGCATTTATGAAATTTCGTTTATCAATTCAGTTATAAAAACAAGCATTTAAAGTATGCGACTATGCGGGTTGGCACAAACTAATCAGAAGTACATTTTCAGTTAAATGGTATTAGGAGCCGGCAAGATTTTCGATTGGGTTTTACAAAGTATACTATTAAATCGTAATGTGAAAATTAATTAATTCTCTCAATGACCTGTAAGTTTAAAACATGTTTTCTTAAAGTTCATCATGTTATGTTGTTAATTTCATTTGACAATTGGAAAGACAATTTGGTTAAGCACTGTCCGTCTGACATTTCGTTCTCACAAGTTTATGTGTGAACGAATACACTACAACGAAGTATTGTCACGATGACAGGTGGATCGACAATTTGGTTAAACATCAACTTTTCATTGTCCTATAAGTGTCACGATGACAGTCTGTCAAAAAATTTGAAGTATACACTATTTTTATCGTAAACTTGACACAAGGCATGGTATTACCAATTTTATAGAACGAATAACATGAAACAACATTTAATTGCCGAACCGTCTTGGTTTTTTTTTTTTTGGTCTGTCGACGTTCACCTTGGGCTAGATGCACACAATTAGACAATTAGACTTAGCAATCAGTAAAAACATTAACAAAACCATAAAGATAGAAACTGAAAGTGTCATGAGCTCTGATCACAATCCAATTATAATAACTTGGAACGAAGACATAACCGAAAGAACATATCACACCTTCAAGACAGACTGGGCCGGCTACAAAACAGAACTAGAACAAACCATCACTGCAGTTCCTAAAATACAAAACACTGCAGAATTAGAACAGAACATAAAATCACTACAAGATAAAATAACAAACGCTGTTAAAACTAATACCATCAAAATAGAAAGGATATATAAATCAGGTAGTCTACCACATCATATTAAAGAACTAATAAAGGAAAAGAACAGAGCTAGGAGAAGACAAAACTATACTAAACAACCTTCAACATCAAGTACATAAGGAATTACTGGAACTGAAAAATGTAGAATGGCAAAGAACACTCGAAGAGATAGGTGCAGACCCCTCTAAGACATGGAAAATAATCAAGGCAATCAAAAGAGAACAAATACAAATCCCACCACTTCAATTTAATAACTCCACACAAGTCACAGCAGAAGAAAAGGCAGAAGCTCTAGCGGAATCACTAGAAGAGCAATTCACTCCGAACTTGGATGAAGTAGACATGCAACACGTAGTGCAGATTCACAAAGTAGTAAGCAGAGAAATACGTGAACCCCACTCCCCTAGCAACGACCCAGTCACAGTCGAAAACCTAAAAGCAATCCTTAAAGCATTAAATCCCAAAAAAGCTCCTGGTATAGACAACATCACCAACAGATCACTACAAAACCTCCCCCCAAAAGCAATAATGTCAATTCTGGCAATAGCGAACTCCGTTATCAGACTCCAAACATTCCCAAAGATATGGAAACATGCCAAAGTAATAGTTATACCTAAACCAGGAAAACCAAAAACAATGCCAAGCAGCTACAGGCCGATAAGCCTGTTACCATCCATTAGCAAAGTGATAGAAAAAATAATCTTACAGAAGATAAAGTACCACTCTGACAATCAAGACATAATACCAGAAGATCAACATGGATTTAGAGAAGAACATTCAACGATAACACAACTTTCAAGAGTCACTGAGATTATCCAAGAAGGATTCAACAAAAATCAAGTGACAGCAGCTGTATTTCTCGACATAGCAAAGGCATTTGATAAAGTCTGGAGGCAGGGACTCATATATAAAATGATAATACACAATTACCCAACACACATCATAAAAATCACGAACAGTTTTCTCCAAGGACGCTGCTTTCAAGTTAGCATCCAGAACACACTTTCCTCAATAAAACATCCAACAGCGGGAGTCCCCCAGGGCTCATGCCTGTCACCTCACCTATATACAATATTTACAGCAGACATACCAGTATCAAATCGTACAAGATACTTAAATACGCCCACCTTTGCAGATGATACGGCACTGCTCTCAACATCACGATGTCCGATGAACGCGGTACAGGAACTCCAAACGCACCTAGACAACACGATAAAATGGTTCAAACAATGGAGGACAACAATAAACGAAGACAAATCCCAAGCAATAATCTTTCAAAGGAATCGGAAAACAACAGACAACGAAATAACCATCAACAGCAACACTATACCATGGAGTAGAGAAATTAAATACCTGGGAATATACGTGGATATAAAGCTCAATTATGACAAACACATAGCAAAAACGATAACCAAAACCAAACAAACAAGATGTCAACTATGGCCTCTTATAGGCAGAAAAAGCCAGCTGAACACGAACAACAAAATTCTACTTTACAAACAAGTATTACGTCCAATATTCACATATGCATGCCCAATATGGGTACATATGTGCAAGACCAACATCAAAAAACTGCAAATAATACAAAACACCAGTCTTAGAATGATACTAAATGCTCCATGGTATATGAGAAATAATCAAATAATGAATGAAACAAATACGCCAACCATTATTGACTACATCAACGAAAGAGTGCTCAGTTTCTATAACCAGATGGAAAACCACTCAAATCAAAATCTTAAAAGAGCACTTGCATATGATGGAAATGAAACTTTCAAACACAAAAGACCTAAAATGGTTCTACTTTAATTCTTAATCAAAATAAAGATAAACAATAGCTAATCAAATTCAACTTCAACAATCCAAGATTCACCGCACTCAGATGAAGAGTAAAAGACTAAATAGTCTAACTCAAAGCCACAATAAAGAAGAAGAAGAAGAAGATGCACACAATTGATACAAAACCTGAATGTCAACAAAATTTTTCTAAATATCAGCGGTTGTAATTACTCTACATTGTCGGTCATTCGGGTACAGTTTCCAATATCGTAGTTTTAAAAATTAAAGCAAAGGCGCGATTAATAACATTTAACGTCCACTGAAAGAAATATTACTACCGTTAATATTTACATTTTATTGCATTATCAATTATTATTATTATTACTATTGTATCGGTCATTTATCGTATCTTTAATGTCTTGGACACATCTCTGTCATCTTTCTACATACAAATATACATACTGCGTCTTTAATTTAAATTTAGAGTAGCTCATGATATCAATATTAATTTGGAAATACTGTGCTACAGAAATGTTTTTTATTTTGACTACTGTCATAGTTAAGTCAATTTATTGAAAAGTTCCACAGTGTTTTCAAATTAATATTGAAATCGTAGGTTATTCTAAAAAAAAATAATTGAAGGCTCGGTATGTCTACAATGACATTCAATTTGACAATTCATTCTCGCAATAGATCGAACTGTCACCACGATGACAGTTTGCAAGAAAATTTAACGTATGGGCAACGTTTATCATAAAACTTGAGACAAATAGAGTTAGAGTACTACCAAATTTAAAAAACAAAGAAATTTATATATGATACAACAAATCTTGATCATACAACCATCTTAGGTTTACCTGTTCGGCCTACTTACATTCAACTTAGACTAGGTGCACACGCATTATATCAAACTTGAATGTCAACGAAATGTTCCAAGTAATCAGCTTTCAGTAAATTCTATAGAAATGTTAAACATTTTATGGGAAATTTTTTAGTTAATAAATCCATTTGTCTATAATTATAGATGCCACAATAATGTATAATTAATTTCTAGAGATATTTCATTTAATTTGCATCTTCATTCATAAACTAATTAAAAGAAAATTTATAACCGTTAAAATTCAAGTGCCTCTGCGACTGGCAGTAGTCACGTTCCAAAGAAGCAATTCAAACTCGAAGAGTTTCATGGAATAACAAAAAGAGCAAGTATTCTATTAAATTAATGTGTCCTAAATAAAAAAAACAAAGGGGGGAAAGAGTAAATTGAATAATCAGCACTTGATGACTTATATCGACATTTTATGACAAACATTATGGAGCACTGATGAGCTTGATTATTTGCAACGAACGTCATATAAATTTATTTCTATTGTCTATTGTCCCGGAAGCCCTACGTTAATTGTAATTCAAAGAAACGAATACATCATGCTGATCAAAATTGGTGAACATAGTATATTAATAAACAAAAATTAAGTAACAGTTAAAGGGTGTAGCCATCTTTACTCATCTATTATTATTTTAACACCGATATATTTAACTAGAGCATACGCGAAATGTTGGTCAACTCAACATTCACGTTAGGTGGCTTAAATGTTACAGAAAACGTCAGAATTGTCAGAAAAAGTCCATCTGACTTTTGATTAATGTTGGCAATTTCACCAAAATTTAATTGCAGGTTATAAAACGTCAAAACAATCAATCGATTTCAGTTCGTGATGAAATCTGAACTGCTTTCATGATGACAATTATTTCAAAAAAAAAGGTTAAACACCCTGACATCTGTCTGATATTTCATGGTTCATGTTTTTAAGCTTCATCGATATTTATTGTAGACCTTGACACAAAAAGATATGAAATTACAAATTTTATACAGCGAAATGACTAAAATATTAATGAGAAAAGTGCTATCAGATCCATTTTAGTTTTGCCTATATACCGTGCCTTCAAATACTTTCCGCATTAGAGACGGCCATGCTTTTTTTTTAATGGTTGGTGACAGTGCATAATTTTAATAGTTTGGTTATGTCATATAAATAATAATAGGCGTCTATAATTTGAATTTAAGTATGACAACTGTCAGAATTTGAAGTTTTCAAAAAATTAGCATGTACACCAACATTGATTACTTAAAAACTTCAAAAACAACCTACTCTAATCTGGAAAGTATTTGACGGCACGGTATTAGACAATTACCTTAAAATATGATTTATATTATTATTACTAGGTGACAGACGAATCAAATTCCAATGTAATGACAATTTTTTAGTAACTATTCAATTTACTAAAGTAAATATTCCAGTCTAATTCAACAATTACTTCTACTAAATAGTTTGATTGTCAGTAGAAAGTTTGAAGTATGGGCAGCGTTCAATCATTTAATGCGATATGTTTGAAAATACACCATTAAATCAAATTGTTAATCAAACATTCTGATGATGGTTGATGATGATCGTGTCCCAGGCTGGTGGCTCTTATTTCGATGGATTGATTGTAATCATGAACTACCTTTTTGTGTTATTTTTCCTTAAATACTTAATAAAAATCACAAAATGATCCAACAATTACAAATTATATTCTTTTTACAGTGTGTGTAAGCAAAATGTTTACACAGATATTCGTCGGTCAGTATTATTTTTGGTTATTGTTTTTAGTTCAACTACCAGCGTCACTACTAAATATTTAAATTATAATAGGATCGTCTCAGCAACCGACATAGCCAGAGCACGATCTACAGGCGACGACTCAATGCCACTGCAAACTCACTTTGACAGGAACAATTTCAGAGCAGACAAATGAAACTAATTATTAATATGGAAGCCAGTTATAAATTCACTATTATAAATAAAAATAATAAGTCATACTTATTCTATACCAACATTTTATTTAAAACTTGATTCTTCTGTGTAATGGGCATGCATTGTTCACAAATTTGCATTATAACAAAGCTCAAAAGGTATGTCAAAAGTGTGTTTGCGGGCCATGATAATTGGCAGGTTAAATTATGCAAAATTAAAATAAATCTGATATTACATTTTCAATAATGATTTAGTCCTTTCATTGTGTAAAATTAATAAAACTATGAATCTTTTAGTGTCAAGTCTTAGTATTACGCTAAATAGCATCTAAATTTCAAACTCCAACAACGAAAAGTCAGACTGACGCTAAGATGCTTTAAATTGTCATTCCACCTGTCACCGTGACAGTACTTCGTGGACAAAAATATACGTCTATACAAGGTGTGCCAAAAGTTTAGAAAATCAAAAATGATTTTTTTGGCGTTTTACAGCGAACTGTAATAAAACTGTAAGCGGACGCGAAAGGCGATTCAAGCTCGAAGAGATTGATGGACAGCTAGTTTCTTAACTAAGTGACAATTCAGTGACATTTCGTTTGCCTCTTGCCAGACCGCCACAGCAACTAAAAAATAAATGAATCACTAGGTCGGCTGCAACCTTCATATATGCACGTATCAATTAGTTTCCATTTTAGTATATTGCGCGTTGACTAATATATTAGAATTTGCTACTTATCTCTAGAATGCGTGACGTAGTATCCTTTGTAGTTGCCGCTGTTCTTCACGGTATAACCGCGACAACGCTCGTGCTTGTTGCAATTTTAAATTTTATGTTAATCTTAGTGAAAACAGATAAAAATTTGATTTTGAAAATGTCACTTGTACCCTATATTAGAATACAGTTTTTATATTTAAAACAATGCAAAATACTAAAATTTTAGACTGATTTATAATATACCTATACAACATTTCCGAAAATATGTATTCATATTTTTTACCCATAATTAAAACTCCCTGCTTGAAATATTTTCTCCTTAGGTATACTAAAACGCACGAAACAATCCACTTCGTGATCAAAATTCATTATGATCGATGACAAAAATTTGTGAGTTCTGAAGTTTACTTTGAGTAAATTAACTAGATTTTTGTCAAAAATAAAACAGTATTTTCTGTGGGCAGGCATCGTTAGTTGGAAAAAGAACTTTTTGTGAGAATAAATAACAAAATAACCAAGAACCGTAACCTGTAATACTGTCAAATGTTATCAAATGACTAGCGAAGTTCAAACCACGTTTCATGTAAGCCAACATCCAATGTTAATATTTCTAGTAAAACTCGTTGAAATAGCGCAAACATTATTATTTTTAATTAATATTAATCATTCAAATAATCCTGTAATTATTATATACATATAATATATTCTACATAATAAAATTATAAATTTAGTAATATAGTAGGAAATTATTTTCGTTGTTATGAAATTGGAAAAACAGACGGCATTATTTTCGTTTATGACGAAAGTAGATTGCTTCCTGCGTTCTACTATGACATGGTATAAGAATAAAACGCTTCAGTTAAAACATAAGGCATAGAATAATTATAATACGTTCAGTTTGGAGTCTCCACCCATTCGGTAGTTGAAGCTAAAATGCACTATGCAGCGCCACTTTCCAGTGGGTTAAATAAGCAGAATTGGTGAATGTAAGGTTTACGGTGCCAATTGATTATACATTTATTAAAGCATGTACTTTATTTCTGATTTTTGTAAGATATTTGCAAAAGACAAATCTATGCTTCTATAGAAATACTTTTTCGATAAAGTTCATATTTTTTTCTTAGAGACACGTTAGAATTCAGTCATTTTAGCACATTTTTACATTAGAATTTCGAAGTGCGGAAAGTTATTGAAAATCTCATTCTATAGAAGCATAGAACCAACTTTCCTTTTATTACAGACAAATGTTCGTCAAGAAATATCCTGCAGTAAGGGCACAATCAATTGGCAGCACAACCTCTGCGCGTCTTCACAAATCCGACCGTATGAACAGCCTTAAATTCCTTTCTTCATCGGCGTGGGTAGAGGTGTGAGGGGTTTTTAAAATTTATTATATTTACCTTACATGTCGTAAGATAAATAAAGTACGAAAAGTTATTTTCGTTTTTTCATTGTTTTAACTGTTACGTACTACGTAATTTTTGTAATAGCTCTTGTTTAATACCGTTTCATTGAATTTACTTCTACCAATTATCTTGATGTAAGAGTGCATTGGATTTCGTTAAGTTTCAATAACATACGCATACATTTTAATTATGATTTATTTAGATTGAGAACATTTTTTATGTTACTATGATATGGAAGAAGGTCGAGAATGTCATCGTGAAACAATGGCGAATTGGATTAAGGGTTGTACTTATTGTATATGCTCCATTGTCAGTAATTCCGAAATTTATTACAAAGTCTGCAAAATATCGTTAAAGAATTCCAAAAAAGCGCACGTACAACGTCACTTAGCATCGCTAAACGTACACAGAAATTGGACACGTTGAAAGCTGACAAATTTAACGAAGAACTCTTTGAAGTTTTAATGGCGGTTAATATCCCATTAAATAAACTTGACAACCCCACTTTCAAAAGATTTCTTCAAAAATATACTGTTCGAAATTTTCCTGATGAATCCATCTTACGTAAATACTTCGTTTCTAAGTGCTTCACGAAAACAGTAGCATGCATTAGAAGACATCTGTCAAATCAGTACCTATGGATAAGTGCCGACCAAACTGTTGATATATTAGGATGCTTTGTGGTAAATGTTGTAGCTGGTGTACTACATCCAACTATTCCATATAACGCATATGTAATAGCATCTAAAGTTATAAATACAATTGATGCAGAAACAGTTGCTAAAACCAGTGACGGGAATTTGTAGAAAATGCTTCATTTGGACGACAGCTACAGGGAAAAAATACTTTTATTTGTTAGTGACACTAACAAATGTTAAATACAGGCAGACTATTAAAGGAAACATATCCTTATATACTGCGTATTACTTGTGTAGAACATGCTCTCCACAGTATCTGCGAATATATCAGAGACACCTATCCGGAAGTTGATAGACTTGTATCCGCTTTTAAAAACATTTTCAGAAAAGCACCATCGAGAGTAGCTCTTTACATTGAAAAACTTCCGTCTTTGTCACTGCCTCATTCGCCGGTAATAACTATATGAGGAACATGGTTGGAAGCTACTAGTTTTTATGCAGAGAACTTCGATAGTTTACAAAATTTTGCTACATGTTTAAATGACGATGCTCGAAGTATTTCTTAGTGCAAGGAACTAACACAAATCCCAAACTTTAAAAATCAGTTGTTAATCCTTCAGGAACACTTTAGAAATTTGCCTAAACTAATCACATATTTTGAAAATCGAAATCTCAAATTAAAGGGTGGATTAACCACATTAGATGTGGCTATTTATAACTTCAAAAGTATTCCAAGTGACTTCAGATGTGGCCTTCCGCAAAAGTTAGACGCAGTTTTTAATAGAAATCCAGATTTAATAACATTGCGGCAATTGTGTATGGGGACAATGACACAAAATCGATAAATACACTGAAATAAAAGAATATTTTCAGTACGCACCAGTTGCGATGTAGAAAGGACGTTTTCTATCTACAAGGATGTACTTCATTCAAAAAGAACATACCTTGCAGAAGAGAATTTTGAGAAAGTATTGCTAGTAAATATTAATACTCCTTTACTCGACTTGAACTACAAAATGAACAAATAATAAGGTATTTTGTATTTTATAGGTCATCACCAATTTATGTTATCCAATTACATAAATAAAATTAAAGCTCTTTAAAAATGGATAATTTCAATAGTGCGCGCATGAGCGATGAGTCATCAACCTCTAGCGTCCGGTATCGTATAGCTCGTTAACACTGGGATTTCGTAAACTCTACGTCACTGAAAGCGAGCTAAATGGGCGTAACGGCGTAGTTTACTGGTGTAGACAAAGAAAGTATTATTTGAGTATATTTTGACATGTCGATATAGAAATTCAGTCATGGTATTTACCATGAAGAACAACAACTGCTAGATATCCAAACTCGAAGTGCATAATGGTTAGATGTATTTTAATATTTTTATATCAACCAGATGGCTTTGACTTTTTTGAGAAGAAATGTTATTTCTAATTTTAATAATATACATATAGTTTTAGTATTTTTTATGAGTATGGATTAAATATTAATTTTAGTGCACCCTATTGTTAACAAATTATAAATTCTCTAGTAGAACCATATACATACTTAATCAGTTTAAACAGTGTGAAAGAAGTATCTATTTTTGACCGACTGATAAATAGAAAATTTACAAAGTAATTAACATATCTTCTAATTCTTCAGGTTGAAGTGATGACGCTCTTTCTTTATTTTTTTCCTAAAGTTTGTTACACTTCTAATCATAATGAATACAAAGCAAAAGTAGTATTAAAGGCATTTCAAGATAACGAAGTACAAGAGCGACAGGTAAAATACATACAAGTAACTGAACAAACAAACATGTTTAAACGTGAGTGTGCCACCGACAAAACACGAATCCATGCAGTGTGTTCACAAGTGATCTCCACAGCCAAAGAAAGCAAAAGCCCAGATTTTTCAGAAAAACTGATGTCGATGATGTTTTGGAAAATTAAACTAATTTTATTAATTGAATACATGAAAAAATGCTTTGCAGTAAGAGGAGAAGTCTACGAATAAATTATCAGAAAATTAAAAAAATGCCATATAACAAATGTCGTTTCATTTCTTTGCAAGAATATAAAAAAAACAATATGTATACATAAAGTTGAATTTAATATAATACGGATTTGGACTTTCAAAATCATGATCATTTCACATCTAAATTTTAACATTTATAACAATTTTCCCCAATTTATATAATTTAACTAACTAACCTTACTGTGTATTAATTTTTTGTACTCTGTATGTAAAATTCTTATCCGTCCATCCTTCTTCAATTGCTGATATGATTTTCTTTCATAAAACTGTTAATTCAGTGCTACTGCTTCTCGTATACTTATGACTGATGATAACGCTCCTTTCTTAATACATTCTTTGTTATAATCTTTAATTTTATCTCTTTAATTCGACATTATAAATTTTTATGTTGAAATTGTTTTCTAATCAATAATAATATATGTGCCCATTTCCAACACGATCGAACAAAAATCATATATGTCATATGATTTTATAGTAGGCTTTTCTTATTACAGGTCCAATGTGCAATATATTATGTAAATTTTCAATTTACCAATATACATATATGCATCTAACAAAGAAAGGAAGTTAGATACAATAAAAATAGCTAATATCATCCCAAAAAAAAACACATACAAGAACTGTGATCAAAGGATTATGCGTTTTTATGACAATTTCATAGTTCAAGAGGCTCGCCAAGTCCATAACGAGTGCGGTTTTGTAGAGATGAAGCACCTACCCTACAACCTAGATTTGGCACTACATGAATATTATCTCTTTCCTAAATTAAAATAGCGATTGAGAGGACACCGGTTTTCTTCGCATGAATTGAAACGGTAGAGGATTTTAGTAGGCATAGCCGTATTGAAATGTTGGTGTAAAGGTGTTAATTTTGAAAATTAAAATATTACATTTCTTCAAACTCATTCTTTAATTGTTAGGTAGATAATATTAAGAAATATATTATCCGCTAATTGAAAGATATATGTTTTACTTAGCTGGCATTTTTTTATCTTCATGAGCACTAAAAAGACTGAACTGTTTTTTGACTGGTCAGTAGTTGCTATCTCCTTTGGGGGATCGCGATATGCAAATGCTTCTGTATACAGCATGTGTCAATTTTCATTAGCCATAGGCGATTAATCCATACAGTGCGTAGCAACATAGTACCCCTTCTTTCCTTTCCAATGCCAGCACGACCGATGCATGTTCGTAAATACAAGTTAGAGTGGTTAGCAGTAACTATTCGACCACCGGCTTGGCTGTTTTGTAATGCGTTCAAAAATAATATTTACGAGTTGCAAGGATATGTTTTTCTTTTTCCCTTCAGTAAATGCAGAGAATTAAGCTGCGTTCACCCTGCATGACACAAGCAAAAGCGTAAGTCTAATAAAATTAAAAATAAGGTAAATACAAAAGGATTCTGAAAATAATAATAAACTACTAGATCAGGAGATCGCGGCGGCCATTTGATGTTTCCGGTTTCAGTAATAAGACGGCTTTTATTGCAGACTAGATCGCAACGTGTTCGCAGCTAAACATTGAATGTAGAAGTGGGAAGATCGGAGAAAATCGTTGTGATGTCGATTGTTGCCGGGATTGGTGACGGACACAGTAGGGGTGCCATGTTGCCACGCATTACTTGTATACGTATAAATCGCACGTAAACATTGAATCCCTATACCTAATGAAAATTGACACATACGGTATATTAATTATATAAATGTATATATTTATCATGCTATTGGATAGTTAAGTTGTTAAACATTGAAGTTATTATTATTAATAGAATTATTCCAAGTCGTCAAATTTTAGTTTTTTTTAGGCTAGTACATATTGAGAAGTACTAAGGAACACACTTTAAAATTTAATCAATACAAGTACAAATTAAAAATAAAGAAAAACATAGAACATTATAAAAAGTACTTCCGTGTTTCGTTTAGTCAAACTAAAATAACAAGAGCCTATAAATTTACTACAAATTTATTGCGCACATATTCATAAAATGTTTATTTTTTAGAAAAAGAAAAAACTTAATATGGATAAGTTTAGGAATTCGGAAATAGTCAAGAAATAAAGCAGTACCAACTATATATAAAAGATACCTTTTTAAGATGCAATTAAAATTATATAGCTAATTTTAATAATAGCTGAAAATAGGCATTTATCTCCCACAATAATAATTAAATGTTTACACGGAGATATAATTACAGACGTCCAGGAATCTCTAATTGACGGTTCTTTAAAAAAGTGCAGAACATTGGCCTAAAATTTATAATTCCGACATAGGGTCGATTTATAAATATTGCCTTCAGCGGGGGTCTAGACTTTTAGCCCTAATCCATGCCAAATATTAACGGGGATCTTTAGAATTTTAGTAATTTCGTACCGCCAACTATCATTATCCAATTTCACTTAGCCCCTACTATATAAAATAAAAATATACAAATCTCTATTGCTTCACACAAAGTATTATAGAGCAACGTAATATAATACAGTTATTTCTTATTTGATGGTTATAATTATCATTTTATATATTTTATCACATTAATATTGCTATAATTACGCAAGATTTTGAATTGTCTCAAGAACTCTTGGTATTTTGCTTGCTAGATATATAAGAGATAAATCATATATACTACACAATCATGTTGACATGACGTCGTTTACAAAGTAGAAGTATTCACTTTTAAGACGTGATTGTAATATATGTACAGGCTTCACACAAACATATACAATATCAGGACAGTTATATATTCCAGCAAATATGCAATTTTTATTAATATTTGGTATCCGGAAATGTATCGGAGGTAAGTCTAAAAAATTTCAGGTAACTTATAAGTATGTATATTCATATATTTATAACACATGAACATTATAATATTTTGGACAAGCATACCTTCGATTAAAATGTAAATTAATGTGTCACAATTATAAAAAAAAATACTGTATAGAATAAAATTGATCAGCTACTCGTTTCAAAGTATAGAGAATCTGTTTTTCAAAAGAAATTTAATTAATAATGTTGATAGCGAATAACTTTGATTACAGGAATTGTAGATAATAATAAGTTCTACAATTTAGAATTATTTGCAATTATACAAAGTATTCGACAACGATAAACCAACACAAGCTTATGTGCTACGCATTTTTTCATCATTTTATGAGAGCCCTTTAGAAGCTGATTAAACTGATATCAAATTATATTTGTCGATTTTCAACTGTATGACGATTATGTGTCCAAAATTTTACAATTATTGAAAAATGGCTATGAAGGAACAATAAACTATGAAAAACCTAGTATGATCTTGATTTGTTTGTTTTGTCATTTCAACGCATTTCTTTAGAATAACATACCATTTCTGAAGTAGAAATTTTAAAATATTAAATGAAACATCTGCATTTACATTTATAGGTCATATAAATATATGCTACGAAAAAATTGCTTTCAATCTTTTTCTAGCCAAACAAAGATCATATTTATTAATTCCAATTTGAAATTCCTCATATTTGCCGTAAAGTAAATTCATATAAAAATGAGGATTTTTTCTTCCAACTAGAATATATTAGAGTTATAAATAAATGTAAATTTGAAGTTTCAATGTATTGCTAATTCGTAAATTTCCAAGGTGTTTGTAAGCATTTTTACTACTTTAAAGCGGGCTATATGTAATGCAAGTCCATAGTACCTCATTTTTTGAACTAATAAATCGTAATCGGATTTATTGAGATATAACATTCTATAACTTTTGCAATATCCCCCACAGACTCAAGAAATGTATGTAATTCGAAAAAACGCGTTGAAATGTCCAAATGAACATTAAATTCATCTACTGAAATGTTATCTCTACTAATTATGCCCCTAATAAGTATTTTATCGTGAATCAGTATTTCATCATTCTTTTTTGAAATTTTTGACGAAGAATATCCATATCTCAGAATCAATTGAAAATTGATTAATACAAATAAATTACTGATTCCTGCAATTGAAAAAACTACAGCCAACTTCAGCCTATGACTAAAGAACCCGTTCTACTATTATATGTATAGTATGTGTGCTTCATACCGGAATTTTTTTACAATAAATATATTATTGATCAAATTTCACATTTATTATCACATATAAAATAATGTTGAAATTACAGAACAAGCTCCAAACAAATATTCAAGACATATATAGGATAAACACATTTAAATCCTTATAAAAATTATACTGTTTTTTAATTTCGCGGGTCACCAAGTAGAGTCATATGAACACTATACAATATACGATGACATTTATTTCTGACAACTTTAAGATATAGGTTATGTACATTATATTACCGGTATACGCACTGATATGCATGCACCTGTTCAATATTTTTACATCAAGATTTATGTATTCAAATATTTTTAGTACATTTCTGCAGTTACTTTAGAATATTTATATTAAAATATGGAAACAATGTTTGCATTTTAGTGCAATTACTTTCTTTAGAAATGACCGGTGTGAGTTTAAAAACGCTGCGCGTATCTGTCGATAGTCACATTCTAATTGTATGGATGTTAGGTCTTGAAAACACACTAAATAAATATCTCCACAGAATATTTATATTTGTTTGAATGCTGCTCATTGTATAATTTCTTATTTACATTCCTTTTCTCCACTTCCATATTATTTCTTAAAATATATTCTGGATTATAAAACCAACTAGTTTATCTTCCAAAAATAATTTAAATAACAAGGTGACCATGATTTACTAAATTTATTTCTATTTGCTTAGTTCAACAGATAATATATACCCAAATGCTTTTGAAAAATATCTTTAGTTTTATTATTATAACTCCTACCTTATTTTTAAATTAATTCAAATAAAAAAAATGAGGTGTGGCCACCACACGACTTTCTTATACGTATGAGCGTTTCAATCATACAATTTTAAAAATTATTTTATACAAAAATTATTCGAAATCCTATTCTAAGTACTTCCAGTCTCTTAGTAAATCTCTACAGGATACATACTCTGTGAGATATTTGCAAAAAAATGCTACTCGCTCAGAGTAAAAGTATTATTTCCGGTCCGAATTTTGAATTTTCATCTATACAAAAAATATTTCAAATCCAACTCTAAATACTTTTATACTCTTGATAAATATATATAGAATGCATAATTTACGAAATATTTGCAATAATCGCTATTCGATAAGAGTAAAAGTGTTGCATGACTTGCGAAATATTCGCAAAAAACTGATTTTCGATAAGAGTGAAAGACCTACTTCCGGTAGGAATTTCGAAAAACTTTTTTAATAAAATTCTTCTTAAATTTAATTTTGAGTATATATGAATTCTTTACAAATTTGTTTAAACTTAGTAGTTGACGAATAATTGGCAAAATTCGATTTTTTCACTGAAGTAAACTACTACTTCCGGTCTGCCGATTTTACTGAAAATCTAATCAAATCTCAAGAGGGAGATTAAATTGAAATTTTCATCATCACAATACTTCCTTATACTACGTATAAAAAAATAAAAATAATGAGTTTAACACCTTGTCTTGTCGTTTATTAATTAAAGCAATATTTGCCTTTATACTTTCTTATACGTAGTAAGGAATTATGATGCAGATGTCCACGTTTTAAGGTCGCCTGATACCGAAAAAGTGGTTTTTGGCAAACGTCTCTCTCTCTCCCCCTCTCTCTCTTGGTGCGCATACGCTAAGTATCCATAACTTTCGGTTTGTAAAAGATCAGCAAACCGCTCGGACTAGGTTTTGACAGTTCTCAAACTAGATCAAAATAAAATTAACGTAGACGGGCGAGGACATTTAATAAAATTGTGAAAATGTGCGGTCACGTCACAATTTTTTTAATGGATTGGATTGTTACATTGTAATATGATGAATATCCAGGATGTTTGTGCACATGTGAAAGTATATCATTAGTATCATCGCAATTTTTTCTACAAATGATTAGCCGAAATAAATAGTTCTTAAGTATGATATTCATTAAAGAAATCGCTGCAATCGTAAATATTATATCGTGAAATTAATAATCATACATCTTTTATCGAAAATTTAGAAGTAAGAATACCTTAGACAAAATTTGATTAATTAAAATTAAAGTCTGGTATAGTTGGAACTATGCAATTAATGGGTAATCATGTAATAAAATTTAATTAGGGTTGTAATATTAATTTCTCTAACCTTTACCAGAAAAAATTAAAACAAAAATTGTAGCAGATATCAAGTTTTTAATAATTAATATATAATAGTAATTAATTAATAAAGAAATTAAAGAAAATGGTTATGTGATTTTGGTCTTATAGTTTGTTTCCTTTTCGCAATAATAAAAACCTTAGTACGACATATAAAATCCATTATCGTCCATATACTCTTGCATTCTTCATTGCATAGAATTTATTAAAGTTTCACAAAAGTTTCTTCCTCTGAAATGCTCCCATACAGATTGTGCATAGCACTCCACATATTTTCAATGGGATTCGGATATGGAGATTTTGCCGCCCAATCAAATACTTCTACGTTATTTTCGTTAAATGAATAAAAAAAATAAAAGAAAGTAAGAGTGTTACTTCCGGTCCGAATTTTGATTTTTCTTTTATATAAAAATTATTCCAAATGTGGCTCAAACAATTTTGTGTTCTTAATAAATCTGACTAGAATGCAAAATTTGTGAGATTTTCCAAAAAACCGCTATTTGATGAGAGTAGAAGCATTACTTCCGGTCCAAATTTTAAAATTTATTTTATAGAAAAATTGTTCCAAATGTAGCTCTCATTATTTTTGCACTTATAATACATGTATATAGAATGTATAAAAAAAACTGCTATTTGATAAGAGTAGTCTTACGTCCGGTCCGAATTTTCAAATTTCTTTTATACAAAGTTGTTCCAATTCGGGCTCTAAATATTTTTGTATTCTAGATAAATCTGTAAAGAATCAATAATTTGTAAGATATTTGCTAAAAACCGGTTTTTGCTAAGATATTAAGGCCTACTTCCGGTAGAAATTTCAAAAAAAAGTCTTTCTAAAATTCTTAGTACTTTTGTATTCTTTAGAAATTTCTCTAAACTTATAGTAGTTGACGACGAATTAGTAAATTTTGATTTTTTTAGTGAAGTAAACTAATTCAAAATATCAGTGTTGATCGGGAAAAATATAATTTTTAATAATTCTAAACATTCCCTTATTAGAGAATATAACAATTTTTACTTTTTACAAGAAAAACATGGATTGTTATAATACTAAATTGTTTAAGTATTACTTTAGTTTTCAGTTAAACGTTGTTATTTTAAATAAAAAGCTTCAACATCTAAAATAAATACAAAGCACTCCCAGAAAGAATAGTAGCAAATCCAAAATTCCATAAAACCAAGATTTGAATGAAAAACAGTGGATCTCCCTGTAGAAATTAAAATAAAAGGCTATTATCAAAAAGCCAGAGAGATATTGAGGAACATAAAAATGGTTTTTTCTAATAAAGTACCTAGCATGAACGTTATCAGACAATAAATTATTATAAATAAACACAAATATTTCAAATATATTGGCTTATAGTATATGGCCGATGTAGTTTCTTTTACAAAGCAATTTAATACATAACGTAATACAATCTTTTTCTTTTAATTGTATTTAACATTTAATTATATATAATTTTAAAAGCAAGGCTTCAAAATATGTGTTTCCTTCGTTATTATATATATGACTAGCTGTCCATCAATCTCTTCGAGCTTGAATCGCCTTTTCGCGTCCGCTTACAGTTTTAAAACAGTTCCCTGTAAAACGCCAAAAAAAATCAATTTTGATTTTCTAAACTTTTGCCACACTTGTATAGACGTATATTTTTGTCCACGAACTACTGTCACGGTCACAGGTGGAACGACAATTTAAAGCATCTTAACGTGAGTCTGACTTTTCGTTGTTTAAGTTTGAAATTTAGATGCTATTCAGCGTAATACTAAGACTTGGCACTAAAAGATTCATAGTGTTATTAGTTTTACACAATGAAAGGACTAAATCATTATTAAAAAAGTAATATCAGACTTATTTTAGCTTTGCATAATTTAACCTGTCAATTATCATGGCCCACGAATGTCATTTCTGGGCTGTAATATTTAATAATAATCATACATCTTTTGACATAACTTTTGAGCTTTGTTATAATGCAAATTTGTGAACAATACATGCCCATTACACAGAAGAATCAAGTTTTAAATAAAATATGTATGACTTATTAATTTTATTTATAATAGTGAATTTATAACTGGCTTCCGTATTAATAAATTAGTTTCATGTGTCTGCTCTGAAATTGTTCCTGTCAAAGTGAGTTTGCAGTTGCAGTGGCATTGAGTCTTCGCCTGTAAATCGTGCTCTGGCTATGTTGGTTGCTGAGACGATCCTATTACAATTTAAATATTTAGTAGTGACGCTGGTAGTTGAACTAAAAACAATAACCAAAAATAACACAGACCGACGTGGGAATATCTGTGTAAACATTTTACTTACACACAATATAAAAAGAATATAATTCGTAATTGTTGGATCATTTTGTGATTCTTATTAAGTATTTAAGGAAAAATAACACAAAAAGGTAGTTCATGATTACAACCATCCATCAAAATAAGAGCCACCAGCCTGGGACACGATCATCATGAACCATCATCAGAATATTTGATTAACAATTTGATTTAATGGTGTATTTTCAAACATATCCCATTAAATGATTGAACGCTGTCCATACTTCAAACTTTCTACTGACAATCAAATTATTTAGTAGTAGTAATTGTTGAATTAGGCTGGAATATTTATTTTAATAAATTGAATAGTTAGAAAACAATTGTCATTACATTGGAATTTGATTCGTCGGTCACCTAGTAATAATAATATAAATCATATTTTAAGGTAATTGTCTAATATATAGGCAATACTAAAATGGATCTGATAACACTTTTCTCATTAATATTTTAAAGTTTATATTACTTTCTTCTCTCTTGCAGATGTCCACGTTTTGAAGTCCCCTGATACCAAAAAAGTGGTTTTTAAAAAATGTCTCTCTCTCTCTCTCTCTCTCTCTCTCTCTCTCTCTCTCTCTCTCTCTCTCTCTCTCTCTCTCTCTCTCTCTCTCTCTCTCTCTCTCTCTCTCTCTCTCTCTCTCTCTCTCTCTCTCTCTCT